>CM045987.1:91383572-91828007 GCA_025175895.1 Wurfbainia villosa | reverse complement strand
TTCGTTCGGTTACGTATTGCTATTTGCATACCTGAAAGGATGAGACATAAAATATAATCAATATTAAAGCCTACACACTACATTAATATGGTTTGAACAGGAGTTCTGTTTCTTGTTTGGAGTTGTTGGACTCTCTCAAGCCCAGCTCGAACTGAATATATGTTCAAACCATGGAATAGTTTAATACTAATATGGTAAGAGTCGAGAGGTCAATCGTTAGCTTTGGGGGACTCTCTCCAAGCTGGGCTAATTGGTTGAATGCGCTCTAACCATATTAAAACTATGTCTGATTAATGGGTTGGCTTTAACTTTGGAGCATCGGCTTGTTGGACTCTCTCAAGGTCGATGTAAAGGGAGGTGAAGTTGGGTGCTATGCATATGATGCATACTTGTTAATGTGTTAACAACCCGATGTATGTGTGAACATTCAATTAGTTGATAGCACATTGTGATAGTTGCATATCGTGATATGCAATCGGTATAGATGATACCTACCGTCGTAGTTATGAATGGCTTGTTGGACTCTCTCAGGTTGTTCATAACTATGATGGATATCAACCATTCGGAGATGGACCTACAATCTCGAAGTGATTTTGGGGTTTTGAAATTCAAAAAATGAATGGGATTTATAAATGTATATTGATGCATTTAAAATCATCTTTCTCATATATGCTCGTTTGTATTTCTAAGTTAATATATTGATCATGATGTGTTTGAATTTGCGTTCCATTTTGGATTCAAATAAATTAGTGGGCGAACTTCTTGGGTGGCTTAGAAACTTGAGAATTGTTCTCAAGGTGGAAAAGCTGCGTATGTCCTCGAGCGCCTCTTCAGCCCATCCTAGTGACAATGCAACTCTGGACCAATTGTTGGCCTATCGAAACATGTGAGTGATTACGAACAAATGAGTTGCATCATGCTAGCGCGATGGAACCCAAGCTACAGCGACATGAGCATATGGATGCTCATATCGTGATCCTTCATCTTTATGAGTTGTTTGATAAGCAAGTGAGATTGAAAGGTTGAAGTCTCAAGCTCCTCTTCACCTCTGAGATGCAAGAAGGTTCATCTGTAGTCTTGCTCAACATCTTTGAAGACTGTGGAGCCTTACGAGAAGCATGAGTAGGGGGGGTGTTGTTAGTTGATTCCTCGAAGAAAGGTTCTAAGAGAGAAGTCAAACAATGAAGGAAGAAAGAAGAAAAGGCTAAAAGGTAGAACTAGCTCAAAGGGCACTTGCCATCATTATGGCAAGGAGAGCCATTCTTGAAGAAAGTGCAAGATTTATCTTGAGTCAGTGAAGAAGGATAAGGCATCGGATGCCCCATCTTCTTCAGAGGAATCTTCTTTATTGATTGTCATTCTATTTCCTCAGACACTTGGGTATTGGATACTGGGTGTGGCTCACATATATGTAATGACATACATGGGCTAAGGAATAGAAGAAGACTTCGTCGAGGAGAGTCAAATTTACGTGTTGGGAATGGAGCAAAGGTTGCTGCACTCGCCATCGGAACGTATTTGTTGAAACTGCCTACAGGACTTGTCTTAGAACTGGACAATTGCTTTTATGTTCCTTCGTTGATAAAGAACATCATTTCTATTTCTTGTTTAAATAGAAATGGTTTCCATTTGACGTTTAGTAACAATTGTTGTTACATAACTTTGAATGAGGTTCTTTATGGGAATTTGGAACTTTAAGCAATGGTGTTTATCGTTGGGCGTATCCACATTTTCAATATCGAAGCGAGCAACAAGAGCGTGCTCGAAAGGATAATCAAATAGACTCCTATATGTGGCATTGTCGTCTTGGCCATGTAAGCAAGAAGCATGTCGAATTACACCGATGTGGAATTGCGGAATCGTTTGAATTGGATTCATACGATACATGCGAATCATGCTTAAAAGGCAAGATGACTAAGTTACCTTTACTGGAAAGGTGAGCGAGTGGGAGAGTTACTAGGTCTAATACATGCGATGTATGTGGACCTATGTCAACTCAAGCATTAGGAGGCTATAGCTACTTCATTACCTTCACTGATGATCACTCACGGTTTGGGTATGTGTTCTTGATGAAACACAAGTCTGAAGCCTTTGAAAGGTTCAAAGAATTCAGAAATGAAGTAGAGAAACAACATGACAAAAGTATTAAAATACTTGATCGGATCGAGGTGGTGAATACTTAAGTCAAGAGTTTCTTGATTATCTAAGAGACAATGGCATATTGTCTCAATGGACTCCGCCCTATACACCAGCATAATGGTGTATCGAGGCGTAAGCTTAGGACCTTGTTGGACATGGTCAGTCAATGATGAATCATGCGACTCTTCCCAAGTCCTTTTGGGGCTATGCACTTGAGATTTGTTTACTTGTTAAGCAGAATGCCTACAAGGTAGTCTCTGACTACTCCATATGAGATATGGAATGGTAGAAACCTCATGTATCTTACTTGAAGATATGGGGTTGTCACCTTATGTGAAGCGGGCAGATCGAGACAAATTGGATGCTAAGTCGATAAATGTCTATTTATTGGATACCCTAAGGAAACAAGGGGTTACCAATTCTATCATCTGTGGAACAAAAGGTGTTTGTTTGAGGCATCTTGTGTTTCTAGAGAAAGAGTTTCTCTTGCAAGAAAGCGAGTGGGAGTGTCGTCGAGCTTGAGGAGGCTCGAGAGACTCAAATAGACATTGATGAGATACGGTGAAGCACAACAGAGCAACTCATAGTGATGAGCAATCAATTTGGACCTATTGTAACACCACATCTTCGTAGATCTGGTAGAACACGCAATATTCACGAGAGATATGGATTTCTCGTAAGTGAATCGAGCAGCGTGTTACTCATTGATGATGAGAGCCTACGTTATGAAGAAGTCTTGACAAGTTCGAGAAAGGGATAAGTGGCTTGGTGCCATGAAGTCGGAAATGGATTCCATGTATGAAAACCAAGTTTGGAACTTGGTTGACCCACTGAAGGCATAAAGCCTATAGGGTGCAAGTGGGTTTTCAAGAAGAAAACCGACATGGATGGTAATGTGATTACCTATAAGGCTAGATTGGTGGCGAAAGGATATCGTCAAAAACAAGGTGTTGATTATGGCGAAACCTATTACTTATAGCTATCTTAAATCCATTCGGATGCTCACGGCCATAGCGGCTCATTATGATTATGAGATATGGCGGATGGATGTGAAAAGCTTTCCTTAATGGAAACTTGCTCGAGGGCGTGTATATGATCTGACTGAGGTTTCACATCGGTTGATAAAACCAAGGTATGCAAATTGCGACGATCCATTTATGGATTGAAGCGAGCATCCAGGAGCTGGAATATCCATTTTGATGAGACAATCAAAAAGTTTGATTTCTCACAAAATCCAGACGAACCTTGTGTGTACAAGAAGGTTAGTGGGAGTGCAGTCGTGTTCCTAGTATTGTATGTCGATGACATATTACTTATAGGAAAGCGATGTTTCAATCTTACTGATCGATTAAGGTTTGGTTATCCAAGACATTCTCCATGAAAGACACAGGAGAAGCAACCTACATCCTCGGGATTAAGATCTATAGAGATAGATCGAAGCAGTTGCTTGGTCTTTCGCATCTACATATATAGGCCGAGTGCTAAAGAGGTTTAGCATGTCGGAATCCAAGAAAGGTTTCTTACCCATCAGGCATGGGGTACACCTTTCGAAGTCTATGTGTCCGCGCACAGAAGACGAGAGGATTTGCATGAGTAAGATTCCCTATGCATCCGCAATAGGATCTATCATGTATGCTATGTTATGTACAAGGCCGATGTATCGTATATACTCTGAGTGTCACGGCGGATACGATCCGATCCGAGGAATGGATCATTGGGTAGTTAAGTACTTGAGAAGAACTAAGGATGTGTTCCTAATATATGGAGAAGGGTACATGGTGATCGTGGGTATCACGGATGCGGCTCGGATAGACAAGGATGATTCCATGTCTTGATGCGGGTATGTATTCACCTGGAATGGGCGCAATAAGTTGGAAAGGTTCCAAGCTTGACACTATAGCGGATTACGCCACTAAGGCGAGAATACATTGCAACTTTAGGCGACAAAGAAGCGGTTTGGATCAAGAAGTTTCATCTAGAACTTGATGTGGTCTCATCGATGATCCAAACATGTGCTTCGCCGCTATCATCTTATCGAGAGATCATCGGTAGGAGCGAAATACAAATCGAGAAAATTCCCCTTTGAAAGGAACTTAGCGGATCCTTTGACTAAGCATTACCTCAAAGTAAGTTTGAGGGTCATGTTGAGCTTATGGTATTGGATAGTAGCGATTGGCATTAGGCCAAGTAAGTCTATTAGTAATATATGAGAGATGTCCTAAGGCAATGCCTTATGTATGAACCATTTATATGATAAATGAAGATTCACTATTTGAGTATACATGTTTTATGTATTTGATTGGATCTTAAACTCATTTCTTGAATGTCACGATCGATTCACGGCATGAGAGAATTTGTGATTGGATCACAACTAGTGAGTATCTCTACATGTGTAATTGTGATGTATCGAATTATCCTAGTCGATGAATTGATGGATTTGGACACCATCGATTCTGTCGAGACTAACCACAGTATACTCCTTGGTGTATCAAGCGGTGATTCTCCTGGAGACATTGTGATGTCGGAGTTAATCGTGGATGCTAGTTATGGTAACTAGTTCATTGGAGTGACGGTAGTAAGACTTCATATGGTTCTCTGCATATATAGATATGTCAATGAAGTTCTTCTTTGTGGCTTAAGTGCGATGTTCCTTTGACTTGCGGTATTCAAGTCATCTTGATCATGGAGACTTATGCTTTGACATCTTAAGCAAACATCTCTAAGGAGATGTGGACCCGGGATGATTGGGTATAAGTCGAAGTGATCGAAGGTGTTTGAATAGCCTATAAAGGATTCACCACTCATTGCGAGGAGATGTATACCCATGGCCTCTCGTTGGATTGTTACTAAAGTCTTTGGCCAAAGCATTACATGTTTAGAGTAAGGTACTCTTCGATACATGTGGAGTAACTAGAATCCGTAGGACGAGGAAATGATACTTGGGCTAGGTGTGACGAAGTTAGCCTAGTGGGGACTGACACTATAGACCATGTCCTGAACCAAGTGGGTATAAGATGAGTGAAGGGAATGGGGCACGAATCATTCGAGCTCCTGAAGGGTTTCAGAAATAGTTCTGGATCAACCGTTGATCTTTTCGGTTAATTGGGGATCATGATGTACTACTAGGTGCCACTCATGATCGTTCTATAATTAATGGTTAATTATAGACGGCCCACATAAATCGAGAACCTATTTGGTCACACGCACAACGAGCGTAATCCAAAGGATTTAAAACGAGCTTGAGAATGAGATTCTCAGACCGAGAGAAACTATGTTTGGTTGGACCAAACATAAAGCGAACATGAAATCATTTCAGTCGCAATGGAAGCGTGGATGGGCCGAGTCTTATGAAGACGTAATGGATGAACCAAAATGATTTGGTTCTAATCCAATGGATGAGAATAAACCAAAGGGTTTGGTTTATTTTAAACGAATGAACCAAAAGTTGGTTCGGTTCATTTTAACTTAAAATAAACCATCATGGTTTGGTTTATTTTAACTTATCTTAATGGAGCGGGTTTACGGGCCTAATGGTTATGATCCAATAACGATTAAGAGAATTAGTTCTCTATAAAAGAGGGCTTAATGGATAATTAAGCCCTAATTGGAAGAGCCCTAAACCTAGTTGCCGCCCAAGCTCCTTGGCCGCCCAAGCTTCTTGGCCGCCCAACCCCTTGTCGGCTCCTTGCGCGACCAGCTTCGCTCGGTGATCCTCCGGCGACCCTCCGGTGATCTTCCTAGGCCTCGGTGAAAAGGTGAGCACTTGGCTTCCTGGTTTTGGCCGGCGCCTACTCCTCCACCAAGCTGTCCAGTTTTCTGGACAGCTTCTTCTCCTCTCGTCGGAGCGTCGTTTGGACGACGGTTAGAGCTCCGACAGCGGATAACTTACCGGGGATTCGATCTCCGGTAATCCTCTGAGGTGGAGGACGAAGGATTCGTCAATCGGTTGACGAATACCTCTCCGGAGAAGCGAGTTTTGAGGACTCGTTTTGGATCCGAATTTGGATTCGGATCGTGATCATCTCTCGATCACGTCGTCTTCAACACGAGGCTAGTAACCCGTACGAAGACGAAGCTCGTGGCTTAGCGAAGTCATCCCGAGGAACTCGGCGTGGATACGGATAGAGACGATTCTAGCGAGGATCGTTCCGGTTGATGCCGTTCCCGCTACACGTCATACGAAAGGTATAACGTAGATAAATTTCCTTTTATTGCAAATTTAAATTTATGGTTATGTCTACACTTGTTGTAATATGCATGCGTGTGTTGTGTGTGTTGTAATAAATAGGAGTATTTATTATTTTTATTGCTTCCGCTGTGTTCATGTTTACGAAACATGATCAAACACACACACACCGCCGTGCCGGAAACCCAACAAACCTTTCTTGGATTCCTACATGATAAACCTCTTTAGCACTCGGTGTATATATTTAGACTGCGAAAGACCAAGCAACCGTTTCGATCTATCTCTATAGATCTTAATTCCGAGGATGTAGGTTGCTTCTCCCAGGTCTTTCATGGAGAATGTCTTGGATAACCAAATCTTAACTGACTGTAAGACTAAAACATCGTCTCCTATAAGTAATATGTCATCGAAATACAATACTAGGATCACACTGCACTCCCACTGACCTTCTTGTACACACAAGGTTCGTCTGGATTTTGTGAGAAATCAAACCTTTTGATTGTCTCATCAAAATGGATATTCCAGCTCCTGGATGCTTGCTTCAATCCATATATGGACCGTCGCAATTTGCATACCTTGGTTTTATCAACCGATGTGAAACCCTCAGGCTGTAACATATACACGTCCTCAAGCAGGTTTCCATTAAGGAAAGTTGTTTTCACATCCATCTGCCATATCTCATAATCATAATGAGCTGCTATGGCCAGGAGCATCCGAATGGATTTAAGCAATAGGTTTCATCATAATCAACACCTTGTTTTTGACGATATCCTTTCGCCACTAATCTAGCCTTATAGGTAATCACATTACCATCCATGTCAGTTTTCTTCTTGAAAACCCACTTGCACCCTATAGGCTTGATGCCTTCGGCTGGGTCAACCAAGTTCCAAACTTGGTTTTCATATATGGAATCCATTTCCGACTTCATGGCACCAAGCCACTTATCCCTTTCTGAACTTGTCAGCACTTCTTCATAACTGGTAGGCTCCTCATCATCAATGAGTAACACATCGTTCGATTCACTTACGAGAAATCCATATCTCTCAGGAATGTTGCGTGTTCTACCAGATCTACGAAGATGTGGTGTTTCAATAGGTCCAGCTGATTGCTCATCACTATGAGTTATCAACTGTTGTGCTTCACTAGGTATCTCATCAATGTCTATTTGAGTCTCTCGAGCCTCCTCAAGCTCGACGACACTCCCACTATTTTCTTGCAAGAGAAACTCTTTCTCTAGAAACACAGCATGCCTTGAAACAAACACCTTTTGTTCCACAGGATGATAGAATTGGTAACCCCTTGTTTCCTTAGGGTATCCAATAAATAGATATTTATTAGACTTAGCATCCATTTTGTCTGATACAGTCTGCTTCATATAAGCAAGACAACCCCATATCTTCAAGTAAGATACATGAGATTTCTTACTATTCCATATCTCATATGTGTTGGGAGTATGGGGAATACAATCAAAGTCCCACATTGGTAAGACATGGAAAAGATCATGTGCTTATAAGAAAAAAGATATCTCCATTGGTATGAGGCCTTTTGGGTAAAGCCCAAAAACAAAACCATGAGGGCTTGGGCCCAAAGTGGACAATATCATACCATTGTGGAGATATGTGGATCTTATATGCACTAAAAATTTGTATAATAGCCATGTTCAATGTAAAGCAATGAACCTCGAACGAAGGAAGATGATCTCACACGTCAGGATCAAGAGAACCAGGACATCAGGAAGGAAGTCTAGTTGGGTCGGGGGGACCGAACAACTGGCAGGAAGTCCTGGTGGGTTGAAGATCGGACATCAAGCAGAGAAAATCCTTCGAGGAGGGATAGGCTTGAGGGGGGCCCAATGTGGTCCTTCGTTTGAGGGGGGGATTGTTGGGAGTATGGGGAATACAATCAAAGTCCCACATTGGTAAGACATGGAAAAGATCATGTGCTTATAAGATGAAAAGATATCTCCATTGGAATGAGGCCTTTTGGGTAAAGCCCAAAAATAAAACCATGAGGGCTTAGACCCAAAGTGGACAATATCATACCATTGTGGAGATATGTGGAGCTTATAAGCACTAACAATATGGAGGGGACCGAACAACTGGCAGGAAGTCCTGGTGGGTTGAAGATCGGACATCAAGCAGAGAAAATCCTTCGAGGAGGGATAGGCTTGAGGGGGGGCCCAATGTGGTCCTTCGTTTGAGGGGGGGATTGTTGGGAGTATGGGGAATACAATCAAAGTCCCACATTGGTAAGACATGGAAAAGATCATGTGCTTATAAGAAAAAAGATATCTCCATTGGAATGAGGCCTTTTGGGTAAAGCCCAAAAATAAAACCATGAGGGCTTAGACCCAAAGTGGACAATATCATACCATTGTGGAGATATGTGGAGCTTATAAGCACTAACAATATGGAGTAGTAGAGACTACCTTGGTTGGCTTTCTGTTTAACAAGTAAACAGCTGTCTGAAGTGCATAGCCCCAAAAGGACTTGGGAAGATTCGCATGATTCATCATTGACCTGACCATGTCTAACAAGGTCCGGTTACGCCTCTCAGATACACCATTATCCTGTGGTGTATATGGCGGAGTCAATTGAGACAATATACCATTGTCTCTTAGATAATCAAGAAACTCTTGACTTAAGTATTCACCACCTCGATCCGATCGAAGTATTTTAATACTCTTGTCATGTTGTTTCTTTACTTCATTTCTTAATTCTTTGAACCTTTCAAAGGCTTCAGACTTGTGTTTCATCAAGAACACATACCCAAACCGTGAGTGATCATCGGTGAAGGTAATGAAGTAGCTATAGCCTCCTAATGCTTGAGTTGACATAGGTCCACATACATCAGTATGTACTAAACCTAGTAACTCTCCCACTCGTTCACCTTTTCCAGTAAAAGGTAACTTAGTCATCTTGCCTTTTAAGCATGATTCGCATGTATCGTATGAATCAAATTCAAACGATTCCAGAATTCCACATCGGTGTAATTCGGACATGCATTTCTTGCTTATATGGCCAAGATGACAATGCCACATGTAGGAGTCTAATTGATTATCCTTTCGAGAACGCTTGTTGCTCGCTTTGATATTGAAAATGTCACTGGATACGTCCAACGTATAAATGTCATTGCTCAAAGTTCCAGTTCCATAAAGTACGTCATTCAAAGTTATATAACAACAATTGTTACTAAACGTCAAATGGTAACCATTTCTATTTAAGCAGGAAATAGAAACAATGTTCTTTATTAGAGAAGGAACACAATAGCAATTGTCCAATTCCAAGACTAGTCCACTAGGGAGCTTCAACAAATAAGTTCTGATGGCGACCGCAGCAACCTTTGCTCCATTGCCAACTCACAAATTTGACTCCCCTCTGACGAGTCTTCTTCTATTCCTTAGCCCCTGTATGTTATTACATATATGTGAGCCACACCCAGAATCCAATACCCAAGTGTCTAGGGAAATAGAATGACAATCAATAACGAAGATACCTGAAGAGGATGGGGTATCGGATGCCTTCTTTTTCTTCATGGACTCAAGATAAATCTTATAGTTTCTTCGCCAGTGGCCTTCCTTGCCACAATGATGGCAAGTGCCCTTTTGTGCTGATTCTGCCTTCTTTGCCTTCTTGTTCTTCCCTTTCTTCTGTTCCTTTGCCTTCCTCTTAGAACCTTTCTTTGAGGAATCAACTAACAAAACCGCCTTCTCCTCATGCTTCACAGAAGGCTCCACAGTCTTCAGCATATTGAGGAGCTCAGTAATAGTGGATTCTAATTTATTCATCTGATAGTTCATCACAAATTGTGAGAAACTCTTAGGCAAACAATGCAGAATTAAGTCAATACTTAATTCATGATCAATCACAAACCCGAGGGTGGCTAGCCGCTCGATATACCCGTTCATCTTTGCTGACCTGAGATGAACCTTCTTGCATCTTCGTGGTGAAGAGGAGCACAGGAGACTTGAACCTTTGGGATCTCTCTTGCTCATCAAAGCGACTCATGAAGATGGAAGACCATGTATTAGCATCCATATGCTCATATGCGCTGCGGATAGGTACCATCGCGGCTAGCATGATGCAACTTGCGATTCGAATCCGCCACATGCTTCGATAGACCAACATTTGATGCAGGTTGCATAAATCCTTAGGACGGTTGGGAAGAGGCTCTTCAAGGACATATGCTAGCTTTTCTGCCTTGAGAACAATTATCAGGTTTCTAAGCCAGTCCAGGAAGTTAGGCCCAATCAATTTGTTTGAATCCATAATAGTGCGCAAATTCAAAGACGTCATGATCAATCGATTAACCTAGAAATACAAAACGAGCATATATGAGAAAATGATTTTAAAATGCATCAATATACATTTATAAATCCCATTCATTTTTCAAATTTCAAAAACCCCAAAATCACTTCGGGAGATCATAGGTCCATCTCCGAATGGGCTGATATCCATCATAGATATGAACAACCTTGGAGAGAGTCCAACAAGCCATTAATAACTACGATGGTAGATATCAACTATACCGATTGCATATCACGTATATGCAACTATCACAATGTTCTATTAACTAATTGAATGTTCACACATACATCGGGTTGTTAACACATTAACAAGTATGCATCATATGCATAGCACCCCACTTCACCTCCCTTTACATCGACCTTGGAGAGAGTCCAACAAGCCGATGCTCCAGGTTAAAGCCAACCCATTAATCGAGAAATAGTTTTAATATGGTTAGAGTGCATTCAACCAATTAACCCGGCTTGGAAAGAGTCCAACAACCAAAGCTAACGATTGACCTCTGACTCTTACCATATTACTATTAAACTATTCCATGGTTTGAACATGTTCGGGTTCGAGTCGGGCTTGGAGAGAGTCCAACAACCCGAACAAGAAACGGAACTCTGGTTCTAACCATATTAATGGAAGGTGTAGGCTTTAATATTGAGTTAGGGTTTTTATGTCTCATCCTCTTTGCATGCAAATAAATATTATCTACATGGCATGACATACATGGCATACATCTACATGTCACGACACGCATGGCATAATGATATGCATCTAATGCAATTACATGACATACAATTATGTTATGTATAATATTTACTTATATGTCATAACTATTTATAGAAATAAAATATGTTTAAGATTTGATTCTCCAAATAAAATCATGATTAAATTAGAAAACAAATTTCCAAATCTAATCACATATTTTATTTGTGGAAATAGTTGATTAAGGAAAGTCAATTTAGGAAACCAATTTCCTAAATCATCAAAACTACTTATGGAAATAAAATATTTTAAGATTTGATTTCCCAAATCAAATCATGATTAAATTAGGAAACAAATTTCCAAAATCTAATCAAATATTTTATTTATGGAAAATATCAATTTCCATAAATACTTCCAACTTTTCAAAAGTAGAAGATTTCCATAAATACTTCTAGACTTTCCAAAATTAAAAATTTCCATAAATACTTCTAACTTTCCAAAAGTAGAAAATTTCCAGAAATATCATTATGACTATCGCAAAACAATTTTACGATTATGTTGAAACACAACTTGGGCTCTGATACCACTGTTGGGTTTCCGGCACCACGGCGAGTGTGTGTTAGAACATGTTTCGTAAACATGTGCACAGCGGAAGGAATAAAATAATAAATCTAATTTATTACAATACACACATCACACGCATGCATACTACAACATGTGTAGACATAACCATAAATTCAAATTTTGCAATAAAAGAAAACTTATACTACGTATATCTTACGTATCACGTGTAGCGGGAAAGACATCAACCGGAACGATCCTCGCTAGAATCATTTCTATCCGTATCCACGCCGAGTATCTTCAGGATGACTTCACAAAGTCACGAGCCTCGTCCTCATATGAGTTACTAGCCTCGTGTTGAAGATGATGTGATTGAGAGAAGATCACGATCCGAATCAAAATTCGGATCCAAAATGAGTCCTCCGTCAACCATTTGACGAATCCTTCGTCCTCCACCTATGAGGATTACCGGAGATCGAATCCCAGGCAAGGCTACCGCTGTCGAAGCTCCAAACGTCGTCCAAACATCGATCCGACAAGAAGGAAACAAGCTGTCCAAAAAATTGGACAACTTTGGTGGAGGAATAGGGGCCGGCCAAATAAGGAAGGTTGAGGCTCACCTTGACGCCGGACCCAAAGGAGATCACCGGAACTTCTCCGACAGCAGCTCGACGCCGGCAAGAGGGAAGGACAGCACCTTTTGGACGCCAGCAAGGGAGTTGGGTGGTGGTGGGCGGCGACACTAGGGTTGGCGCCGACTACACCAAGGAGAGGAGGGGGCGGCAACTTAGGGTTGCTTGGACTTTGATTAGGGCTTAATAAAACCCTTAAGCCCTATTTTATAAAGAACAAATTCTCTTAATGGTTATCGGATCATAATCAAAGGCCCGTTAACCCGCTCCATTAATTTAAGTTAAAATAAACCAAACCATGATGGTTTATTTTAAGTTAAAACGAACCGAACAAATTTTGGTTCATTCGTTTAAAACAAACCAAACCCTTTGGTTTATTCTCCTCCATTTGATTTGAACCAAACCAATTTGGTTCATCCATCATGTCTTCATAAGACACGACTCATCCACGCTTCCATTACGACTGAAACGATTTCATGCTCGCTCCATGTTTGGTCCAACCAAACCAAGTTTCTCTCGGTCTGAGAATCTCATTCTCAAGCTCATTTTAAATCCTTCGGATTACGCTCGTTGTGCGTGTGACCAAATAGGTTCTCGGTTTATGTTGCCCGTCTATAATTAACCATTAATTATAGAACGATCATGAGAGACACCTAGTAGTACATCATGATCCCCAATTAACCGAAAAGATCAACGGTTGATCCAGAACTACTTCTGAAACCCTTCAGCAGCTCGAATAAATCGTGCCCCATTCCCTTCACTCATCTTATACCCACTTGGTTCAGGACATGGTCTATAGTGTCAGTCCCCACTAGGCTGACTACGTCACACCTAGCTCAAGTATCATTTCCTCGTCCTACGGATTCTAGTTATTGCACATGTATCGAAGAGTACCTTCCTCTAAATATGTAATGCTTTGGCCAAAGACTTTAGTAACAATCCGACGAGAGACCATGGGTATACATCTCCTCGCAAGGAGTGGTGAATCCTTTATAGGCTATTCAAACACCTTTGATCACTTCAACTTATACCCAATCATCCCGGGTCCACATCTCCTCAGAGATGCTTTCTTAAGATGTCAAAGCATAAGTCTTTATGATCAAGATGACTTGAATACCGCAAGTCAAAGGAACATCGCACTTAAGCTGCAGTAAGAACTTCATTGACATATCTATATATGCAGAGAACCATATGAAGTCTTACGGCTGGTCACTCCAATGAACTAGTTACCATAACTAGCATCCACGATTAACTCCGGACATCATAATGTCTCCAGCCAGTGAGAATCAGCTGCTTGGATACACCAAGGAGTATACCTCATGCTAGTCTCGACAGAATCAATGGTGTCCAAATCCATCAATTCATCGACTAGGGATAATTTCGATACATCACAGTTACACATGTAGAGATACTCACTAGTTGTGATCTAATCACAAATTCTCTCATGCTGTGAATCGTATCATGGACATTCAATAAATGAGTTTAAGATCTAATCAAATACATGAAAACATGTATACTCAAATAGTGAATCTTCATTTATCATATAAATGGTTCAAACATAAGGCGATTGCCTTAGGACATCTCTCATATATTACTAACATGACCGACTTGGATTTTTCCTTGCCAAGTATCCATACTTGGACTTCTCCTTGCCAAGTCACCAAACTTGGACTTTTCCATTAGTCTTCCTTATATGACCTTGGATGTCACATACCATCCACTAGTCATGTGGTCAAACCACATTTTGAACTATTTTCGAACATCAAAACTCTACTCGAGTTTCACTCGAGTCTGGTCAATTATGACCTGGGTCGATTGCACCAACAATCTCCCCCTTTTTGATGTTTGACAATACCGTTAAGTTAGGTTATCCTTTAAACCCAACTTGACACTTCTTACGCCAAAGCATCACGAATTGTTCCCAATCTAGAATTTCAAATTTTGAAATTTTTGGGGTTTTGTGTATATTAGGGTATCCTAAGTTAAAAAGCCTAACTTAAGCCCAAAGCCTAACATAACCCCCTTGCATTTCTCCCCCTTCTTGACACACATCAAAAAGTCCACCAAGGTTCTCAATGTTTCATTGTCTTTCTCTTCCTTGGTCAACATTCATCTTGAATGCCTTCATTCTCTTTATTGATCTATCACTAGATGAAAAGAAAACTTCCATTTCCACCCCCTTTTGTGATAAATCATCATCCATCATACTTAAATGGATAATATCCCCCTAAAGGCTTACTCCCCCTAGACCATTGCACCAACAATGTCCTTGGAGAGTTCCTAAGCCAATAGAACCCTTAAAACTAGAAAATTAGGATAAGAGTTCATATTTGAACTTTCACAACCATTAAAATTTGATTTGTACTCCAATTCATTTCCAATGAAAATCCTACCTTTTCAATGCTTGTCTAAGCATATTAAAGGTGTAGGAGTAGTTATCTAGCCTAGGGTTATAGTCAGATGGCTTAAACCAACTTTGGTAAGCCAAAAATGGTGCAGTTTGACATGGTTCTAGGGTGGTCTAACTAGGTTCCAGGGCAATTTACCAAGGTTCTAGGGTGGTTTAATATAAGTCTAGATTTCTAGGGCAGTTCGGAAAAATTCCAGGGTAGTTTGATGTGATTCCAGGGTGGTTTAGTATAATTCCGGGGTAGTTTGCTTAATTTCAGGGCAGTTTTGCAGACCAATTTTGCTAGGGCAGTTTCGCCAGGGCAATTTTGCCAGGGCAATTTCGCCAGGCTTAATTCCAGGGCAGTTTGGTATAGCTCCAGTTGAGCTGCTGCCTACACTGGTGTGGAGTTCTGCTCAAAACAAGCTACTCCAGTCGAGCTCGCAATTGACAGGCACTTGCTTCTGCTCGTTTGAACCTAGCTCTAGTCGAGGCGTCGCCTCGACTGGTGTCTAAAATTTCTGAAATGGAAATTTCAGACCAACTTCAGAAATGGAAAAATTATTCTAGAAAATTATTCTGAAATTTTAAACACTATCTGGGAAAAATAGTTTTCTATGAAAATAACCTTTAAATTATAAGAATGATACAAAGTTCAAAAGCATTGAAATTTTCAATATTTAGAGCCAATTTTGTATCAATCTTCTCAATGGTAATTACTATCAAAAGATAGGCTTCACCAAGGTTTTTCAAAATGATTTTAAAATATTTTCAAAACCTTAATTTCAATCATGGTCTATGGGCTAAGTACACATGATTTGTGTACTAGCTTTCCTCATGATTTATACTTACATATAAGATGAGTTCGAGTTTATCTAGATGCAAAAATTATGCATCTTGAACTTAACTCATTTCCTAGCATCTCACATGTATCTAAGGTGTATCAATACACATACATGTCAAGTATTATGTGAGATGTGGGTTTTGATCATCCTAAACTAGGGTTTCATGCATTTTCTAGGGCAACACTATTTGTTTCCCTTATACGTGGGACTTAAAATCATGTCATTGTCCTTAATTTTATTAATGCATGAATGATTATGGCATAGATGATAACATAAATAAACATGTGCTCATAATCATGATGTCATGGCATAAAGATGAAATCTAAAAACCAACATGACATTATTAAATAGCCCTAAGCATAATCATGACATATTATATGCTTAAAAATAGATATGATGTCATAACATGGTATAAGGCAGTCAAATCATGGCAAATAAAATGTAAAGGTATATAATACCTAATTATTAAGTTTAAATTGCCATTGTTTAGAATTATGATCATTTTGTCATATTGCTACCCAAGTGTGCCACAAACTCAAAATGACACACTATAACCTCTAAGTCTAATTGTGCCAATTTGATCAAATTTTCAACTTCCATAAAATCATTGGCACATCCTAAAACCCTTTAGGATTTAAAATCAACCTTGATTCCAAGGTATCCCATAACCTTGGAAATGCCCTAAAGTGCCACCTCTACCATGGTTAGGTTAACTACCTATCCATTTAAGGTTGGAACACCTAAACCCATTTAGCGTGAGGGTATCACACTCCTAGGAACCCAATACCTATTAAAGCTCCTTGGGTTTGCTAGGTACTCATTAGGGATAACTTCCCTTGGTACCTTCTTAATGACCCTCCTAGACTTGAAAGTCTTGGTCATTTTGGTCTGGTCAAGGTTACCCCTAGGGATTGCTTCCCTTGTAACCTTGTTAGTGGCTTTCTTAGGTTTTCTTGAAACCCTCGCCATTAAGCACATATCATGGTCAACTCTAGGAATGACATCCCTTGTGACCTTGATATTCCTAGACCTAGAACTTGTTCCATAACTATATGGAACATTATGGTAAGTAGGCTTGGCTACCTTGGACTTAGGCTTATAACCCAAGCCTTACTTGTCCTTAGATGCACCTTGCCTCCTAAACCCTAGGTTTTGACTCTTTGACTGATACTACTAGTACCTTCTCTACATAATCCCCGATAGAGGGGTTAGCAGGTGACCCGTGATCTGATCCAAAATACACGGCTCAGTTAAGGAAGAAAAGGAAGAATGGCACGGGCGAATATCAGAAGCCATTGGCACGGGCGAACATCGAAAGCAATTGGCACGGGCGAAAGCCATTGCCACGGGCGAAAGCCATTGGCACAGGCGAATATCAGAAGCCATTGGCACGGGCGAACATCGAAAGCCATTGGTACGGGAGAGTTAGTGAAAGTAATTGGCATGGTAAAGGAGAGACGGAAGGCGCTTCGCCAAGAGGTCGGTTCAACCTGATCAATACGGAGGAAATTTGACATGGGAAAAAGAGGGATTGGTTCAGGTTGATAAGAAGCCCTAGGGCTAGGTCACCCGTGAGCCATAGACCTAAGCTAGCTCCACCTAAAGTGGATGGTTGAAGGAGACAGTCTAACCTAGTTACCTGAGAAATAGAGGAAAAGGCGTTATGCAATAACTGGGGAGGCCCCCACACAATATTCCGAGGAGCCCTCGTTCCTCATGTTTGTAACAGAATTATTCTCCAGGTGGAGGTGGTGGCCACATGTACAGTGGAGATAATCCCAGACGTTATGATGAAGGAGGAGGGAAGATAAAAGGGAGGAGGCAAGGAGAAAAAAAGGGATAGGCAATCATTCCAACCCAGCGAGAGAGCAGAGGACGCAAGAGGAGAAGGAGAACCACAGTCGCCTCGCCAGAGAAGAAGGAAGGAGATCTATCGTTGTCACGTCTCTTGTATTTTTCTCGCTTTATGACATTACTGTAAAAGGTCTTCTCTCCTCCACCTTCGGAAACTTACCTTCCGTAAAGGAGGACCTTCATAGTGAAAGTGCTTAGGCACTGCCTCCGGTGAGAAAGTTCACCTCCGTGGGGTAGGAATCCTTATTCCGAGCCACGTTACATCTTGTGTCTGAGTCTCGATTGCTAGCATCGGTTTTCTTGCGTTTCACCCATTTCATCTTCATATTCTCTACTGATTGCGGCCTGTGAGAACCCTCTAAGACCTCCCTCAGTGCTTCACTGCATTGAAAACGGAGCGAATAGGTTTTCACTCGTTTCGCATCAGTTGGCGCCGTCTGTGGGAACAATTGAGCTGGACGTCGAGATGCAACCGGAAGAAGTACAACCACCTGCTACCTCAGCAGCGGAGGAGTGCCCCATCATCCTTCTACCCTCGCAGTTGAAAGCCCTGATGGATGACGCTATCACAGAAGCTCTCGCTAGGGAAAGGAGAAGGACCAGATATCTGCATCCGCATGTCGGGGAACCTTCTTCAAAAGGCCCACCCCCAGAAATGCCTCCTCCATCTCGTACAGCCGTCAATGGGGAAACATTGCTTGGGGGCGGACTCAGGGGAAGAACGCCTCAGAACACTATGCCCTTCACCCAAATGCCCAGGGAGGAACAGGGCGAAAGTCATTCAACCAGGCCTCCGGAAGTATACGATCCCAGTCCCTTCACAATGGACATTCTCTCGGAGCTCCCTCCATCCTACTTCCGGAATCCTCAGATCAATAAGTATGATGGTTCGACGGATCCCGAAGAACACATATCTCAATTTGATGGAGCAGCCTCGCTCCACTGTTATACTGACGCTCTCAAGTGCCGAGTCTTCCGAACCACCCTAACTGGCTCGGCGCAAAAGTGGTTCAATACTTTGCCCCCAGGGTCTATCACCTGTTTTGCTGACTTCCAGAGAATGTTCAGTCGGGAATTTGTCAGCTGCAAGGCATATAGACAGGACGCCTCTATCTTAATGCATATCACCCAGGGACCTTCAGAATCCCTTAGGGGGTATCTTCATCGATTCACTTCTACAGCTAGGGGAATCCCCTTAGCCCGATCCGAATCATTCAGAGGTGCTTTTCAGCATGGGCTGAAGGAGGGCCCCTTCCTCAGTTCCTTGTTAAGACAACCTGCGGATAGTTATGAGGAGCTACTAAGCCGTGTGGAGCAGTTTATCCGCGAAGAAGAAGGATTAAAGGTATGGAGAGCTGAACGGACTGCCGCAGCAGTCCCAACTGAAAGGGCTCGTCCCGCTACTCCCCAAGCACCTCTTCGGCGGGAGTATACAAGACCTTTTCGACAGGAGGTCCCGAGGCCTCGTCCGATGTTGCAAGGAGTTCGCCCCGTCCCGCCATTACAAATCATGGCATTGGCGCTTCCTCCTATGAGGACTTGGAAAGAACGGAAATGGAATTCTCGACGCGAGTCTGCTGCAACGACCCTTAGGGCACAGGGGGATCCCACGTAACCCCCCTGCCCCGTTCTTTTGCCAATATCATACAGAATACGGCCACAGTAGTGGCCGATGTTTCAAGTTACAAGAGGAATTGGATCACCTCCATACTGCATATCCGCAAGTAAGGTTCCAGGCAGGAGGACCGGCCCAGCGAGGCCCCCGACCCGATGTAACCCGTCCAGGGCCATATAATCAACAACCTCGGGTCACTTTCCCCCAAACGCCGTCCCAGGAGGATGTCTCTCAAGAAGGTCCATCAGGTGAGGGCCCTTCATTCAATCTAGATAACATTCCCACGCGGGGAGTTATTCATGTTATAGCCGGAGGACCTCTGCGGACTCTAATGCGCAGAAGTCGTCGCCGTCTCATCATGCAGTTATCGCCATCACCGACCAAACTATTCAAGTGGCACCGCCCATTTCATTCGGTCTAGAAGATCTACAAGGTGTCATGCCCTGCACACGTGATGCCTTAGTTATTCGTATATCCTTGGCCAATTATGAAGTGGCCCGGGTGCTAGTTGACTCGGGAAGCTCTGTCAACATCCTCTTCCGAAGCTTGGACGGTCTGGTGAAATGCCCAGCTAGAAGATGTGGCCACCCCACTCTTTGGATTCGTGGGGCATGTAGTACACCCTACGGGGCAGATTTCATTGCCTATGACTCTGGGCGTAAAGCCCAGCCAAAAAACCAGTATAATCCCTTTCCTCATTGTGGATGCTCCGTCCACTTATAATGCTATTCTTGGGCATCCTTTCCTCACCCTTTTTCAGGCCGTGGCTTCCCCGTACCACCAGGTGAAATTTCCGGTCAACAATTGGTGGGAGAAGTTTGTGGAGAACAGAAGGCCTCCAGGAGCTGCTACGTGCAAATGGTTCATTACGACCAGAAGAAAGCCCGAACCAATGACCTCAAAGGCAAAGCTGTCATCATCACTGACGTCTGTGTCCTGGAGGAATCCCCCCCCTAAGGCTGGTAAAATAGAGGAAGGAGAACTGGTGGAAATCGCTCCAGGAAAGGCCACACGGATAGCACAACAGTTGGAAATCAAAGAAGAGTTGGTGGCTTGCCTGAAGGAGAATAAAAACATCTTTGCAAAAGATGTGCATGATCTCACGGGGATCAACCCTCGAGTGGCTGAACACCATCTCAATATCATTAAAGGAGCCCGACCCGTCCAACAGAAGAGGTGACATTTTGGACCAGAAAAGGACAAGGTCATAGTCGAAGAAGTGGGCAAGCTGCTAAAAGCGGGTCATGTAAAGGAAATCCAATTTCCCGAATGGGTTTCTAATGTAGTCTTGGTCCCCAAGCCTTCGGGGCAATGGAGGATGTGTATCGATTTCTGTGATTTAAATAAAGCGTGCCCTAAAGACTGCTACCCCTTGCCTCGTTTTGATCAATTGGTGGATTCTACTGTGGGATATGAAGTGGTGTCCCTAATGGATACATATCAAGGATATCATCAAATACCATTGGCCGAAGAAGATCAAAAAAGGGTTAGCTTTGTGACTGCAAGAGGGTTATATGCCTATGTGGTAATGCCGTTTGGATTAAAGAACGCAGGGGCCACATATCAGCGCCTTATGGATAAAATCTTTGCTGAACAGAAAGGGAAAAATGTGGAAGTCTACGTGGATGACATATTAGTCAAATCGAAGGCCACTCGGGATTTAGTCAAGGACTTAAATGAAACCTTCGCTACATTGAGGCGGTTTAATATGAAGCTAAACCCTAACAAATGCCTGTTTGGGGTAAAGAGCAGCAAGTTCTTAGGGTACATTGTGACTGAGAAAGGGTTGCAAGCCAATCTTGAAAAGGTCCAAGCATTATGCAACATGAAGTCACCCACTAATCTGTGGGAAACACAGAAGCTGGTGGGCAGGATCGTTTCTTTATCACGATTCATAGCCAGATCGGCGGACAAAGGGCTGCCTTTCTTCAAGGTCCTACGCAAGGCTACCAAGTTTCAGTGGGATGATCAATGTGAACGGGCTTTCCAGGAGTTAAAGAAATATTTGGCGGGACTCCCACTGCTAGCCAAACCAATAGCCGGCGAACCTTTATGGATGTATCTGGCCGTCTCAGAGGGAGCCATTAGTTCAGTATTATTAAAGCAAGAAGGTTCTCATCAGCAGCCTATTTATTACACCAGCCATATCCTTAAGGGGGCGGAATTCCGTTATACAGAGCTGGAGAAGTTGGCGTATATCCTAGTGCTAACCGCTCGCAAATTAAGGCCGTATTTTTTGGCTCATCCCATCACCGTTCTAACACACAGCGAATTGGGCAAGGTCGTCACTAAGCCCAATTTCTCTGGAAGATTGGCCAAATGGGTAGTAGAACTAAGCGAGTATGATATTCGCTACCAACCTCGAACGGTTATCAAAGCCCAAGCGCTTGCGGATTTTCTAGCAGAGGTACCCTGCGGTTCGGAAGAGGGTTCGACAGCCAACGAGGAGGGATCAGAGGCATGGAATATATTCGTGGACGGTTCTTCAGGGTCTACGGGCAGCGGCGTCGGTGTTCTATTAATTTCCCCTGATGGTGAAGAAACTCGACTAGCCGTTCGCCTGGAATATCGGGCATCTAATAATGAGGCGGAATATGAAGCCATTCTAGCGGGATTGCAAGCTGCTAAAGCGGTGGGGGCTTCTTCCATTATAATCCATTCGGATTCCCAGTTGGTGATATCACAACTTCAAGGTTCTTTCACGGTTCGAGAGGAAAGGCTGCATAAATACCTAAGGGCTTTTGAGAAAGAAAAAGCTCAATTCCGTCAGGTCCTCTTAAAGCACATCCCACGGGAGAACAACAGAAAGGCAGATGAATTGGCTCGGATGGCTAGTGCTATAGAAGGAATGAAGTCCTCAGAAATGGTCCATACAAAAATTCATACTTCCTTAGCAATATGCAGCGTGGAGGGAGACACACCCGAATCAAGCCTAATGCTCGATTGGAGGGCCGACATCATAGCTTATTTACGGCATGGGAAGATCCCTGAAGCAAAAATAGCGGCTTCCGCTTTAATAAGCCGAGCCAAATGGTTCACCCTCTTAAATGGGGACTTATACAAGACTTCCTTCGGACGATCCTTATTGAAATGCTTGGGAAATGAGGATGCAGAATGGGTACTACGGTAGATTCATGAAGGTTGCTGCAACAATCATTTAGGAGGGAGAGCTTTAGCAAGAAAGGTCCTCTTAGCAGGATATTTTTGGCCTACTCTTCAGCAAGATGCCGCTCGTATAGTGCAAGCCTGCCTCGCTTGTCAGAAACATAGCAACCATTCCGAACGGCCAGCTGAGTTAATGAAAGCGGTGATCTCTTCCTGCCCTTTTGATCAGTGGGGAATGGATATAGTAGGTCCAATGCCAACAGCGCCTTTACAGAAGAAGTTTTTGTTGGTGGCTGTGGATTATTTTTCCAAATGGGTGGAGGCAGAGTCGTTAGCCAGAATTACTGAGAATGCTGTAATACAGTTCTTATGGAGAAATATTGTTTGTCGATACGGTATTTCTAGGAAAATAGTCAGTGATAATGGACGACAATTCCAAGGAAAAAAGATCCAAGAATGGTGCCAGAGTCTCAACATTCAGCAGACTTTCACTTCGGTCGCTCACCCTCAAGCGAATGGGCAAGTGGAGGTGACTAATAGGATCCTCATTCAAGGATTAAAGACCAAATTGGGGGCTCAGAGGGGGAACTGGGTAGAAGAGTTACCTGGCGTCCTGTGGGCCTATCGAACTACACCCAAGACAGCAATAGGAGAAACTCCCTTTAGTTTGGTGTACGGGACGGAAGCTGTTATTCCAGTCGAGGTTCTGTTAAATAGCGCTCGGATAAAGGCATACGAACCAAATCAGAACCAACTCATCCGAAGCACCGAATTGGACTTGGTGGAGGAAAAGCGGGAGATGGCACGGAGTCGAGCGGAATTCTACAAGCGAAGAGTGCAGCGAGCCTTTAATAAGATTGTGATGCCTCGAAGATTTCAAGAAGGGGATTGGGTTTTGCGTAAGGTTAATCCCGCTGAAGACCCCGGAAAGCTGGCTCCAAACTGGGAAGGACCCTATGAAATAACGTCTTTGCGTGTAGATATTATATCTGAAAGATGACCAAGGCAAAGAGCTTCCACGACCTTGGAATGCCCTTCATTTAAAACTCTTTCATACTGTATGAGAAATATGGAATAGAAGAAGAGAAATTATGAAACTCCGAAAGGGGTACTTCTTAAATTGATTACGTTAATTAGATGTCGAGTACTCTTCAAATTTCATTAAGGGGTTATTTACAAAAGCAATACGGTATTGTTAATAAATCTTGAAGAAGAAAGAAAAGATGGAAAGGGAATTCCCGTTTCAAAATAGGCTATCATATTACAGCTTAAATCGGTCGGGAGGATAACATTGAAAACCAGCCTCCCAATTTAAAGAAAAGGAAGGATAAGTCGGAGGAGGTAATCCTTGGTTAGCATACTGCTGAACCGCTTCATTAAATCCATCCTGATAAGTGGCGCGCAGCAAAACGATGAGTCTCTCCTGGCGACGCGAAAGGTCAGGGCTTTTCTCTCGATGCAGCCTCTCGCATTTTTCTTGTTGCTCTTGAAGTTTTCGACGCACGTCCACATAGCGTCGTGACACCTCCATAATAGCATCGGCTAAGATGGAAACATCATTGGCTCGGGAACTTTGGTCCTGCTGCACAAGGTGCATCATCTCCACCATGTTACGGCGCGCCGAGATCCTCCTCCGCTTGAATAAGATGCAGTTGGGCGAGTTCGATGCTCGACCTCGGAGGAAGTATCTTGCCTGCGTAGATGGGCATGAGCATGCGCCCGAGAATTTATGAGGGATGAGTTTTCTTGTACCTCCTTGCACAAGCGGCTGCGGAGGTCCCCTATCTTATCCTGTGCTCGCTGGTATTGGACCTGAAGGCGAGCGATGATGTCAGAATCCTGTTACTTCCCCTTGAGGAGTTCTGCTACCTGCCCTTGGAGACATATTAATTCTTGACCCGAGGAAGAATCCTTATCGAGAGGGGCCAGTTGGACTTCCCGCTGGGGGACGGGTAGCTGCACACCTGGATGTTGTTGTTCTCTTAATGCCGCAATGGTATCAGCATCCTTCTAAATTTGTTGACGAGCCTCGGATAATTGCTCCTGGCACAGGTGCAATTGTTGCAACAGGAGCCGTTCTCGATTTTGAGCATTCGCTAAATCTTCCCGTTGTTGTCGCTCCCATTCTTGTGCTTGAGTCCGATATTGACGGAGGGAGCGATCCAACTCTTGATGATTGGTCAAGGTCTGCAAGCCAATTGTGAAAAAGAAAATCGGCTAGTAAGACAAAGCTAAGAGAGCTAATCGAGAAAACATACCAAATCCAGAGCATGGCGTAGGCTTTCCATTCGAGGAACCACTTCCTCTAAGTTCATGATCCGAAGACTCCTGGGAGAAAAGGAAGAAGATGGGACGGATGATACTGAGGTGGGAAGTTCACTGGTGAGGGGAAGAAGGGGAATGATATTTGTGGGAGGAGAGGGGCTCTTCAAGCGATGAGTGGAAGGGGAAGTTTGTGGTAAGGGGATATCAACCGCCATGGGTTCGGAGGAAGAATGGTATTCAGGGGAGATAGAAGGCAAAGGTGGGTCACCTCACATGGTGACATGGAGGTGCATCCTCCCCAAGTTCATCCTCAGGTTGTGGTGGAGGAGAAGGCGACTTCTGAATATTGGTGGCAGAGGGAGAAAAAGTATGGGAGCTAGGGTTTGCAAATACCGGGGAAATTGAGGAAAGAATAATGGTATCAATTCCCTCCGGGGTGGAAGTAACAAGAGATGCAGGGGGAGGAGAGGAAGACGGACAAGATGAAGTAGCTGTGTTGGTGACCGGGGAAGGTGAAGAAGAAGAGCCATGGTGGCTTTCCTCTTGCGATGTGGATAACGACCTGCTATCTCTTGGAAAAAGGTAGAGTGCATTTTGATGGTATGAGAATAAGGATTGGGGTAACGAAGTATGGCGGCAGAGGAACGAACAGACGGAGAAGAAGGAGATGAAAAGGCAAAGGGATGAAGATAGGCAGAGAAACAAAGGCAAAAGGATCCCCTATAAAGGGAAGTGAGTGGGCTTGTAACCGTTATTGGGCTCCTCGCCTGTGGTAAAAGCGTCCCTAAGTGAAAGGGAAAGAAGGATTATTTTCTCTAAATGGCCCGTTATGTGCTAGAGCCTTCACTTGCATGGGAAGGGGCGGATATGGGCGTTCCCCTTCAGAAGACAATCACAAAAGAGGGAGGATATGAATGCGTTGCCTCCTTTATATTGATGGTTTCGGGACTATATACAAAATTTCTGTCCCCGCGAGGTAGAGCGAAAGATATCCCCGTGCGGTGGTGGAACGGAAGAACCGAGACCCCTCGGTTATTATTTATTCTACATATAAATTTCTATCCCCGCGAAGCGGAAGATATCCCCGTGCGGTGGTGGAACGAAAGAACCGAAACCCCTCGGTTATTATTTATTCTACATATAAATTTCTATCCCCGCGAAGCAGAAGATATCCCCGTGCGGTGGTGGACGGTAGAACTGAGACCCCTCGGTTATTATTTATTCTACATATAAATTTCTATCCCCGCGAAGCGGAAGATATCCCCGTGCGGTGGTGGAACGGAAGAACCGAGACCCCTCGGTTTTTATTCATTCTACATATAAATTTCTATCCCCGCGAAGCGGAAGATATCCCCGTCCGGTGGTGGAACGGAAGAACCGAGACCCCTCGGTTATTACTTATTCTACATATAAATTTCTATCCC
Organism: Wurfbainia villosa; assembly: GCA_025175895.1. Lineage (NCBI taxonomy): Eukaryota > Viridiplantae > Streptophyta > Magnoliopsida > Zingiberales > Zingiberaceae > Wurfbainia > Wurfbainia villosa. The sequence continues at coordinate 91,801,995 of CM045987.1, read as the reverse complement.
CGCGAAGCGGAAGATATCCCCGTGTGGTGGTGGAACAGAAGAACCGAAATCCCTCGGTTATATATTATATACAAAATTTCTATCCCCGCGAAGCGGAAGATATCCCCGTGTGGTGGCGGAACGGAAGAACCGAAATCCCTCGGTTATATATTATATACAAAATTTCTATCCCCGCGAAGCGGAAGATATCCCCGTGTGGTGGCGAAACGGAAGAACCGAAATCCCTCGGTTATATATTATATACAAAATTTCTATCCCCGCGAAGCAGAAGATATCCCCGTGCGGTGGTGGAACGGAAGAAGCGAGACCCCTCGGTTATTATTTATTCTACATATAAATTTCTATCCCCGCGAAGCGGAAGATATCCCCGTGCGGTGGTGGAACGGCAGAACCGAGACCCCTCGGTTATTATTTATTCTACATATAAATTTCTATCCCCGCGAAGCGGAAGATATCCCCGTGCGGTGGTGGAACGGCAGAATCGAGACCCCTTGGTTATTATTTATTCTACATATAAATTTCTATCCCCACGAAGTGGAAGATATCCCCGTGCGGTGGTGGAACGGAAGAACCGAGACCCCTCGGTTATTATTTATTCTATATATAAATTTCTATCCCCGCGAATCGGAAGATATCCCCGTGCGGTGATGGAACGGAAGAACCGAGACCCCTCGGTTATTTCTTATTCTACATATAAATTTCTATCCCCGCGAAGCAGAAGATATCCCCGTGTGGTGGCGAAACGGAAGAACCGAAATCCCTCGGTTATATATTATATACAAAATTTCTATCCCCACGAAGCGGAAGATATCCCCGTGTGGTGGCGGAACGGAAGAACCGAAATCCCTCGGTTATATATTATATACAAAATTTCTATCCCCGCGACGCGGAAGATATCCCCGTGTGGTGGTGGAACGGAAGAACCGAAATCCCTCGGTTATATATTATATACAAAATTTCTATCCCCGCGAAGCGAAAGATATCCTCGTGCGGTGGTGGAACGGAAGAACCGAGACCCCTCGGTTATTATTTATTCTACATATAAATTTCTATCCCTGCGAAGTGGAAGATATCCCTGTGCGGTGGTGGAACGGCAGAACCGAGACCCCTCGGTTATTATTTATTCGACATATAAATTTCTATCCCCGCGAAGCGGAAGATATCCCCGTGCGGTGGTGGAACGGAAGAACCGAGACCCCTCGGTTATTATTTATTCTACATATAAATTTCTATTCCCGCGAAGCGGAAGATATCCCCGTACGGTGGTGGAACGGAAGAACCGAGACCCCTCGGTTATTACTTATTCTACATATAAATTTCTATCCCCGCGAAGCGGAAGATATCCCCGTGTGGTGGCGGAACGGAAGAACTGAAATCCCTCGGTTATATATTATATAAAAAATTTCTATCCCCGCGAAGCGGAAGATATCCCCATGTGGTGGCGGAACGGAAGAACCAAAATCCCTCGGTTATATATTATATACAAAATTTCTATCCCCGCGAAGCGGAAGATATCCCCGTGCAGTGGTGGAACGGATGAACCGAGACCCCTCAGTTATTATTTATTCTACATATAAATTTCTATCCCCGCGAAGCGGAAGATATCCCCGTGTGGTGGCGAAACGGAAGAACCGAAATCTGCGGTTATATATTATATACAAAATTTCTATCCCCGCGAAGCGGAAGATATCCCCGTGCGGTAGTGGAACGGAAGAACCGAGACCCCTCGGTTATTATTTATTCTACATATAAATTTCTATCCCCGCGAAGCGGAAGATATCCCCGTGTGGTGGCGGAACGGAAGAACCGAAATCCCGCGGTTATATATTATATACAAAATTTCTGTCCCCGCGAAGTGAAAGATATCCCCGTGTGGTGGCGGAGCGGAAGAACTGAGAACCCCTCAGTTATATATCACTTTTTATCCCCGTAAAGGGTGGGAAGTTGAAGTCCTTGTTTAACCCTATATTGTTTTATCCTTGCAAAATAGCAGAGTCAATTCATTTAATAGTTCTATATCCCAAGCAGATTATAAAAGCGGAAGAGCCGACATATGTCTCAGTTATATGTAAGTCTATGTGGATACGAAAGAAGTAAAGCGTGGTACAATGCAGAAGACACTGGAGAAAGAAGATAAACTGGGAAAGTTTATTGATGCAAAGGAATTACATTTTTTGAGTCATTTACGAGGGAAAATGACAAACAGAAACCCTTATACATCTTGAGTATTATAGTTCTTTGTTGGGAGGAACGGAGGGAGCTCTCTTGTATGGTTGAGGTTGGCACAATAGTTGTCGCCGGTAAGACTGCTGCAGGAAGATCTGTTTGGCCAATTCCTTTTGGGACCCGACTAGTTGTTGGCGTAGGGAGCGATTACTGGCGGAAGTTTCCTTCAGCCATTGCTGTAAGTACTTCACTTGCTCCTCCAAGCTAACTGTGTATCGGCGATCATTTATATGTTCTTCAGAAGGAGAGGAACTGCTGCCCTATTCAGATATTCTGTTCATGGCAAATAAAAAGAAAAGGAAAGGATGGAAGCTATCAGGTAAGGATCGAGGACTTTTATAGCAATGAAGGGGGAAAGTGCATTTATTGGTGTTAGGAATATTGTAACGGCTAGAGGGGGGTGAATAGCGTAGAATTCGTTCGTCGATGGAATCCGTTCGCGGTTGTCTATACAATTTCGTTAGCGCAGCGGAAATAGAAAGATAATAATGATAACAAAATATACAACACGTAAACACAAATATTTAACGTGGTTCGGAACCGCACGGTTCCTACTCCACGGATCGAGCTCTACGAGCTCTAGTGATGCAAATGCACTCACTAATCACAAATACTCCTTCTCGACACAAGTCGGAGGTGGAGAAACCCCTTACAAGTAATCTTACAAGAATAAGATACAAATACAAGCAATTACAATAATGAAATACAATGCAAGTAAAGAAAACTACTTTACGATTGCCTTTGGATTGCTTGATTGCTTGAAATCACCTTGGAGACCCTGATTTGCAACAACAAATCGCTCAAAAACCCTCAAGAAACCGATACCAATTTCCTCCATCACGAGATCCTTTTATAGCTTCAACCTGTGCTGGAAAAAGTCGATCAGTCGACTGATCGGAACCATCAGTCGACTGATGCCACTGTTGTCGTGAGACAACGGCTAGATCCACGTTGGATAAGTCCAACGGATCTACCATCAGTCGACTGATCATACCCATCAGTCGACTGATGGAGTCCTCACTCGACCAGTCGAGTCTCGACTCTATTCTATGGTTGATTTCGAGCACGATCGGTGATCACACGATCGATCATTGCTCAGCCATCGATCATTGCCCCGCCACTTTTGGCGATCATTGCGCTAAACCTAACCGCGGTCAAACCCTAGTTGACTCGGTCCAGTCGACTGCCTCATGAAACCAGTCGACTGGAACACCTCAAACATGAGGTTTTAGCCCAAGTATGGTTCCCCCATACTTGCTAGACCACCCTTAGCCTAGACCTAAGCCTTCTAGCCACCTCCATCAGCCCCACGTCTCTCGGATCTTTCCAAGTCATCCATGACTTGTTCATCCATCGCGCTAGCCTTCAGGTGCTTCCATCGGCTATGTCATGCTAACGGTGTCTACACCGCCAAGGCACATTGGACTTACGCCGCCAAGACTCCGCTTGGACTTTCTGTTGCCAATCATTGGACTTATGCTGCCAAGACTCCCGCTTGGACTTTACGCCGCCAATATCAAACCCTTGGACTTCTCAAATGCCAAGACTCAAGCTTGGACTTTCCCTTGCCAACCCATGTTGGACTTTTCATGCCATGCCAAAACCCATGATTGGACTTTCCCTTGCCAACCTATGTTGGACTTCTCAAATGCCAAGACCATGCTTGGACTTTTCATGTGCCAAGTGTCCCACTAGGACTTTCCATGCCAAGTACTCAAGACTTGGACTTTACCAAATGACAATTACATTGTTATATGTTTTTGTCGAAACATCAAAACATCACTCGAGTCAAACTCGAGTCCTGGTCAATCTTGACCTGGGCCGATTGCACCAATAATCTCCCCCTTTTTGATGTTTGACAAAAACAAAACAAATTATTGAGTTATAACACTAACTCAAATCCCTTACCAATTATCCCAAATTGGTAAATACTCTCCAAATGTTCTCCCCCAAACATTCTCCCCCTTTTTGACTAACATCAAAAAGGTTTCCTCTCCAAGGAGGTCAATGTCTCATGTCCCAATGAGATCTTACAATCTCCCCCTTGGTCCAAAAATACTTAGGATGCCTACCATCTTCCTAGTGATAAGTCCAATATCACTCAAGAGAGGCAATCCCATTTACTCTCCCAATTTCCAAATTGAGTCTCTCAATAGTCCCATCAATTTCCCAATTGATGTCATATTCTCCCAATAACTTCTCCTCTTCAAGGAGAAAAACACATCCATCATCCCAAGATGGATACCTCCCTCTAAAGGCTTGCTCCCCCTTGACCATTGCACCAACAATATCCTCGGGAAGTCCCTAAGCTAATAGGAACTCTAAACCATCAAAATTATGGTTAGAAATTCAACATTGAACTTTCCAACACCTTAAAATTGATACAAACCCTAAACACTTCTCCTAATCCATATCCAATGGATTTTCACCCTTTATAATGCTACCCAAAGCATATCCTAGGGTTAGGAGTGATTAGGAACCATAACCGTAGCTGAAATCGTGTTAAACAACCTTGTTTACCCCGAAATCAGGCAACCAGTCGAGTGATTCAGAAATCAGTCGACTGGCACCTCCATCAGTCGACTGCCACCAATAGCAGTCGACTGATAACTGAAATTTCTGAATTTCAGTTATCAGAGTTGAATTTCAGAAAATCATAAATAATTATACGTATATCGAAAAATCACGAAATTTGGTACGTATAATACTTATGACCAATACAATAGGTGAAAAATTTTGGAAAAATATTTTTACCATTGAAATAGGATATTGGTACAACGTTCAAAACTATTAAGAACTTTAAAGTTTTTGATCCACTTTGTATCAACTTCTACAATGATGATGGCTATCAAAAGATAGATTTCACCAAGGTTTTCCAAATTGATTTTAAAATGTTTTTGAAAGCCTATTTTGAACCATAATTTATTGGCTAAATATACATAGCTTGTATATTAGCTTTCCTTATGATTCTTGGTGATAATTAAAATAAGTTTGAGTTCATCTAGATGCACTACCCATGCATCTTGAACCTAACTTATTATCCTAGCATCTCACATGTATCTAGGGTGTATAAATACACATATATGTCAATTGAATGTGAGATGTGGGTTTTGTTCTTCCTAATACTAGGGTTTCATGCATTTTTTCTAGGCAACCCTACTTGATTCCCTTATAAATGGGACTCCAAGTCATGCCATTGTCCTTAGTTCAATTTTCAATCAAGTTAATGCATGAATGTATGATCATGGCATAAAGATAGCAATAATTAAGCATGGCCAATGATCATGATGTCATGGCATAGGATAAAATCTAAAAACACATGACATTAATCCTTAATCCTAAACATGTACATGACATATAGAATGATTAAAATAAGCATGATGTCATGACATGTTATATGGCAAACAAAGCATGGCATATAACATATATAGGTATAGTAATACCTAAATTTTAATATTAATTGCCATTTCATATAATTAATTATATTTTGCTATATTTCTATTTTTCTCCCAAGTGTGCCAAAAACCCAAAATGGCACACTAACCTCTAAACCTAAATTGTGTAAATTTTGATCATTTTATCAAACTTCTCAAGTAATATTAGCACATCCAAAAAACTTTTAGGATTAAGACTCAAGTGCATTTCCAAGGTAACCATAACCTTGAAAATATCCTAAAGTGCCACCTTTGCCATGGTTGAGTTAACTACCCATCCAATCAAGGTTGGCACATCCTAACCCCATCTAGCGTGAATCTATCACGCTCCTAGGAACCCAAAACCTATTTGAGCTCCTTGGGTTAACTAGGTATTCCTTAGGGATAACCTCCCTAGATACCTTCCTAATGACCCTTCTAGGCTTATTAGCCTTGGTCATTTGGGTCTTACCTAGGTTGACTCTAGGGGTAACTCCCCTTGCAACCTTCTTAGTGGCCACCCAAGATTTCCTAGAAACCTTAGCCACTAGGCACAACCCTTGGTCAACTCTAGGGATGACTTCCCTATTGACCTTTGTCTTCCTAGACCTAGTTTGTGTTCCATAATCAAATCAAACACTATTGTAAGTCACCTTAGGCTTAGGTTTGTGACCCAAACCATTCTTGCCCTTGGTTGACTTTTGACTCTTAGGTCCTAGATGTTGACTTTGACTTCTTGACCTAGGAGTTTGACCATTAGATCCTTTAGATTGATTTTGTATCTTATTTAGGGTCTTTTCAAGTTTCTCAAGCCTTGACCTCAAGGCTTGGTTCTCTAATTCTAATTGCCCAATTTTAGAATTTTGATTTAAACCATGGCCATTTGACTTCCTAGGCATATGCCTAGTCCATTTAGGGTTAAGGCCTAGATGTTCTCCTATTTTCCTAATTGATTCCCTAGATAAGATATTTTTAGGAACATTAGTCCCAAATTTCTCCTTATTCCTAAGGTGAACCTTCTTAGCTCCTAAATAAATATGTTTGTTATTTCTAGCATGCTCTTTATGATAAATAGCAAGAGAATTGAAACCCTTAGCATGCTTTTGCCTATTAACTAAAGAGGATGCATTATTAAAATATACCTTAGGGTTAGCTTTGGAAGCTCCCCCTATATGTGTAGCTCCCTCTTGGGTCTTCTTCTTCCCCCTAGGATATTGATTCCTATAATGTCCTTTTGCATTGCATTTGAAGCATATGATGTGCTCCTTGCTCTTGATATTTGGGGAACCGGTGTCCGTTGACTTTTGTTGACTTTTAGGCGTCGGAGGAGCTTTCTTGACTTTCTTTGGGCACTTACTCTTATAATGCCCAAATTCCCTACACTCAAAACACATAATGTTATTTTTATTTTGAATTGAGGTGTTTGAGTTACCCATGGTGATGGAGACCGGAATTGGACTTTGAGCTTCTTCATCTTGACCGGATGTCGAAGCTTCTTCTTCTCGATGTTTCGGTATGAAGGTTCTCTCCTCCCCCTCAATCCTTGAGGTGGATGCTTCTTCCACTTCCTCCACCTCTTCTGGTCCGGACGTTGACTCCTCACTTTCTTGTGAGGATGATGATGATTCTTCTTCGGTCTCCTCCTCTTCCAAGTCTTCTTGGACCGATTCGGGATTGTCGTGGAACTTGATCAACTTGTTCCACAACTCCTTGGCATCCCTATAGCTTCCTAATCTGGACAAAATGTCGTTAGGTATCAAGTTAATCAACATTTTTGTTACCTTCACTGTTGTCTTGAATTTTTCCCGTTGCTCCTCGGTCCATCGCTTCATTTTGAGGATTTCGCAGTTCTCTCCTCTTGGAGCATCAAAACCTATAGTCACGGCAAACTAATTTTCGATATTTGTCATTAGAAAATATTCCATCCTACCTTTCCAATACGCGAAATGTTCACGGTTGAAGGAAGGTGGAATGTTGACGTCATCACCCAATTTTTCTTGGTAATCCATATTCTTCCCTCTAGCTTCTTGACTCCGGGTTGTTAATCCGTAGAAGAGCCCCGGGCTCTGATACCACTTGTTAGGAATATTGTAACGGCTAGAGGGGGGTGAATAGCGTAGAATTCGTTCGTCGATGGAATTCGTTCGCGGTTGTCTCTACAATTTCGTTAGCGCAGCGGAAATAGAAAGATAATAATGATAACAAAATATACAACACGCAAACACAAATATTTAACGTGGTTCGGAACCACATGGTTCCTACTCCACGGATCGAGCTCTACGAGCTCTAGTGATGAACATGCACTCACTAATCACAAATACTCCTTCTCGACACAAGTCGGAGGTGGAGGAAACCCTTACAAGTAATCTTACAAGAATAAGATACAAACACAAGCAATTACAATAATGAAATACAATGCAAGTAAAGAAAACTACTTTACGATTGCCTTTGGATTGCTTGATTGCTTGGTTGCTTGAAATCACCTTGGAGACCCTGATTTGCAACAACAAATCGCTCCAAAACCCTCAAGAAACCGATACCAATTTCCTCCATCACGAGATCCTTTTATAGCTTCAACCTGTGCTGGAAAAAGTCGATCAGTCGACTGATCGGGACCATCAGTCGACTGATGCCACTGTTGTCGTGAGACAACGGCTAGATCTACGTTGGATAAGTCCAACGGATCTACCATCAGTCGACTGATCATACCCATCAGTCGACTGATGGAGTCCTCACTCGACCAGTCGAGTCTCGACTCCATTCTATGGCCGATTTCTCGAGCACCAGTCGACTGATCACCGCGATCGTCATCGCTGAGCCATCGATCATTGCCCACTTGGCAATGATCGCTAGGCTACAACTCGATCAAACCCTAGTTGACTCGGTCCAGTCGACTGCCACATGGCACCAGTCGACTGGCACACCTCAAACATGAGGTTTTAGCCCAAGTATGGTTCTCCCATATTTGCTAGACCACCCTTAGCCTAGACCTAAGCCTTCTAGCCACCACCATCAGCCTCACGTCTCTTGGATCCCTCCAAGTCATCCATGACTTGTTCATCTATCGCGCTAGCCTTCAGGTGCTTCCATCGGCTATGTCATGCTAACGGTGTCTACACCGCCAAGGCACATTGGACTTACGCCGCCAAGACTCCGCTTGGACTTTACGCCGCCAATCATTGGACTTATGCTGCCAAGACTCCCATTTGGACTTTACGCCGCCAATATCAAACCCTTGGACTTCTCAAATGCCAAGACTCAAGCTTGGACTTTCCCTTGCCAACCCATGTTGGACTTTTCATGTCATGCCAAGACCCATGCTTGGACTTTCCCTTGCCAACCTATGTTGGACTTCTCAAATGCCAAGACCATGCTTGGACTTTTCATGTGCCAAGTGTCCCACTTGGACTTTCCATGCCAAGTACTCAAGACTTGGACTTTACCAAATGACAATTACATTGTCATATGTTTTTGTCGAAACATCAAAACATCACTCGAGTCAAACTCGAGTCCTGGTCAATCGTGACCTGGGCCGATTGCACCAACAATCTCCCCCTTTTTGATGTTTGACAAAAACCAAACAAATTATTGAGTTAGAACACTAACTCAAATCCCTTACCAATTATCCTAAATTGGTAAATACTCTCCAAATGTTCTCCCCCAAACATTCTCCCCCTTTTTGACTAACATCAAAAAGGTTTCCTCTCCAAGGAGGTCAATGTCTCATGTCCCAATGAGATCTTACAATCTCCCCCTTGGTCCAAAAATACTTAGGATGCCTACCATCTTCCTAGTGATAAGTCCAATATCACTCAAGAGAGGCAATCCCATTTACTCTCCCAATTTCCAAATTGGGTCTCTCAAAAATCCCATCAATTTCCCAATTGATGTCATATTCTCCTAATAACTTCTCTTCAAGGAGAAAAACACATCCATCATCCCAAGATGGATACCTCCCCCTAAAGGCTTGCTCCCCCTTGACCATTGCACCAACAATATCCTTGGGAAGTCCCTAAGCTAATAGGAACTCTAAACCATCAAAATTATGGTTAGAAATTCAACATTGAACTTTCCAACACCTTAAAATTGATACAAACCCTAAACACTTCTCCTAATCCATATCCAATGGATTTTCACCCTTTATAATGCTACCCAAAGCATATCCTAGGGTTAGGAGTGATTAGGAACCATAACCGTAGCTGAAATCAGGTTAAACAACTTTGTTTACCCCAAAATCAGGCTACCAGTCGAGTGATTCAGAAATCGATCATTGGCACCTCCATCGATCATTGCCACCAATAGCGATCGATCGATAATCAAACTTCAATTTCAATTATCGAGTTGAATTTGAAAATCATAAATAATTATACGTATATCGAAAAATCATGAAATTTGATGCATTATAATACTTATGACCAATACAATAGGTGAAAAATTTTGGAAAAATATTTTTACCATTGAAATAGGAGATTGGTACAAAGTTCAAAACTATTAAGAACTTTAAAGTTTTTGATCCACTTTGTATCAACTTTTACAATGATGATGGCTATCAAAAGATAGATTTCACCAAGGTTTTCCAAATTGATTTTAAAATCTTTTTGAAAGCCTATTTTGAACCATAATTTATTGGCTAAATATACATAGCTTGCATATTAACTTTCCTTATGATTCTTGGTGATAATTAAAATAAGTTTGAGTTCATCTAGATGCACTACCCATGCATCTTGAACCTAACTTATTATCCTAGCACCTCACATGTATCTAGGGTGTATAAATACACATATATGTCAATTGAATGTGAGATGTGGGTTTTGTTCTTCCTAATACTAGGGTTTCATGCATTTTTTCTAGGCAACCCTACTTGATTCCCTTATAAATGGGACTCCAAGTCATGTCATTGTCCTTAGTTCAATTTTCAATCAAGTTAATGCATGAATGTATGATCATGGCATAAAGATAGCAATAATTAAGCATGGCCAATGATCATGATGTCAAGGAATAGGATAAAATCTAAAAACACATGACATTAATCCTTAATCCTAAACATGTACATGACATATAGAATGATTAAAATAAGCATGATGTCATGACATGTTATATGGCAAACAAAGCATGGCATATAACATATATAGGTATAGTAATACCTAAATTTTAATATTAATTGTCATTTCATATAATTAATTTTATTTTGCCATATTTCTATTTTTCTCCCAAGTGTGCCAAAAACCCAAAATGGCACACTAACCTCTAAACCTAAATTGTGCCAATTTTGATCATTTTATCAAACTTCTCAAGTAATATTAGCACATCCTAAAAACTTTTAGGATTAAGACTCAAGTGAATTTCTAATGTAACCATAACCTTGAAAATATCCTAAAGTGCCACCTTTGCCATGGTTGAGTTAACTACCCATCCTATCAAGGTTGGCACATCCTAACCCCATCTAGCATGAATCTATCACGCTCCTAGGAACCCAAAACCTATTTGAGCTCCTTGGGTTAACTAGGTATTCCTTAGGGATAACCTCCCTAGATACCTTCCTAATGACCCTTCTAGGCTTATTAGCCTTGGTCATTTGGGTCTTACCTAGGTTGACTCTAGGGGTAACTCCCCTTGCAACCTTCTTAGTGGCCACCCTAGATTTCCTAGAAACCTTAGCCACTAGGCACAACCCTTGGTCAACTCTAGGGATGACTTCCCTATTGACCTTGGTCTTCCTAGACCTAGTTTGTGTTCCATAATCAAATCGAACACTAAGGTAATTCACCTTAGGCTTAGGTTTGTGACCCAAACCATTCTTGCCCTTGGTTGACTTTTGACTCTTAGGACCTAGATGTTGACTTTGACTTCTTGACCTAGGAGTTTGACCATTATACCCTTTAGATTGATTTTGTATCTTATTTAGGGTCTTTTCAAGTTTCTCAAGCCTTGACCTCAAGGCTTGGTTCTCTAATTCTAATTTCCCAAATTTTGAATTTTGATTTAAACCATGGGCATTTGACTTCCTAGGCATATGCCTTGTCCATTTAGGGTTAAGGCCTAGATGTTCTCCTATTTTCCTAATTGATTCCCTAGATAAGATATTTTTAGGGACATTAGTCCCAAATTTCTCCTTATTCCTAAGGTGAACCTTCTTTACTCCTAAACAAATATGTTTGTTATTTCTAGCATGCTCTTTATGATAAATAGCAAGAGAATTGAAACCCTTAGCATGCTTTTGCCTATTAACTAAAGAGGATGCATTATTAAAATATACCTTAGGGTTAGCTTTGGAAGCTCCCCCTACATGTGTAGCTCCCTCTTGGGTCTTCTTCTTCCCCCTAGGACATTGATTCCTATAATGTCCTTTTGCATTACATTTGAAGCATATGATGTGCTCCTTGCTCTTGATATTTGGGGAACCGGCATCTGTTGACTTTTTTTGACTTTTAGGCGTCGGAGGAGCTTTCTTGACTTTCTTTGGGCACTTACTCTTATAATGCCCAAATTTCCTACACTCAAAACACATAATGTTATTTTTATTTTGAATTGAGGTGTTTGAGTTTCCCATGGTGATGGAGACCGGAATTGGACTTTGGGCTTCTTCATCTTGACCGGATGTCGAAGCTTCTTCTTCTCGATGTTCCGGTATGAAGGTTCTCTCCTCCCCCTCAATCCTTGAGGTGGATGCTTCTTCCACTTCCTCCACCTCTTCCGGTCCGGACGTTGACTCCTCACTTTCTTGTGAGGATGATGATGATTCTTCTTCTGTCTCCTCCTCTTCCAAGTCTTCTTGGACCGATTCGCGATTGTCGTGGAACTTGATCAACTTGTTCCACAACTCCTTGGCATCCCTATAGCTTCCTAATCTGGACAAAATGTCGTTAGGTATCAAGTTAATCAACATTTTTGTTACCTTAACTGTTGTCTTGAATTTTTCTCGTTGCTCCTCGGTCCATCGCTTCGTTTTGAGGATTTCTCCGTTCTCTCCTCTTGGAGCATCAAAACCTATAGTCATGGAAAACCAATTTTCGATATTTATCATTAGAAAATATTCCATCCTACCTTTCCAATACGCGAAATGTTCACGGTTGAAGGAAGGTGGAATGTTGACGTCATCACCCAATTTTTCTTGGTAATCCATATTCTTCCCTCTAGCTTCTTGACTCCGGGTTGTTAATCCGTAGAAGAGCCCCGGGCTCTGATACCACTTGTTAGGAATATTGTAACGGCTAGAGGGGGGTGAATAGCGTAGAATTCATTCATCGATGGAATTCGATCGCGGTTGTCTCTACAATTTCGTTAGCGCAGCGGAAATAGAAAGATAATAATGATAACAAAATATACAACACGCAAACACAAATATTTAACGTGGTTCGGAACCACATGGTTCCTACTCCACGGATCGAGCTCTACGAGCTCTAGTGATGCACACGCACTCACGAATCACAAATACTCTTTCTCGACACAAGTCGGAGGTGGAGAAAACCCTTACAAGTAATCTTACAAGAATAAGATACAAATACAAGCAATTACAATAATGAAATACAATGCAAGTAAAGAAAACTACTTTACAATTGCCTTTGAATTGCTTGATTGCTTGGTTGCTTGAAATCACCTTGGAGACCCTGATTTGCAACAACAAATCGCTCCAAAACCCTCAAGAAACCGATACCAATTTCCTCCATCACGAGATATTTTTATAGCTTCAACCTGTGCTGGAAAAAGTCGATCAGTCGACTGATTGGGACCATCAGCCGACTGATGCCACTGTTGTCGTGAGACAACGGCTAGATCTACGTTAGATAAGTCCAACGGATCTACCATCGATCACGACCGATCATACCCATCAGGTCACCGATGGAGTCCTCACTCGACCGATCGAGTCTCGACTCCATTCTCGCGGGCCGATTTCTCAAGCACCGATCGGCCCGATCACACGATCGATCGCCGAGCCATCATCGATCATTGCCCACTTGGCGTCGGTGCTAGGCCACAACCCGTAGTCAAACCCTAGTTGACTCGGTCCAGTCGACTGACACATGGCACCAGTTAACTGGCACACCTCAAACATGAGGTTTTAGCCCAAGTATGGTTCCCCCATATTTGCTAGACCACCCTTAGCCTAGACCTAAGACTTCCAGCCACCTCCATCAGCCTCACGTCTCTCGGATCCCTCTAAGTCATCCATGACTTGTTCATACATCGCGCTAGCCTTCAGGTGCTTCCATCGGCTATGTCATGCTAACGGTGTCTACACCGCCAAGGCACATTGGACTTACGCCGCCAAGACTCCGCTTGGACTTTACGCCGCCAATCATTGGACTTATGCTGCCAAGACTCCCGCTTGGACTTTACGCCACCAATATCAAACCCTTGGACTTCTCAAATGCCAAGACTCAAGCTTGGACTTTCCCTTGCCAACCCATGTTGGACTTTTGATGCCATGCCAAGACCCATGCTTGGACTTTCCCTTTCCAACCTATGTTGGACTTCTCAAATGCCAAGACCATGCTTGGACTTTTCATGTGCCAAGTGTCCCACTTGGACTTTCCATGCCAAGTACTCAAGACTTGGACTTTACCAAATGACAATTACATTGTCATATGTTTTTGTTGAAACATCAAAACATCACTCGAGTCAAACTCGAATCCTGGTCAATCGTGACCTGGACCGATTGCACCAACAATCTCCCCCTTTTTGATGTTTGACAAAAACCAAACAAATTATTGAGTTATAACACTAACTCAAATCCCTTACCAATTATCCCAAATTGGTAAATACTCTCCAAATGTTCTCCCCCAAACATTCTCCCCCTTTTTGACTAACATCAAAAAGGTTTCCTCTCCAAGGAGGTCAATGTCTCATGTCCCAATGAGATCTTACAATCTCCCCCTTGCTCCAAAAATACTTAGGATGTCTACCATCTTCCTAGTGATAAGTCCAATATCACTCAAGAGAGGCAATCCCATTTACTCTCCCAATTTCCAAATTGGGTCTCTCAAAAGTCCCATCAATTTCCCAATTGATGTCATATTCTCCCAATAACTTCTCCTCTTCAAGGAGAAAAACACATCCATCATCCCAAGATGGATACCTCCCCCTAAAGGCTTGCTCCCCCTTGACCATTGCACCAACAATGTCCTTGGGAAGTCCCTAAGCTAATAGGAACTCTAAACCATCAAAATTATGGTTAGAAATTCAACATTGAACTTTCCAACCCCTTAAAATTGATACAAACCCTAAACACTTCTTCTAATCCATGTCCAATGGATTTTCACCCTTTATAATGCTACCCAAAGCATATCCTAGGGTTAGGAGTGATTAGGGACCATAACCGTAGCTGAAATCGGGTTAAACAACCTTGTTTACCCCGAAATCAGGCTACCAGTCGAGTGATTCAGAAATCAGTCGACTGGCACCTCCATCAGTCGACTGCCACCAATAGCAGTCGACTGATAACTGAAATTTCCGAATTTCAGTTATCAGAGTTGAATTTCAGAAAATCATAAATAATTATACGTATATCGAAAAATCATGAAATTTGGTACGTATAATACTTATGACCAATACAATAGGTGAAAAATTTTGGAAAAATATTTTTACCATTGAAATAGGAGATTGGTACAAAGTTCAAAACTATTAAGAACTTTAAAGTTTTTGATCCACTTTGTATCAACTTCTACAATGATGATGGCTATCAAAAGATAGATTTCACCAAGGTTTTCCAAATTGATTTTAAAATGTTTTTGAAAGCCTATTTTGAACCATAATTTATTGGCTAAATATACATAGCTTGTATATTAGCTTTCCTTATGATTCTTGGTGATAATTAAAATAAGTTTGAGTTCATCTAGATGCACTACCCATGCATCTTGAACCTAACTTATTATCCTAGCATCTCACATGTATCTAGGGTGTATAAATACACATATATGTCAATTGAATGTGAGATGTGGGTTTTGTTCTTCCTAATACTAGGGTTTCATGCATTTTTTCTAGGCAACCCTACTTGATTCCCTTATAAATGGGACTCCAAGTCATGCCATTGTCCTTAGTTCAATTTTCAATCAAGTTAATGCATGAATGTATGATCATGGCATAAAGATAGCAATAATTAAGCATGGCCAATGATCATGATGTCATGGCATAGGATAAAATCTAAAAACACATGACATTAATCCTTAATCCTAAACATGTACATGACATATAGAATGATTAAAATAAGCATGATGTCATGACATGTTATATGACAAACAAAGCATGGCATATAACATATATAGGTATAGTAATACCTAAATTTTAATATTAATTGTCATTTCATATAATTAATTATATTTTGCCATATTTCTATTTTTCTCCCAAGTGTGCCAAAAATCCAAAATGGCACACTAAGCTCTAAACCTAAATTGTGCCAATTTTGATCATTTTATCAAGCTTCTCAAGTAATATTAGCACATCCTAAAAACTTTTAGGATTAAGACTCAAGTGCATTTCCAAGGTAACCATAACCTTGAAAATATCCTAAAGTGCCACCTTTGCCATGGTTGAGTTAACTACCCATCCAATCAAGGTTGGCACATCCTAACCCCATCTAGCGTGAATCTATCACGCTCCTAGGAACCCAAAACCTATTTGAGCTCCTTGGGTTAACTAGGTATTCCTTAGGGATAACCTCCCTAGATACCTTCCTAATGACCCTTCTAGGCTTATTAGCCTTGGTCATTTGGGTCTTACCTAGGTTGACTCTAGGGGTAACTCCCCTTGCAACCTTCTTAGTGGCCACCCTAGATTTCCTAGAAACCTTAGCCACTAGGCACAACCCTTGGTCAACTCTAGGGATGACTTCCCTATTGACCTTGGTCTTCCTAGACCTAGTTTGTGTTCCATAATCAAATCGAACACTAAGGTAAGTCACCTTAGGCTTAGGTTTGTGACCCAAACCATTCTTGCCCTTTGTTGACTTTTGACTCTTAGGACCTAGATGTTGACTTTGACTTCTTGACCTAGGAGTTTGACCATTATACCCTTTAGATTGATTTTGTATCTTATTTAGGGTCTTTTCAAGTTTCTCAAGCCTTGACCTCAAGGCTTGGTTCTCTAATTCTAATTTCCCAAATTTTGAATTTTGATTTAAACCATGGGCATTTGACTTCCTAGGCATATGCCTTGTCCATTTAGGGTTAAGGCCTAGATGTTCTCCTATTTTCCTAATTGATTCCCTAGATAAGATATTTTTAGGGACATTAGTCCCAAATTTCTCCTTATTCCTAAGGTGAACCTTCTTAGCTCCTAAACAAATATGTTTGTTATTTCTAGCATGCTCTTTATGATAAATAGCAAGAGAATTGAAACCCTTAGCATGCTTTTGCCTATTAACTAAAGAGGATGCATTATTAAAATATACCTTAGGGTTAGCTTTGGAAGCTCCCCCTACATGTGTAGCTCCCTCTTGGGTCTTCTTCTTCCCCCTAGGACATTGATTCCTATAATGTCCTTTTGCATTACATTTGAAGCATATGATGTGCTCCTTGCTCTTGATATTTGGGGAACCGGCATCCGTTGACTTTTTTTGACTTTTAGGCGTCGGAGGAGCTTTCTTGACTTTCTTTGGGCACTTACTCTTATAATGCCCAAATTCCCTACACTCAAAACACATAATGTTATTTTTATTTTGAATTGAGGTGTTTGAGTTACCCATGGTGATGGAGACCGGAATTGGACTTTGGGCTTCTTCATCTTGACCGGATGTCGAAGCTTCTTCTTCTCGATGTTCCGGTATGAAGGTTCTCTCCTCCCCCTCAATCCTTGAGGTGGATGCTTCTTCCACTTCCTCCACCTCTTCCGGTCCGGACGTTGACTCCTCATTTTCTTGTGAGGATGATGATGATTCTTCTTCGGTCTCCTCCTCATCCAAGTCTTCTTGGACCGATTCGGGATTGTCGTGGAACTTGATCAACTTGTTCCACAACTCCTTGGCATCCCTATAGCTTCCTAATCTGGACAAAATGTCGTTAGGTATCAAGTTAATCAACATTTTTGTTACCTTAACGGTTGTCTTGAATTTTTTCCGTTGCTCCTCGGTCCATCGCTTCGTTTTGAGGATTTCGCCGTTCTCTCCTCTTGGAGCATCAAAACCTATAGTCACGGCAAACCAATTTTCGATATTTGTCATTAGAAAATATTCCATCCTACCTTTCCAATACGCGAAATGTTCACGGTTGAAGGAAGGTGGAATGTTGACGTCATCACCCAATTTTTCTTGGTAATCCATATTCTTCCCTCTAGCTTCTTGACTCCGGGTTGTTAATCCGTAGAAGAGCCCCGGGCTCTGATACCACTTGTTAGGAATATTGTAACGGCTAGAGGGGGGTGAATAGCGTAGAATTCGTTCGTCGATGGAATTCGTTCGCGGTTGTCTCTACAATTTCGTTAGCGCAGCGGAAATAGAAAGATAATAATGATAACAAAATATACAAAATGCAAACACAAATATTTAACGTGGTTCGGAACCACATGGTTCCTACTCCACGGATCGAGCTCTACGAGCTCTAGTGATGCACACGCACTCACTAATCACAAATACTCCTTCTCGACACAAGTCGGAGGTGGAGAAAACCCTTACAAGTAATCTTAAAAGAATAAGATACAAATACAAGCAATTACAATAATGAAATACAATGCAAGTAAAGAAAACTACTTTACGATTGCCTTTGGATTGCTTGATTGCTTGGTTGCTTGAAATCACCTTGGAGACCCTGATTTGCAACAACAAATCGCTCCAAAACCCTCAAGAAATCGATACCAATTTCCACCATCACGAGATCCTTTTATAGCTTCAACCTGTGCTGGAAAAAGTCGATCAGTCGACTGATCGGGACCATCAGCCGACTGATGCCACTGTTGTCGTGAGACAACGGCTAGATCTACGTTAGATAAGTCCAACGGATCTACCATCAGTCGACTGATCATACCCATCAGTCCACTGATGGAGTCCTCACTCGACCAGTCGAGTCTCGACTCCATTCTGTGGCCGATTTCTCGAGCACCAGTCGACTGATCACACGATCAGTCGATCGCTGCCATCTCGATCGCCCGCCCAGTGCATGATAGCTACAACCCGTAGTCAAACCCTAGTTGACTCGGTCCAGTCGACTGACACATGGCACCAGTTAACTGGCACACCTCAAACATGAGGTTTTAGCCCAAGTATGGTTCCCCCATATTTGCTAGACCACCCTTAGCCTAGACCTAAGACTTCCAGCCACCTCCATCAGCCTCACGTCTCTCGGATCCCTCTAAGTCATCCATGACTTGTTCATACATCGCGCTAGCCTTCAGGTGCTTCCATCGGCTATGTCATGCTAACGGTGTCTACACCGCCAAGGCACATTGGACTTACGCCGCCAAGACTCCGCTTGGACTTTACGCCGCCAATCATTGGACTTATGCTGCCAAGACTCCCGCTTGGACTTTACGCCACCAATATCAAACCCTTGGACTTCTCAAATGCCAAGACTAAAGCTTGGACTTTCCCCTGCCAACCCATGTTGGACTTTTCATGCCATGCCATGACCCATGCTTGGACTTTCCCTTGCCAACCTATGTTGGGCTTCTCAAATGCCAAGACCATGCTTGGACTTTTCATGTGCCAAGTGTCCCACTTGGACTTTCCATGCCAAGTACTCAAGACTTGGACTTTACTAAATGACAATTACATTGTCATATGTTTTTGTCGAAACATCAAAACATCACTCGAGTCAAACTCGAGTCCTGGTCAATCGTGACCTGCGCCGATTGCACCAACAATTGGTAGAAGAAATTGGGACCATAAATGCCAGTAAAGAAGAGAAAACATGGGGGCAATAGTGGGAAGGTCGACGGGACTATAACTGTAATTAAGAGGGTCTGAATCCCCGGGCGATGATAGAAGAAGGTATGTTCGGATCAGATTATCGTCCTTTCAAAGACAGAAACCTTACCTCTACGAGAAAAAGACAAAAGCAAACATCAAGTTCCCTCCCTCATTTTTACTCATATATTTGAAATGATTACATTGATTTGATCTATACAGATTTTCTCTGATTGCTCCCCATAGACGAGGCGGGAGAGGTCTCTTTGGGGGGAGAGGGTGCCAAGATGACCCTGAAGCGCTCGACTTGAGGTGGAGGAAGAGCTGATGGACCTTCGTCGAACGAAAAAGGATGAGCTTCTGCCGGGGGGATTGGGGTGAAAGCTAGCGCTGGTGGAAGTGAAGGAAGTTCGTCAACGGCCCGGGGGTCTCCCACTGTATACTCCCAGGTGAAGGGAGGATTCCATACCCTATTGCGGAAGGAGGGGAAAGGAGCCCGAAAAGACCTCCCCTTAGGAGGAGTGGGTGTTGGACTGGGAGGCGGAAGCAGAAGGGGGCGGAAGGCTGAAGTGGCCGTCGAGTGGGTCTCTGAGTCTTCAGTATCTTCCGAAACCCAGTTCTGTAACTCAAAGGATTCTGACTCTGAAGAAATTTTGAAGGGATGCCCTGCTGAAACCATGATAGTGAGATAGAAGGACGAAGACAGGGAGAGCGATGATTTATAATAAAAGAAAAACGACAGGGGAAGTTCTTGGGAAGGGGAAGAAAGCGAAGAGGTTGATACAGTTTTCGAAGCAGTAAAAGGAATGGGGAAGGCTAACAGGCAAGAGTCACTTAAAGCAAGTCCCCGAACTGAAATCGGGACGGGTGTGAATAATATCAGATAAAATACTTCAAGCAGATTCCTGAACCGAAATTGGGGCGGAGGTGAATAATGTTATTCAATATCTCACCCATAAGCCCGAACCAACTAGGTGATTGTTGTTAGTTATAGCCCTAAGAACCAATCATGTGATGGTTGAATAGGGAACATTTTGTATCATATTCTATAAAGGCAAAGGATTGGTTATTATATTTAAGTCTTGCTTGTGCCAGCTAAATTAAATATAGTAATGCCCTAGAAAAGTAGGTTCTTATCTACAGCACATCAATTGGCAGAATTGATTATGAGAGGCTGTAGAGAACACTTTCTAAATGTTCCTAGTCAAGTATTAATATGCAAGGGCAATATTAATACATAAAGACTAGCATGTAGGTCAATTGATGACTTGATCTCACAAGTCATGGATATATGATATCAAGTTGACACATGGGTATATATTAGAGAATATATCTTGTGACCCGCCATGAGAAAGTTTCATGGATCGTTATATGAGTGTCATAAACTTTCTCATGTGACTATTGGTATGAATAGTCCTCGGACACAAGTCACTACGGTTCCCTACATAAGGAGTTATGTACTTTGGTATCGTCAAACGTCACCCGTAACAGGGTGGACCATAAAGGCGATTACTGGGTATATAACAAATTATGCAGAGGGATGTGAGTGATGTAGATGGGATCTATCCCTCTCATATGACGAGAATGATATCGGTGGGCCCCTTGATTGAGTAGAACTACTAAAATGCATGGCCATGCTCGAATGAGTCAATATGAGATATTGAGCTCATATGTTTGAGTTAGTTTACTCAGGGATCAAGAAACACATAGATTGATCGAGGATGACACGGTCTATGCCTCATTGATCAATCTGATATCAAGGATAGAAGGACACGGTCATATATATTATAGTAGTCACGGAAAGGTTAGTCGGATCTTGACTTATCTCGTAACTTGGGTAGCAATGATGTATTGCTAGATGCCGCTCATTGCTTGTGTATCTAAAAGAGTTTAGGTCAAGCTTAGCGTTATGAGAGCCTATAGGGTCACACACAAAGAGCATGATAATTAGAGGAATTAGAGTATTCTAGTTTGACTAGAATAATTTGGGAATAAGCTTAAGTACAAAATGGTTTTTGGACTTTAAGCTTAATGAGAATTTTAGCTAATTGATTTAATGAGATTAATTCAATATGTTACCTCATTGATTTAATAAGATTAATTCAATATGATAACATAAGCTTAATTGAATTAATAAGATTAATTCAATATGATAACATAAGCTTAATTGAATTAATAAGATTAATTCAATATGATAACATAAGCTTAATTGAATTAATAAGATTAATTCAACATGCATGAATGCCATATAAGAATGCCACATAAGCATGCCACCTAAGCATCCACCTAAGCTAGATAAGGTGGAAGGAAACAAAATGGTTTTGTCTCCTTAAGTGGCCGGCCAAACAAGGAAGCCAAATCCTTTTTGAGTGTGTCTCAATGCAATGGATTGCATTGAATGTGAAGGAGGTGGAAGGGTTTTTCCAACCCTATAAAAGGCTCCATGGAGTGGCCGGCCAAAGTAGAGTTTTTGGTGGAGTGTGGTTGTTGGGAGCTTGAGGCTTGGAGAGAGCTTGAGAGCTTATTGTTGTGTGGCTTTTGTGAGTGTAGCAAGAAGAGTAGTCTTCTTCTTCCCTTCTCCTTTTCCCTAGCTTCCTCTCCTTTAGGGACTTCTCTAGCAAGAAGTAAAGGAGAGCTCCTCTAGTTTTCTTTTGTGAGACAAGAGCTTGCTCGTGTGGATACATATAGAGGCACGGACACTTGAACGTGCTAAAGATCCAACAAACAAAAGGAAGAAGCGGGATTAACAAGGGCACGCAACAAAGGTAATCCTCTCCTATAAGATAGGTTTGATTTAGAGAAATTTATTTTATACAAGTTTGCTTTCATGGATCACTTGGAAGGATCCTAATTTTTCCGTTGCATATGCCATTTGGCATAAAGAATTCCCTACGATGGTATCAGAGCCACTTGCGAAAGATCGTATAAAATAGGTTTTCTCTATTTTATATGTGATATAGAAGTAGGATAAATTTTATTATGAGTTGATAATTGCATTAGCAATTGTCAAACATAATAAAATATCCAATGTCTTTTAAAAGTTAAAATGACATGGTGCATGGTTATGGCCTAGTCCCAAAAGGTTTGTGAATGTGTGTGTTGTAATTCTTAAATCTGGCTGCGTGTGTCGTGCCTTCCTCCTAAAATTCTTGTTGTAAAATTAGTTTTAGACTCGAATGTAACTCAGTATTTCTCCTTTTGTAATGTACAAAACAAAGATGGAGGGTCCATTGGAAGATGAGGTTACAAGGAGGAAGTCAACACACAAGACAACCAAAAGGAAGCACTTAGGAGAAGATGCTATCCCTAGGTTGACCAATCAATCTTTTCATTGGCTTGAGAAGATTGTAGAATAAGGGCCATAACCATGACACGCTTAGTTTAATATGTATGTGATGCATGTTAGTTTAGCTTATATGTGATGCATGATTAGTTTAGCTTATATGTGATGTATGCTAATATGTATATGATACATGTTTATTTCTTAATAAGTCAAAAACGATATGCCTACCAAAGCTTGGTACTCACTACTTCCTCGATCATTTGTTATTGGGTTTGCCAAAGCAAAGCAATGCATTTTATCTTGGAAGAGTGCGAGTGGACAATCGTGATGTCCCGCTATCAAACTTGGTTAAGACTTAATTAAGTTTTCTTAATTAGTTAAGAAAGTAGAGGCATATATTAGCTTTGAACATAAGTTTTAAAATTAGTTTTATGTGATTTCCGAACATCAGCTTTGTCTTAGAAGTGGTCGTTGCTCCGATATCCAAGAAGGCCCCTGTGCCTCGCCACATCCTGGAAGCTGGTTTAGGAATAAACACTAAACTAATCTAAAACTTAACAAAAGCTATTAAAGAGTTACATCAGATGTAATTGGCAAAAGATTGCCTACCTAATTATACTACGTCTTGGGCGATTAGCCAAAGCTAACTCAAGACGAATTATAATGTGGATCTTTATCCCATATAAATTTATAGCTAAATAGTAGCTATGAGAATTTAGTTGGAGCCTCATTTAATTAAAGGCCTAATTAAATGATTTAGGTATGATACTTAACTTTGCATTTTAATGTTGTAGATCACCATGACATCTAACACGACACATCCCTCAACTTGCGATCTGTCGCTTGAGAAGGACAAGCAATGGAGCGAACTTTCTTGGTGGTATAGGAACTTGAGGATTATCCTCAAACAAAACGCATAAACTGTATGTCCTAGAGCAGTCTACCCACGAAACACCAGCCCATCTGGCCACTCGTGCTAAAAGGATGCTTATAAGAAGCATCAAGATGAGCGCATTAGATGTGTCATGTCTTATGCTTGCCACCATGAACTCGAGCTTGAAGCAACATGAGAACATGGATGCCTATGATATGGTTGAGCATTTGAAACAACTATATCAAGGACAAGCTAGGCAGCGTTTTGAAGTGTCTAAGGCTCTTTTGCATGCAAGATGCAGAAGGAACACTGTAGGAACTCACGTACTCAAAATGATTGGATGCGTTGAGAACCTTGAAGACTAGGTTTTCCAGCAGGCAAGAATTGGCGCGATGTTATCCTGCAATCGTTGCGGAAGCATATAATCAATTCGTCATGAATTATAACATGAATGAAATTGATAAACCTTTGCACGAGATTCTCGGCATGTTAGAAGCTCTGAACCGATCTCAAAAGAAAGTTAGCAACATACTAATGGTCAAGAAGGGCAAAGGTAAGCGCAAAGGCAAGGGTAAGACCCCAAGCCAAAGGGCCAATTCATCCACTTCAAAGGGTAAAGGTAAAGTACCTAAGGAAGGGGAATTTGCTTCCATTCGGTGAGGGGACCTTTGGAAGCGGGCTAAGTCTACCTTGAGGAAGTAAAGAATAAAAGAAGTGGGACTTACGCCTCGGTATACACGTTATAGAAGTTAATCTATCTATTTCTTCTACATGGGTATTAGATACGGATGTGCATCTCACATTTGTAATAATGTGCGAGGGTGAAATAGTAGACAAATGGCAAGCGAAGTAGACCTCTGAGTAGGCAATGGCGCAAAGTTCTTCTTTGTTGTAGGAACATATTCTTTGTCTTTGCCCCTTTGGGCTTATCTTAGAACTAGAGGAGTGCTTATATGTACTGCATTGACAAAGAACATAATTTACGTATCTTGTTTAGACAAGAAAAACTTTTCTTTTATAATAAAGGACAAATGTTGTTCCATTTATTTAAATGAAATGTTCTATTGTAATGCACCACTTATGAATGGTCTCTATGTTCTAGATTTGGAAAACCCAATTTATAACGTAAATACCAAGCAGTTCAAATCGAATGATTGAAACATATCTCAACCTTTGTCGCCTAGGTCACATAAATGAAAAGCATATCAACTCCATAAAGATGGATTATTGGACTCATTTGATTTTGAATCATATGAGGTATGCGAATCTTGCCTTTAGGAAAGATGACTAAAACTCCATTTAGTGGACATGGCGAGAGAGGCGGCAGACTTGTTAGGACTCATACATCTTGATGTATGTGGCCTTTCAATGTCGAAGCAGGAGGAGGCTATAAGTACTTTATTACTTTCAGCGATGATATGAGTAGATTTGGCTACTTATATTTGATGAGACATAAGTCGAGAATCCTTTGAAAAGTTCAAAGCATTCAAAAATGAAGTACAAAACCAACTTGGTAAGCGTATTAAGCTACTTGATCGGATCGAGGTGGTGAATACCTTAGTCAAGAGTTTCGTGATCACTGGTGAGTGTGGGATAATATCCCAACTCACTCCCCTGGAACACCACAATGGAATGGTGTATCGAGGAGAAATCGTACTCTATTAGATATGGCGATCAATGATGAGCAGGCCGATCTACCTACTTCCTTTTGGGGTTTAGCTCTAGAGACACGCTTTCACATAATCGCGTCCCATCAAAAGCCGTAGAAAAGACACCATATCGATATGGGTAGGAAGAGTCCCAAAATGTCTTTTATAAAGATTTGGGGTTGTGAAGCTTATGTAAGGCGTCAAGTCTCGGATAAACTAGGACCCCAAATCGGATAAGTGTTATTTTGTCGGATATCCCAAGGAAACTAAGGGATATTACTTTTACAATCCACACTTGGCAAGGTGTTTGTTGCGAAATCTTTGTCTTTCTAGAAAGAGAATTTATTTCTAGAAAAACTAGTGGGAGTAAAATTCATCTTGAAGAAGTTCAAGATGATGATAACACTAAGGCCGATGGAAAATGAGCAGGAACCACAAAGTGTTGTGGATGAGAAATTGTTGCCCAAAGAGTTGTGGAACAAACACACTGTTCAAGTAGACCAACCTCTTCGTAGATCTGATAGGATCGTCGTCAACGAGAGATATTCTTTTCTCTTGGTGACAGCGGTGATGTATTGCTTGTCGATCTTGGCGAGCCTACATCCTATCGAAGCTATGATGAGCCAGATTAGAAATGGCTAGAGGCCATGAGATCGAAATGGAATCCATGTACACTAACCAAGTATGGACCTTGGTTGATCCACGAAGGGTAAAACCCATTGGGTGTAAGTGGGTCTTTAAAGTAAAAGGCATGGACATGGATGGTAATAAGCATACCTATAAAGGTAGATTGGTGGCTAAAGGATTGAAACAAATTCATGGTATTGACTATGATGAAACCTTTTCACCGATTGCGATGCTTAAATCCATTCGGATCATACTTGCTATTGCGACCTACCACGATTATGAGATCTGGCGGATGGATGTCAAAACCGCTTTTACAGATGGAAAGCTACTGGAGGATGTGTACATGACACGGCGAGGTTTTGAAGATCAAGCATCTGGAAAGGTATGCTGCAAAGGTCCATTTATGGACTAAAGCAAGCCTCTCGATTTGGAATCTTGATTCGATGATGCAATCAAGAGTTTGGTTTCATCAAGAATGAAGATGAACCTTGTGTCTACAAGAGAAATAGTAGAACACGTTGTATTTCTTATCTTGTATGTAGATGACATACTTCTCATCGGAAATGATATTCCCTCACTCCAATCTGTGAAGATGTGGTTAGGGAATTGTTTCTCGATGAAAGACTTAGGTGAAGCTGCCTATATTCTAGGCATCAAGATCTATAGAGATAGATCTAAAAGATTACTTGACCTAAGTCAGTACATAAATTGATAAAATGCTAGATCGTTTTGCTATGCAAAATTCCAAGAAAGGATTTCTGCCTTTATCACATGGTGTGAGTCTTTCGAAGACTCAATGTCCCTCTTCTAAGGAGGAGAGAGATCGCATGGATAAGATCCCTTATGCATCTGCTATAGGGTCTATCATGTACACCATGCTTTGTACTCGTCCTGACGTCTCGTATGCTTTGAGCATGGAGTAGATACGATCGGATGATCGGTGAAAGTCATGGATAGCGATCAAAAATATTCTTAAATACTTACGAAGAGCGAAGAATATTTCACGATATTTGGAGGCAATGAGAGCTAAGCTGTAAAGGGTTCTGATGATGCAAGCTTCCAAGCAGACAAGGATGACTATAGATCGCATGATCGAGTGCGTGTTTTGCACGAATGGTGGGTGTGGTGGAAGAGTTGAGCGAGGACACGATTCTTGATTCTACAAGCGAGTATATTCGCATCGATGCGTGAAGGAGGCTATTTGGCTCATGAGTTCATCGATGAACTTGGGGTAGTTCCTAGCATTGCAGATCAATAGACCTCTATTGTGACAACAATGGGGCTATTACGCGAGCTAAGGAACCTCGATCACATCGTGGACCAAACACATCTGCGGCGCTTCCATCTCATTCGAGAGATCATCGATAGAGGAGATGTGAGGATATCTGAGTCTAAGCGAAGCTAACATAGCAGATCCATTGACCAAGGCTTTGGCACAGAGGAAGCATGATGGTCACACTAGGTCACTAGGTATTAGATATCATAGTGATTGGTACTAGTGCTAGTGGGAGATTGTTAGTTATAGCCCTAGAACCAATCATGTGATGGTTGAATAGGGAACATTTTGTATCATATTCTAGAAAGGCAAAGGATTGGTTATTATATTTAAGTCTTGCTTGTGCCAGCTAAATTAAATATAATAATGCCCTAGAAAAGTAGGTTCTTATCTACAGCACATCAATTGGCAGAATTGATTATGAGAGGCTGTAGAGAACACTTTCCTAAATGTTCCTAGTCAAGTATTAATATGCAAGGGCAATATTAATACATAAAGACTAGCATGTAGGTCAATTGATGACTTGATCTCACAAGTCATGGATATATGATATCAAGTTGACACATGGGTATATATTAGAGAATATATCTTGGCCCGACCCGCCATGAGAAAGTTTCATGGATCGTTATATGAGTGTCATAAACTTTCTCATGTGACTATTGGTATGAATAGTCCTCGGACACGAAGTCACTCACGGTTCCCTACATAGGAGTTATGTACTTTGGTATCGTCAAGCGTCACAGAGGTGGACCATAAAGCGATTCTTGGGTATATAACAAATTATGCGGAGGGATGTGAGTGATGTAGATGGGATCTATCCCTCTCATATGGCCAGAGTGATATCGGTGGGCCCCTTGATTGAGTAGAACTACTAAAAGCATGGCCATGCTCGAATGAGTCAATATGAGATATTGAGCTCATTTGTTTGAGTTAGTTTACTTCGAGGATCAGAAACACATAGATTGATCGAGGATGACACGGTCTATGCCTCATTGATCAATCGATATCAAGGATAGAAGGACACGGTCATATATTATAGTAGTCACGGAAGGTTAGTCGGATCTTGACTTATCTCGTAACTTGGGTAGCAATGATGTATTGCTAGATGCTCATTGCTTGTGTATCTAAAGAGTTTAGGTCCCTTTACCTTAGCGTTATGAGAGCCTATAGGGTCACACAAGAGCATGATAATTAGAGGAATTAGAGTATTCTAGTTTGACTAGAATAATTTGGGAATAAGCTTAAGTACAAAATGGTTTTGGACTTTAAGCTTAATGAAATTTTAGCTAATTGATTTAATGAGATTAATTCAATATGTTACCTTATTGATTTAATAAGATTAATTCAATATGATAACATAAGCAATTGAATTAATAAGATTAATTCAATATGATAACATAAGCAATTGAATTAATAAGATTAATTCAATATGATAACATAAGCTTAATTGAATTAATAAGATTAATTGACATGCATGAATGCCACATAAGAATGCCACATAAGCATGCCACCTAAGCATCCACCTAAGCTAGATAAGGTGGAAGGAAACAAAATGGTTTTGTCTCCTTAAGTGGCCGGCCAAACAAGGAAGCCAAATCCTTTTTGAGTGTGTCTCAATGCAATGGATTGCATTGAATGTGAAGGAGGTGGAAGGGTTTTTCCAACCCTATAAAAGGCTCCCTGGAGTGGCCGGCCAAAGTAGAGTTTTTGGTGGAGTGTGGTTGTTGGGAGCTTGAGGCTTGGAGAGAGCTTGAGAGCTTATTGTTGTGTGGCTTTTGTGAGTGTAGCAAGAAGAGTAGTCTTCTTCTTCCCTTCTCCTTTTCCCTAGCTTCCTCTCCTTTAGGGACTTCTCTAGCAAGAAGTAAAGGAGAGCTCCTCTAGTTTTCTTTTGTGAGACAAGAGCTTGCTCGTGTGGATACATATAGAGGCACGGACACTTGAACGTGCTAAAGATCCAACAAACAAAAGGAAGAAGCGGGATTAACAAGGGCACGCAACAAAGGTAATCCTCTCCTATAAGATAGGCTTGGTTTAGAGAAATTTATTTTATACGAGTTTGCTTTCGCATGGATCACTTGGAAGGGATCCTAATTTTTCCGTTGCGCATATGCCATTTGGCATAAAGAATTCCCTACAATTGTACCCTACGATACGGGAAAAGAGATAACGGTATAAAAAGGGAGGAGTTTAAAATTGGTCCAGAATTCCCGACCCGTCAAGAAGCATGACAAGATGATGATAACTAAGCATATGAACAAATTCATCATTCAGAAGCAGAAGAGAGGTTATTGACAAAATTACCAAAAAAGGAGAATAGTAGAAATTACAACTCAAAGAGTTCGGGCGGGCATTTAGCTAGCGCCTCCGTGGGATCTAAATAGCTAGTGTCCGTGTCAGGAGGTGGGTATCCTTGTTCGGCATTTTGAGCCGAGGACCCCTCAAAACCTAGTATAAATAGATCTACCCCCTTCTTGACATAGCGCCCCTTGAGGTCGGCTTCCTGCTCCTTTAGTTGGTCTTGATATTAAACCACCTGAGCTTGACTTTCTGCCAATTTAACCGCCAAAGCATCTCTCGGTGTTTTGCCTTTATAGCTCGTCCTAAGGTGAAAGAGCTTGAGATACTCCTGTTGGAGGGTAAATTGCTGCTGAGCCACCGACGATAGGGTTCAGGGAAGAGCCGCTACCATGGAGAAAAGCTCCTGACACTTCTTTGCACAGATTCCACAATGCTTGCCGAGCTTGACACTCAGTTAAGACGCGGTGGCATTCTTGGGCTATGTGATAGTAGCGAGAGTCGACATCCTTGATCATGGCGTCCATAAGATATCCCTTATACTCCTTGGTTCTGAGTCGGGCGTCTACATTGCGATTCAGCTGGGTGCAAGAAGAATATTCTTCGATTCTTCATTTTTTCGTTGCAGCTCCTCTTTTTCGCTTCGGACCAAGGCTAGTTGCATCGTGGCATCTTCGCACTGGCCCCGAAAGTCCGCCTCCTTTGCCTCTTGCTCGTTTAACCGTCGGACGAGCTCTTTCTGTTGTGACACAGCAGCAAAATGGCGGGTCTCCACACTAGATTGGAATCAGGCCAGATGAACCACCATGTTGTTATGTTGGGTGGAGGCCTAAAGGGAAAGGAAAATTATCAGCATACATCAGTATAGGGAAATACCCATAGCAAAGAGGAGGAAAAGAAAGAGTACATACCTCTGCCAACAGTTTACTCACTTGCTCACACGGGCCTTGTATGCCCGACTGATTAATGAATTTTACCTCAGAAGTGCGAATCTTGACAAGGATCCCAGCGTGGCCTTGGAGGGCAGGAAGGAAGGATCCTCCCCTTGAGGAAGATGGGGGCTGATCTCGAAGAGGGGTAGGGCGACTCTCTCAGTCGAGAAGGTATAGGAGCTTGGAGATTGATGAGAAGCGGGGTGAATTTTGTGCAGATGGGGAGGAATGAAGAAATTGGGAGGGAGAATCCCCTCCTTGGGGAGATAAAGAAGGGGCAGGGGAGGTACTTCCTCCCCTTCTTGGCTCATAAATGGTTACGGGTTGAGATCCCGGCTGGTCGGAAGATAAGGGAAGAAGAGATGATGAACTTGAGGCTCCTTTCTTGATGAGTCACAGCT
Source organism: Wurfbainia villosa (assembly GCA_025175895.1). Taxonomy (NCBI): domain Eukaryota; kingdom Viridiplantae; phylum Streptophyta; class Magnoliopsida; order Zingiberales; family Zingiberaceae; genus Wurfbainia; species Wurfbainia villosa. The sequence continues at coordinate 91,771,188 of CM045987.1, read as the reverse complement.
TTTTCCGGGGGGACGACGGGTTCTCTTTTAGTAGAGGTCTTATTTTTCTTGGCAGCCTCAATTGCCTACCCTTCCACCAAAGCCTTCTACATTAGATTATCTACAAGGTATACTTATAAGAAAGATGAATAATTTGGAAAGGAAGTCATAGTGCAGGACCAGTATCACCCTACCTACAGCAACCGAAGTCATCAAAGGTAGAGGAGACAATCCAAAGTGGCTTAACAGAGGAGTTTCTATTAGATGTTTGGAGCGAATGTAGCTCTCCTAATACTCTATACACTTAGGAAGGGACATTTGGTCCTCGTTTCTCGGAAGGAGGCAATTCGGGAAGGGCTACCTTCCATGTATCGAGAATAGGAAGAGACTCGGAAGTTGTACAAAGAAATACAATTCTTGACCCTTGTGGGAAGTGGCGGAGTTCACCAAGAATTGGCGATCTGAGCAGCTAGATAAATAAAAGATATGCCTTAGAAGACTTTAATTGGAAGAAGCAATGGAATATTTCGGGGGTCAAAGAGAGGTTCAAGTGTTGGAACACTATGTGAGCTCCCGATAGAATTCGGAAGGAGTTAGGGGTGAACTGGTTCAGGGGTAGTCCGTAGAAGTTTAGAAGGTCCAAATAGACCGGTGGTACCGACAGGGATAGGCCGTTAAGAAATTGTTCGGAGAAAAAGCATGTCAAGGCGGGAGGAGGATTATGAGGTCGATGCAGTTTAGTCGTGAAGCAGCATTTTATAGTGGGGTCTATATAATTGTTCCTAATATTAAAGAAATAATGGTTGCAATCTAACTGGGTTATGGTATGTTCATACCAGGCGGGTGAAGAGGTGGTCCTAGGAGCCATGGGTGTGAACAAAGCAGAGCACTTACTCGGAGGTTAAGGAAGAATCGTGTGGGGAAAGGAAGGACTGGGTCGCCGAAACGCCGCCGGTGAAAATCACGAGAGGAGAAGAATGGGCTGGATTGTTAAGCACACTAAACGATACCTAAAAGGAGAAGGCGGGGGTTTATATAGGGTTTTCCGTGATGATTCAGCTGCACAGAAGGAGAAGGAGAAGCGGAGCCCATGAGCCCAACGGGCCTCTTTTAGTATACTTGAGGGAGTTATAAGGAAACGGATGGATTTAAGTTGAGAAATGAAGAATAGGTCAGAAACTTCATGTACATTTGGAAAGTCAAGCTTATGACTTAGGCTATTTTTCAGGTTGACTAATGATACTACTGGTACCTTCTCTACATAATCCCCGATAGAGGGGTTAGCAGGGGACCCGTGATCCGATCCAAAATACACGGCTCAGTTAAGGAAGAAAAGGAAGAATGACATGGGCGAATATCAGAAGCCATTGGCACGGGCGAACATCGAAAGCAATTGGCACGGGCGAAAGCCATTACCCGCGGCGAAAGCCATTAGCACGCGGCGAATATCGAAGCCATTAGCGCAGGCGAACATCGAAAGCCATTAGTGCGGGAGAGTTAGTGAAAGTAATTGGCAGTATAGGAGAGGCGGAAGGCGCCGCAAGAGGTCGGTTCAACCTGATCAATACGGAGAAAATTTGACATGGGAAAAAGAGGGATTGGTTCGGGTTGATAAGAAGCCCTAGGGCTAGGTCATCCGTGAGCCATAGACCTAAGCTAGCTCCACCTAAAGTGGATTGTTGAAGGAGACAGTCTAACCTAGTTACCTGAGAAATAGAGGAAAAGGCGTTATGCAATAACTGGGGAGGCCCCCACACAATATTCCGAGGAGCCCTCGTTCTTCATGTTTGTAACAGAATTATTCTCCAGGTGGAGGTGGTGGCCACATGTACGGTGGAGATAATCCCCGACGTTATGATGAAGGAGGAGGGAAGATAAAAGGGAGGAGGCAAGGAGAAAAAAAGGGATAGGCAATCATTCCAACCCGGCAAGAGAGCAGAGGACGCAAGAGGAGAAGGAGAACCACAGTCGCCTCGCCAGAGAAGAAGGAAGGAGATCTATCATTGTCACATCTCTTGTATTTTTCTCGCTTTATGACATTACTGTAAAAGGTCTTCTCTCCTCCACCTTCGGAAACTTACCTTCCGTAAAGGAGGACCTTCATAGTGAAAGTGCTTAGGCACTGCCTCCGGTGAGAAAGTTCACCTCCGTGGAGTAGGAATCCTTATTCCGAACCACTTTACATCTTGTGTCTGAGTCTCGATTGCTAGCATCGGTTTTCTTGCGTTTCACCCATTTCATCTTCATATTCTCTACTGATTGCGGCTTGTGAGAACCCTCTGAGACCTCCCTCAGTGCTTCACTGCATTGAAAACGGAGCGAATAGGTTTTCACTCGTTCCGCATCATTGACTCTAAATGTTGACCGTTTGACCCTTGAAATTTTTTTTGAATATTCCTAAGGGTCTTCTCCAATTTATCAAGCCTTGACCTCAAAACTTGATTTTCCAATTCTAATTGCCCAATCTTCGAATTTTTGTTTAATTCTTGGGCATTGTTATTTCTTCTAGGCATATGCCTAGTCCATTTAGGGTTAATGGCTAAATTGTTGTTCACTACCTTCCTATCCTTAGGTAAGGTTGATTTAGCATTGTCCTTAGGTAAATTGACATGCTTAGAAACTAAACAATAAAAACTATTTTTAACATGCGTTTTGTCATGATGAATAGCAAGTGCATTAATGTTATGAGCATGCTTTGTAACATTACGTAAAGGAAGAATATTATTTAAAATTACCTTAGGGTTTGCCTTATGTCCCCCTATACTTGAACTCTCTCCTTTGCCCTTCCGTCGGTGACTCCCCCTAGGACATTAGCTCCGGTAATGTCCCCGTTTGTGGCACTTGAAGCATACTATATGCTCCTTGCTCTTATGAATTTGGGCTCCAACTTCCTTTGATTTTTTCTTTGGCCCTTGGTGTCGGTTGAGCCTTCTTGACTCTTTTTAGGCATTTACTCTTATAGTGCCCTACTTCCCTACACTCAAAGCATGTTATATGACTTTTATCTTTAACAATTGCATTTAAATTACCTTCTTGAATGATTGGAGAACTTTGGACTTCTTCATTTCTCTCAGAGGTAGAGGGCTCCTCCTCTTGTTCTTGTTCCAAGGTTGAACATCTAGGCTCTCCCTTAATTCTTGAAGTGGAGGCTTCGACTATTTCTTCCACGTCTTCGTCGGAAATTGAACATCTATCAACCTCCGAGTCTACATGAGCTTGGGACGAAGATGGACTATCTTCTTCTTGAGGATCCTCCATTTGTGTGGATGAGGAATCTTCAAGAAGCTTAGTTACCTTGCTCCATAATTCCTTAGTATTCCTAAACTCACCTAATCTAGACACAACCTCATTAGGTAACAAATTTAATAACAATTGCGTTACCTTATCATTTCTTTCGAATTGTTCTAGTTGCTCTTTTGTCCATTTCTTTTTCTAGAGTAATCTTTCCTTCTTGTCCATAGGAACTTCAACTCCTTGCATCAAAATAAACTAATTTTCTATTTCACACATTAGAAAATGTTCCATCCTTACCTTCAATTGATCGAATTCTTTAGCTCCATAGAGTTCATATGGAGGAGGCACATTGATGTCCCATCCCAAATCAAAATTTGTTTCCTCCATCTTCCTTCTTCCCTCTAGAATGCTCCCTTGGTTGTTAAGCCTTGAAGAGTGACCTCGCTCTGATTCCACTTGTTAGGATCGTTGGTATCGCTAGAGGGGGGGGGGTGAATAGGTTTTTGCGTCGATTTTGTTCGCTTGATGGATTTCGATCGTCGTTCTTATCTACAATTGTTAGTACACATCAGAAACACAAATACAAATACACATACACATACCAAACACATAGCAAGTACAACAAGAGGATTTTACGTGGTTTGGAACCCTAGTTCCTACTCCACGGGGAGCCCTAGCAGACTCTAGTGATGCACACCACCACTATATCACTTCTCCTTCTCGGTGAACACACCGGAGGTGGAGGAACCTCTCAAAATACTCTTACAACAATAAGAACAGAATAAAACAAGCAAAAATAATAAATACAAAAGCAAATGAACACACGTTACAGATTTAAAGATTTTGAATGCTTGCTTGTAGATCGCTTTGGGATGACTTTGAAGGCCCTGAAATGCAGTAGCACCTCCCTTCAAATCACCCCTAAAACCTCCAAGAGAATCATTTTTAATCGTTGTTGAAGAAGCCTTAAAAGCCCCTTCTTATAGATCAGCATCGAAGCCTTCTGAGCGCAATGGTCACCTCGCCAGTCGAGGCGCCGCCTCCACTGCGACCCCAGTCGAGCCACCTTTCTTCTATGTCGTCGTCTTCATACCTGTGTTGAAAACAGTCGAAGCGCAAGTTGCATACTTCAGAAGAGGCACCGCCTCGACTGATACTCCAGTCGAGGCGCTTGTTGAGCCCACCTTGCTTCTGTTTGCCTACAAACGAAGCCTAGTCAACTGATCAAACCTAACAGTCAACTGTTATACCTCTACAATGAGGTTTATCACACCAAGTATGATCCCTTCATGTTAGACCTTCCGAGGCACAAAAATCGCTTTTTGTGTTGCGGAAACCTCGGAAGCCGGGCCATGGATCCATGTGAAGTATAACAAAAAATTACATGTACATGTTTAAAACCTTAGATCTACATGAGAAGAGCATTACCCTTGATGCGACGTCCTTCGCTTATCCCGCTCGTCCAAATGGTTTGCTGGAACTCGAGAGTGTCAAGTGTACACTTCTCTATTGGTATCCACACAAGCAATAGGTGGAGAAAATCAACCTAGAGTGTGCTAGCACTCATGGAAGTTTCGGCCAAGGAGGATTGGGAGAGAGCAAGAAGGAGAGAAGAACCAAGGAAGAAGATGATGAAGTTACACACAAAATAACTTCACACCATTATACTCACTAAAGTGGCCGACCACTTCTTTGGGGGGTTACATGCATGCATGTAACTCCAAGAGCCAATGGCTCTTGGTCTCCCTCATGAGGTGGCACCCCATGATAAGACCATGATGATGTGGAACATCATAATTGGTCGGCCCCCATGCCAAGTCACCATGACATGGCAATTGGTCAAGTCAAAATTGGTCATTCATCTTCCCTCACAAGTCAAGTCAAACTTGACCTCTTATCTCCCATGGTCGATCAAATCTAACCACTTGATTCAAGTCAATTTGATTTAATGAATCTCTATTCATTATTTTAAATTGACTCAATGATTCCTAAATTAGACTTATTCAACACTTGAATCAAATTGAGTCTAACTCAATTATTCTAATTTGGATTACTCTTAATCCAATTTTGGTTCGTCCCATGAACCTAATCCTCATGGTTCATCATATGAACCTAATCTCCATCTAATTGCCCTTTGTGTGTGACCCTATAGGTTCTTGTAATGTTGGCAATGCTCCTAAACCGATTTAGGAACATAAGCAATGAGCGGTATCTAGCAACACATCATTGCTACCCAAGTTATAAGAATGTTGAGATCCAACATCACCTTTGTGAGTACTAATTATGACTCTCACAATATGTTACAATGTCCCTCTATCCTTGACATCTAGATTGACCAATTAAGGCATAGACCGTGTCATCCTCGGTACAATCTAAATCTTGAACTCCAAGTAGACTTACTCTAATCAAATGAGTTCAATATCTGATATTGGCTCATTTGGGCATGACCATGCACTTCGTGGTCTCACTCTATCAAGAATAACGATGCCACTCCTATCATATAGGAGGGATAGATCACATCTACATCACTCACATTCCTTCGCATAATTTGTTACATACCCAGTAATCGCCTTTATAGTCCACACATTTATGAGTGATGTTTGACGAAGCCAAAGTATGCAACCCCTTATGTAGGGAACCATGGTGACTTCAGGTCCAAGGACTAATAGTCATACTAATAGTCACATGATAAAGTATATGAGACTCATATAACAATCCATGATACTTTCTCATGGCGGGTCATTCAGTATACATTCTCCAATGCATACCCATGTGTCAACTTGATATCTCATATCCATGACTTGTGAGATCAAGTCATCGAGTTGACCTACATGCTAGTCTCTACGCATTAACATTGTCCTTGAATGTTAATACTTGACTAGGAATAATTAAGAGTAGTGTTCTCTATATCATCTCATTATCGATTCAACCAATCGATTGATATAGATAAGAACCTTCTACTCAAGGACGTTATTATACTTAGTTATTTGGCACCAATACAAGTAAATATAATAACCATAAAGAAATGCCTTTATAAATAGGAATATGATACAACAAAGTCGATACAACAATCATCACATGATTGGCTCTAGGGCTTTTACTAACAATCTCCCACTAGCACTAGTGCCAATCACCGTAGTATCTAATACCCAATGACCTAGTGTGACCATCATACTTTTTTTGTGCCAAACCCTTGGTCAAGGGATCGGCGATGTTAGCCTCTATTGGTACTCTCCAAATCTTCACATCTTCTCTATCGATAATCTCTCGAATGATATGGAAGTGTCATAGTATGTGTTTGTTCCGCTAGTGTGAGCGAGGTTCCTTAGCCTGTGCAATCGGTCCATTGCTGTCACAATAGAGCTCTATAGGATCTGCTATGCTAGGAACCACCCCAAACTCAGTAATGAACTTACGGATCCAAACTGCCTCCTTTGCTACCTCTGATGCAGCGATATACTCGGCCTGTGTTGTAGAATCAACAACTATGTCTTGCTTCAAACTCTTCCAGCTCACAGTGCCACCATTCAATCAAAACACGAACCCTGACTGTGATTTAAAATAATCCTGCTCAGTTTGGAAGCTGGTATCGCTGTAACCCTTTACAGCTAGCTCCTCATCGCCTCTAAATATCAAGAAATATTCTTTAGTACTTCTCAAGTACTTAAGAATATTCTTGACTGCTATCCAATGACGCTCACCTAGATTTGACTGGTATCTACTCGTCATGCTCAAAGCATACGAGACATCAGGATGAGTACATAGCATGGCGTACATGATAGATCCTATGGCCGATGCATAAGGGATCTTATCCATGCGGTTTGTCTCCTCTCTAGAAGAAGGACTTTGAGTCTTCGAAAGACTCACACCATGTGACATCGGCAGAAGTCCCTTCTTGGAATTCTGCATGGCAAACCATAGTAATACCGTATCAATATATGTACTCTGACATAGGCCAAGCAATCTCTTAGATCTATCTCTATAGATCTTGATGCTTAGAATACAGGCTGCTTCACCTAAGTCCTTCATTGAGAAGCACGCCCCCAGCCAAGTCTTCACAGACTATAGCGAAGGGATGTCATTCCCAATGAGTAGTATGTCATCCATATACAATACAAGGAAGACAACTGGGTTTCCATTAACCCACTTGTAGATACAGTGTTCATCTTCATTCTTGATGAAACCAAACTGTTTGATTGCATCATCGAATTGAAGATTCCAGCTCGGAGAAGCTTGCTTCAGCCCATAAATGGACCTTTATAGCTTGCATACTTTCTCAGTATGCTGTGGATCTACAAAACCCTAAGGCTATGTCATGTACACATCCTCGAGCAAGTTTCCATTCAGAAATGCAGTTTTGACATCCATCTGCCAGATCTAATAATTGTGGTACACTGCAATAGCAAGCATGATCCGAATGGACTTAAACATTGCCACTGGAGAAAAGGTTTCATCATAGTCAATACCATGAATTTGCTTGAAACTTTTAGCCACCAATCGACCCTTATAGGTATGCGTTAGTCCATCCATGTCAGTCTTTCTCTTAAAGTCCCACTTACACCCAATGGGTTTGATGTTAGTAATATATGAGAGATGTTCTAAGGCAATCGCCTTATGTTTGAACCATTTATATGATAAATGAAGATTCACTATTTGAGTATATATTTTTTCATGTATTTGATTAGATCTTAAACTCATTTACTGAATGTCCACGATACAATTCACAGCATGAGAGAATTTGTGATTGGATCACAACTAGTGAGTATCTCTACATGTGTAATTGTGATGTATCGAAATTATCCCTAGTCGATGAATTGATGGATTTGGACACCATTGATTCTGTCGAGACTAGCACGAGGTATACTCTTTGGTGTATCCAAGCAGCTGATTCTCACTGGCTGGAGACATTGTGATGTCCGGAGTTAATCGTGGATGCTAGTTATGGTAACTAGTTCATTGGAGTGACCAGTCGTAAGACTTCATATGGTTCTCTGCATATATAGATATGTCAATGAAGTTCTTACTGCAGCTTAAGTGCGATGTTCCTTTGACTTGCCGTATTCAAGTCATCTTGATCATAAAGACTTATGCTTTGACATCTTAAGCAAGCATCTCTAAGGAGATGTAGACCCGGGATGATTGGGTATAAGTCGAAGTGATCGAAGGTGTTTGAATAGACTATAAAGGATTCACCACTCCTTTCGTGGAGATGTATACCCATGGCCTCTCATCGGATTGTTACTAAAGTCTTTGGCCAAAGTATTACATGTTTAGAGTAAGGTACTCTTCGATACATGTGCAGTAATTAGAATCCGTAGGATGAGGAAATGATACTTGGGCTAGGTGTGACATAGTCAGCCTAGTGGGCACTGACACTATAGACCATGTCCTGAACCAAGTGGGTATAAGATGAGTGAAGGGAATGGGGCACGATTCATTCGAGCTGCTGAAGGGTTTCAGAATTAGTTCTGGATCAACCGTTGATCTTTTCGGTTAATTGGGGATCATGATGTACTACTAGGTGCCACTCATGATCGTTCTATAATTAATGGTTAATTATAGATGGCCAACATAAACTGAGAACCTATTTGGTCACACGCACAACGAGCGTAATCCGAAGGATTTAAAATGAGCTTGAGAATGAGATTCTCAGACCGAGAGAAACTAGGTTTGGTTGGACCAAACATGGAGCGAGCATGAAATCGTTCCAGTCGCAATGGAAGCGTGGATGGGCCGTGTCTTATGAAGACATGATGGATGAACCAAATTGATTTGGTTCTAATCCAATGGAGGAGAATAAACCAAAGGGTTTGGTTTGTTTTAAACGAATGAACCAAAGTTGGTTCTGTTCATTTTAACTTAAAATTAACCATGATGGTTTGGTTTATTTTAACTTAAATTAATGGAGAGGGTTAACGGGCTTTTGGTTATGATCTGATAACCATTAAGAGAATTTGTTCTCCATAAAATAGGGCTTAAGAGTTTTGTTAAGCCCTAATCCAAGTCCAAGCAACCCTAAGTTGCCGCCCCCCCCCCCCCTCCTACTCCTTGTGAAGTCGGCGCCAACTCTTCTTGCCGCCGCCCACCACCACCCAAGCTCCCTTGCCGGCATCCAGCAGCTGCCATCCTCTCCCCTTGCCGGCATCGAGCTGCTTCCGGAGGAGCTCCGGTGATCTCCTTTGGGTTTGGCAACAAGGTGAGCTTCAACCTTCCCTTTTGGCCGACCCCTATTCCTCCACCAAAGCTGTCCAGTTTTTAGGACAGCTTGATTCATTTTCGTCGGAGCGTCGTTTGGACGACGTTTGGAGCTCTGACAGAGGTAGCCTTGCCGGGGATTCGATCTCCGGTAATCCTCATAGGTGGAGGACGAAGGATTTGTCAAACGGTTGACGAATACCTCTCCGGAGAAGCGAGTTTTTGAGGACTCATTTTGGATCCGAATTTTGATTCGGATCGTGATCTTCTCTCGATCACATCTTCTTCAACATGAGGCTAGTAACCCGTACGAAGATGAGGCTTGTGACTTTGTGAAGTCATCCCGAAGATACTCAGCATGGATACGGATAGAGACGATTCTTGCGAGAATCGTTCCAGTTGATGTCTTTCCCGCTACACGTGATACGTCAGGTATACATAGTATAAATTTCCTTTTATTGCAAAATTTGAATTTACGGTTATGTCTACACATGTTGTACTATGCATGCGAGTGATGTGTGTGTTGTAATAAATTAGATTTATTATTTTATTCCTTCCGTTGTGTACATGTTTACAAAATATGTTCGAACACACTCGCCGCGGTGCCGGAAACCCAACAGTGGTATCAGAGCCTAGGTTGTGTTTCGACATAATCGTAAAATTTTTTTGTGATAGTAATAATTATATTTCTGGAAATTTTCTACTTTTGGAAAGTTAGAAGTATTTATGGAAATTTTTAATTTTGGAAAGTCTAGAAGTATTTATGGAAATCTTCTACTTTTGAAAAGTTGGAAGTATTTATGGAAATTGATATTTTCCATAAATAAAATATTTGATTATATTTTGGAAATTTGTTTCCTAATTTAATCATGATTTGATTTGGGAAATCAAATCTTAAAATATTTTATTTTCATAAGTAGTTTTGATGATTTAGGAAATTGGTTTCCTAAATTGACTTTCCTTAATCAACTATTTCCACAAATAAAATATGTGATTAGATTTGGAAATTTGTTTCCTAATTTAATCATGATTTGATTTGAAGAATCAAATCTTAAACATATTTTATTTCCATAAATAGTTATGACATATAAGGAAACATATACATGACATAATTGTATGCCATGTAATTACATTAGATGCATAACATTATGTCATGCGTGTCGTGACATGTAGATGTATGCCATGTATGTCATGCCATATAGATAATAGTTATTTGCATGCAAAGAGGATGAGACATAAAAACCCTTAAACAATATTAAAGCCTACACCTTCCATTAATATAGTTAGAACCAGAGTTCCGTTTCTTGTTTGGGTTGTTGGACTCTCTCCATGCCCGGCACGAACCCGAACATGTTCAAACCATGGAATAGTTTAATACTAATATGGTAAGAGTCAGAGGTCAATCGTTAGCTTTGGTTGTTAGACTCTCTCCAAGTTGGGCTAATTGGTTGAATGCGCTCTAACCATATTAAAACTATTTCCCGATTAATGGGTTGGCTTTAACCTGGAGCATCGGCTTATTGGACTCTCTCCAAGGTCGATGTAAAGGGAGGTGAAGTTGGGTGCTATGCATATGATGCATACTTGTTAATGTGTTAACAACCCGATGTATGTGTGAACATTCAATAAGTTGATAGCACATTATGATAGTAGCATATATGTGATATGCAATCGGTATATTTGATACCTACCATCGTAGTTATGAATGGCTTGTTGGACTCTCTCCAAGGTTGTTCATATCTATGATGGATATCATCCCATTCGGAGATGGACCTATGATCTCCCGAAGTGATTTTGGGGTTTTTGAAATTTGAAAAATGAATGGGATTTATAAATGTATATTGATGCATTTTAAAATCATTTTCTCATATATGCTCATTTTGTATTTCTAGGTTAATCGATTGATCATGACGTCTTTGAATTTGCTCACTATTTTGGATTCAAACAAATTGACTGGGCCTAACTTCCTGGACTAGCTTAGAAACCTGAGAATTGTTCTCAAGGTGGAAAAGCTAGCATATATCCTTGAAGAGCCTCTTCCCAACCGTCCTAAGGACGATGCAACTCCAGACCAAATGTTGGTCTATCAGAAGCATGTGATAGATTCTGAACTGGCGAGTTGCATCATGCTAGTTGCGATGGTACCTGAGTTGCAAAAGCAGCATGAGCATATGGATACTAATACCATGGTCTTCCATCTTCATGAGCTATTTGATGAGCAAGCGAGATCCGAAAGGTTCGAAGTCTCCAGGCTCTTCTTCACCACGAAGATGCAAGAAGGTTCGTCTGTAGTGCAGTTTGTGCTAAAGATGAATGAGTACATCGAGCGGCTAGCCACCCTCGGGTTTGTGATGGATCATGAATTAAGTATTGACTTAATTCTGCATTATTTGCCCAAGAGTTTCTCACAATTTGTGATGAACTATCGGATGAACAAATTAGAATCCTCTATTCCTTAGCTCCTCAATATGCTGAAGACTGTGGAGCCTTCTGTGAAGCATGAGGAGAAGGCGATATAGTTGATTCTCAAAGAAAGGTTCTAAGAGGAAGGCAAAGAACAGAAGAAAGGAAGAACAAGAAGGCAAAGAAGGCGTAATCCAACGACAAAGGGCACTTGCCATCATTGTGGCAAGGAAGGCCACTGGCGAAGAAACTGCAAGATTTATCTTGAGTCCATGAAGAAGAAGAAGGCATCCGATGCCCCATCCTCTTCAGGTATCTTCGTTATTAATTGTCATTCTATTTCCTTAGACACTTGGGTATTGGATACTGGGTGTGGCTCACATATATGTAATGACATACAAGGGCTAAGGAATAGAAGAAGACTCGTCAGAGGGGAGTCAAATTTGCGAGTTGGCAATGGAGCAAAGGTTGCTGCGGTCGCCATCGGAACTTATTTGCTGAAGCTCCCTAGTAGACTAGTCTTGGAACTAGACAATTGCTATTGTGTTCCTTCTCTAATAAAGAACATTGTTTCTATTTCATACTTAAATAGAAATGGTTACCATTTGACGTTTAGTAACAATTGTTGTTATATAACTTTGAATGGCGTACTTTATGGAACTGGAACTTTGAGCAATGACATTTATACGTTGGACGTATCCAATGACATTTTCAATAATGAAGCGAGCAACAAGTGTGCTCGAAAGGATAATCAAATAGACTCCTACATGTGGAATTGTCGTCTTGGCCATGTAAGCAAGAAACACATGTCTGAATTACACCGATGTGGAATTCTAGAATCGTTTGAATTAGATTCATACGATACATGCGAATCATGCTTAAAAGGCAAGATGACTAAGTTACCTTTTACAGGAAAAGGTGAACGAGTGGGAGAGTTGCTAGGTCTAATACATACTGATGTATGTGGACCTATGTCAACTCAAGCTTTAGGAGGCTATAGCTACTTCATTACCTTCGCCGATGATCACTCACGGTTTGGGTATGTGTTCTTGATGAAACACAAGTCTAATGCCTTTGAAAGGTTAAAAGAATTCAGAAATGAAGTAGAGAAACAACATGACAAGAGTATTAAAATACTTTGATCGGATCGAGGTGGTGAATACTTAAGTCAAGAGTTTCTTGATTATCTAAGAGACAATGGTATATTGTCTCAATGGACTCCGCCATATACACCACAGCATAATGGTATATCTGAGAGGCATAACCGGACCTTGTTGGACATGGTCAGGTCAATGATGAATCATGCGAATCTTCCCAAGTCCTTTTGGGGCTATGCACTTCAGATAGCTGTTTACTTGTTAAACAGAATGTCAACCAAGGTAGTCTCTACTACTCTATATGAGATATGGAATAGTAAGAAACCTCATGTATCTTACTTGAAGATATGTGGTTGTCCTGCTTATGTGAAGCGGACTGTATCAGACAAATTGGATGCTAAGTCTGATAAATGTCTATTTATTGGATACCCTAAAGAAACAAGGGGTTACCAATTCTATCATCCTGTGGAACAAAAGGTGTTTGTTTCAAGGCATGCTGTGTTTCTAGAGAAAGAGTTTCTCTTGCAAGAAAATAGTGGGAGTGTCGTCGAGCTTGAGGAGGCTCGAGAGACTCAAATAGATATTAATGAGATACCTAGTGAAGCACAACAGCCAATAACTCATAGTGATGAGCCATCGGCTGGATCTATTGTGACACCACATCTTCGTAGATCTAGTAGAACACGTAACATTCCTCAGAGATATGGATTTCTCGTAAGTAAATCGAATGACGTATTACTCATTGATCATGAGGAGCCTATCAGTTATGAAGAAGTGCTGACAAGTTCAGAAAGGGATAAGTGGCTTGATGCCATGAAGTCGGAAATGGATTCCATGTATGAAAACCAAGTTGGGAACTTGGTTGACCCACCTGAAGGCATCAAGCCTATAGGGTGCAAGTGGGTTTTCAAGAAGAAAACTGACATGGATGGTAATGTGATTACCTATAAGGCTAGATTAGTGGCAAAAGGATATCGTCAAAAACAAGGTGTTGATTATGATGAAACCTATTCGCCTGTAGCTATGCTTAAATCCATTCGGATGCTCCTGGCCATAGCGGCTCATTATGATTATGAGATATGGCAGATGGATGTGAAAACAGCTTTCCTTAATGGAAACCTACTCGAGGACGTGTATATGATACAGCCTGAGGGTTTCACATCGGTTGATAAAACCAAGGTATGCAAATTGCGACGGTCCAGATATGGATTGAAGCAAGCATCCAGGAGCTGGAATATCCGTTTTGATGAGACAATCAAAAAGTTTGATTTCTCACAAAATCCAGACGAACCTTGTGTGTACAAGAAGGTTAGTGGGAGTGCAGTCGTGTTCCTAGTATTGTATGTCGATAACATATTACTTATAGGAGACGATGTTTCAGTCTTACAGTCAGTTAAGATTTGGTTATCCAAGACATTCTCCATGAAAGACCTGGGAGAAGCAACCTACATCCTCAGGATTAAGATCTATAGAGATAGATCGAAATGGTTGATTGGTCTTTCGCAGTCTACATATACAGACCGAGTGCTAAAGAGGTTTAGCATGTCGGAATCCAAGAAAGGTTTCCTACCCATCAGGCATGGGATACACCTTTCGAAGTCTATGTGTCCGCACACAGAAGACGAGAGGATTTGCATGAGTAAGATTCCCTATGCATCCGCAATAGGATCTATCATGTATGCTATGTTATGTACGAGGCCCGATGTATCGTATGCTCTGAGTGCCACGAGTAGATACCAGTCTGATCCAGGAATGGATCATTGGGTGGTTGTTAAGACAATCCTTAAGTACTTGAGAAGAACTAAGGATGTGTTCCTAATATATGGAGAAGGGTACATGGTGATACGTGGGTATATGGATGCCAACCCCATATAGACAAGGATGATTCCATGTCTCAGTCTAGGTATGTATTCACCTGGAATGGAGGCATAATAAGTTGGAAAGGTTCCAAGTTTGACACTATAGCGGATTCTGCCACTAAGGCAGAATACATTGCAACTTTGGAAGCAGCAAAGGAAGCGGTTTGGATCAAGAAGTTCATCTCTGAACTTGATGTGGTCTCATCAATGATCCAAACATGTGCTTCGTCGCTATCATCTGATCAGAGAGATCATTAGTAGGAAGGAAATACAAATCGAGAAAATCCCCACTAAAAGGAACTTAGCGGATCCTTTGACTAAGGCATTACCTCAAAGTAAATTTGAGGGTAATGTTAGAGCTTATGGTATTGGATACCGTAGCGATTGGCATTAGGCCAAGTGGGAGTTTGTTAGTAATATATAAGAGATGTTCTAAGGCAATTGCCTTATGTTTGAACCATTTATATGATAAATGAAGATTAACTATTTGAGTATACATGTTTTCATGTATTTTATTAGATCTTAAACTCATTTACTGAATGTCCACGATACGATTCACAACATGAGAGAATTTGTGATTGGATCACAACTAGTGAGTATCTCTACATGTGTAATTGTGATGTATCGGAATTATCCCTAGTCAATAAATTGATGGATTTGGACACCATTGATTCTGTTGAGACTAGCACGAGGTATACTCCTTGGTGTATCCAAGCAGCTGATTCTCACTGGCTGGAGACATTGTGATGTTCGGAGTTAATCGTGGATGCTAGTTAAGGTAACTAGTTCATTGGAGTGACCAGCCATAAGACTTCATATGGTTCTCTGCATATATAGATATGTCAATGAAGTTCTTATTGCAGCTTAAGTGCGATGTTCCTTTGACTTGCCGTATTCAAGTCATCTTGATCATAAAGACTTATGCTTTGACATCTTAAGCAAGCATCTCTAAGGAGATGTGGACCCGGGATGATTGGGTATAAGTCAAAGTGATCGAAGGTGTTTGAATAGCCTATAAAGGATTCACCACTCCTTGCGAGGAGATGTATACCCATGGCCTCTCGTCGGATTGTTACTAAAGTATTTGGCCAAAGCATTACATGTTTAGAGTAAGGTACTCTACGATACATGTGCAGTAACTAGAATCCGTAGGATGAGGAAATGATACTTGGGCTAGGTGTGACATAGTCAGCCTAGTGGGGACTGACACTATAGACCATGTCCTGAACCAAGTGGGTATAAGATGAGTGAAGGAATGAGGCACGATTCATTCGAGCTGCTGAAGGGTTTCAGAATTAGTTCTGGATCAACCTTTGATCTTTTCGGTTAATTGGGGATCATAATGTACTACTAGGTGCCACTCATGATCGTTATATAATTAATGGTTAATTATAGATGGCCAACATAAACCGAGAACCTATTTGGTCACACGCACAATGAGCGTAATCCGAAGGAAACGATCTTGAGAATGAGATTCTCAGACCGAGAGAAACTAGGTTTGGTTGGACGAAACATGGAGCGAGCATGAAATCATTTCAGTCGCAATGGAAGCGTGGATGGGCCGTGTCTTATGAAGACATGATGGATGAACTAAATTGATTTGGTTCTAATCCAATGGAGGAGAATAAACCAAATGGTTTGGTTTGTTTTAAATGAATGAACCAAAGTTGGTTCGGTTCGTTTTAACTTAAAATAAACCATCATAGTTTGGTTTATTTTAACTTTAATTAATGGAGCGGGTTAACGGGCTTTTGGTTATGATCCGATAACTATTAAGAGAATTTGTTCTCTATAAAATAGGGCTTAAGGGTTTTGTTAAGCCCTAATCCAAGTCCAAGCAACCCTAAGTTGCCGCCCCCCCCTCCTTCTCCTTGTGAAGTCGGTGCCAACTCTCCTTGCCGCCGCCCACCACCACCCAAGCTCCCTTGCCGGCATCCAGCAGCTGTCGTCCTCTCCCCTTGCCAGCATCGAGCTGCTACCGAAGGAGCTCCGGTGATCTCCTTTGGGTTCGACAACAAGGTGAGCTTCAACCTTCCCTTTTGGCCGACCCCTATTCCTCCACCAAAGCTGTCCAGTTTTCTGGACAGCTTGTTTTCTTCTTGTCGGAGCGTCGTTTGGAGCTCCGACAGCGGTAGCCTTACCGGGGATTCGATCTCCGGTAATCCTCATAGGTGGAGGACGAAGGATTCATCAAACGGTTGACGAATACCTCTCCGGAGAAGGGAGTTTTTGAGGACTCGTTTTGGATACGAATTTTTATTCGGATCATGATCTTCTCTCGATCACATCATCTTCAACATGAGGCTAGTAACCCGTACGAAGACGAGGCTCATGACTTTGTGAAGTCATCCCGAAGATACTCGGCGTGGATACGGATAGAGATGATTCTAGCGAGAATCGTTCCAGTTGATGCCTTTCCCGCTACACGTGATATGTCAGGTATACATAGTATAAATTTTCTTTCATTGTAAAATTTGAATTTACGGTTATGTCTACACATGTTGTACTATGCATGCGTGTGATATGTGTGTTGTAATAAATTAGATTTATTATTTTATTCCTTCCGCTGTGCACATGTTTACGAAACATGTTCGAACACACACTCGCCGCAGTGCCGGAAACCCAATATTTGACACCTTCAGGTGGATCAACTAAAGTTCATACTTGGTTGGTGTACATGGATTCCATCTCGGATCTCATGGCCTCTATCCATTTCTCAGAATCTGGGCTCATCACAGCTTTCTGACAGGAGGTAGGCTCATTCTCAATGAGCATAACGTCATCATGGTCAAATAAGAGAAATGAGTATCTCTCAATCTTGAATTTCTTCAAGATCGAATGTACTCCCATTAGTTTTTCTAGAAACAAAATCCCTTTCTAGAAATACCCCAGTCTTTGCCACATGTTAGTAATATATGAGAGATGTCCTAAGGCAATCGCCTTATGTATGAACCATTTATATGATAAATGAAGATTCACTATTTGAGTATACATGTTTTATGTATTTGATTGGATCTTAAACTCATTTACTGAATGTCCACGATACGATTCACAGCATGAGAGAATTTGTGATTGGATCACAACTAGTGAGTATATCTACATGTGTAATTGTGATGTATCGGAATTATCCCTAGTCGATGAATTGATGGATTTGGACACCATCAATTCTGTCGAGACTAGCACGAGGTATACTCCTTGGTGTATCCAAGCGGTGATTCTCCGGTCGAGACATAGTGATGTCGAGTTAATCGTGGATGCTAGTTATGGTAACTAGTTCATTGGAGTGACAGTAAGACTTCATATGGTTCTATGCATATATAGATATGTCAATGAAGTTCTTTCTGTGGCTTAAGTGCGATGTTCCTTTGACTTGCGGTATTCAAGTCATCTTGATCATGGAGACTTATGCTTTGACATCTTAAGCAAACATCTCTAAGGAGATGTGGACCCGGGATGATTGGGTATAAGTCGAGTGATCGAAGGTGTTTGAATAGCCTATAAAGGATTCACCACTCCTTGCGAGGAGATGTATACCCATGGCCTCTCGTCGGATTGTTACTAAAGTCTTTGGCCAAAGCATTACATGTTTAGAGTAAGGTACTCTTGATACATGTGGAGTAACTAGAATCCGTGGGACGAGAAATGATACTTGGGCTAGGTGTGGCGTAGTCGACCTAGTGAGGGTGACACTATAGACCATGTCCTGAACCAAGTGGGTATAAGATGAGTGAAGGGAATGGGGCACGATTCATTCGAGCTCTGAAGGGTTTTGAAATAGTTCGGATCAACCGTTGATCTTTTCGGTTAATTGGGGATCATGATGTACTACTAGGTGCCACTCATGATCGTTCTATAATTAATGGTTAATTATAGATGGCCAACATAAACCGAGAACCTATTTGGTCACACGCACAATGAGTGTAATCCAAAGGATTTAAAACGAGCTTGAGAATGGGATTCTCAGACCGAGAGAAACTATGTTTGGTTGGACCAAACATAAAGCGAGCATGAAATTGTTTCAGTCGCAATGGAAGCGTGGATGGGCCGTGTCTTATGAAGACGTAATGGATGAACCAAAATGGTTTGGTTCTAATCCAATGGATGAGAATAAACCAAAGGGTTTGGTTTATATTAAACGAATGAACCAAAGGTTGGTTCGGTTCGTTTTAACTTAAAATAAACCATCATGGTTTGGTTTATTTTAACTTATCTTAATGGAGCGGGTTAACGGGCTTTATGGATATGATCCATTAACCATTAAGAGAATTAGTTCTCTATAAAGAGGGCTTAAATAATTAAGCCCTAATCCAAGAACCCTAGCCTAAGGTTGCCGCCACCTCCTCCTTGGAGCTCTCGGCGCCAACCTATTGCCGCCGCCCAAAGCGCCTCAGCAACCGCGACCCGAAGAGCTTTCAAGGTGAGGCTTTCTTTTCCTTGGTTGGCCGGCGCCTATATCCTCCACCAAGCTGTCCAGTTTTCTGGACAGCTTCTCCTCCTCGTCGGAGCGTCGTTTGGATGACGGTTAGTGCTCCGGACAGCGGTAACTTACCGGGATTTGATCTCCGGTAATCCTCTGAGGTGGAGGGACGAAGGATTAGTCAATTGGTTGACGAATACCTCTCGGAGAAGCGAGTTTTGAGAACTTCGTTTTAGGATCCGAATTTGGATTCGGATCGTGATCATCTCTCGATCACGTCGTCTTCAACACGAGGCTAGTAACCCGTACGAAGACGAAGCTCGTGACTTAGCGAAGTCATCCCGAGGAGCTCGGCGTGGATACGGATAGAGACGATTCTTACGAGGATCGTTCGGTTGATGCCGTTCCGCTACACGTCATACTAAGGTATAACGTAGATAATTTTCTTTTATTGCAAATTTTAATTTACGGTTATGTCTACACTTTTTGTAATAGCATGCGTGTGTTGTGTGTGTTGTAATAAATATAGATTTATTATTTTTAATTGCTTCCGCTGTGCTCATGTTTAAGAAACATGATCGAACACACACCATGATCTTAGGAAACCCAACGATGGTATCGAGCCAGTTGTGTTTCGACATAATCGTAAAATTGTTTTGCGATAGTCATAATGTTATTTCTGGAAATTTTCTAATTTTGGAAATTTAGAAGTATTTATGGAAATTTTTCAATTTTGGAAAGTCTAGAAGTATTTATGGAAATCTTCCACTTTTGGAAAGTTGGAAGTATTTATGGAAATTGATATTTTCCATAAATAAAATATTTGATTAGATTCTGGAAATTTGTTTCTAATTTAATCATGATTTGATTTGGGAAATCAAATCTTAAAATATTTTATTTCCATAAGTAGTTTTAATGATTTAGGAAATTGGTTTCCTAAATAGATTTTCCTTAATCAAATAATTCCATGAATAAAATATGTGATTAGATTTGGAAATTTGTTTCCTAATTTAATTATGATTTGATTTGGAGAATCAAATCTTAAACATATTTTATTTCCATAAATAGTTATGACATATAAGGAAATTATATACATGACATAATTGTATGCCATGTAATTGCATTAGATGCATAACATTATGCCATGCGTGTCGTGACATGTAGATGTATGCCATGTATGCCATGCCATGTAGATAATAGTTATTTGCATGCAAAGAGGATGAGACATAAAAACCCTTAACCACTATTCAAGCCTACACCGTCCATTAATATGGTTAGAACCCGAGTTCCGTTTCTTGTTTGGGTTGTTGGACTCTCTCCAAGCCGACTCGAACTGTTCAAACATGTTCAAACCATGGAATAGTTTAATACTAATATGGTAAGAGTCGAGGTCAATCGTTAGCTTTGGTTGTTGGACTCTCTCCAAGCTGGGCTAATTGGTTGAATGCGCTCTAACCATATTAAAACTATGTCTCGATTAATGGGTTGGCTTTAACGGAGCATCGGCTTGTTGGACTCTCTCAAGGTCGATGTAAAGGGAGGTGAAGTTGGGTGCTATGCATATGATGCATACTTGTTAATGTGTTAACAACCCGATGTATGTGTGAACATTCAATTAGTTGATAGCACATTGTGATAGTTGCATATACGGGATATGCAATCGGTATAGATGATACCTACCGTCGTAGTTATGAATGGCTTGTTGGACTCTCTCCAAGGTTGTTCATAACTATGATGGATATCAGCCCATTCGGAGATGGACCTACAATCTCCCGAAGTGATTTTGGGGTTTTGAAATTGAAAAATGAATGGGATTTATAAATGTATATTGATGCATTTTAAAATCATCTTTCCCATATATGCTCGTTTTGTATTTCTAAGTTAATATATTGATCATGATGTGTTTGAATTTGCGTTCCATTTTGGATTCAAATAAATTGGGTAGGCCGAACTTCTTGGGTGAATTGTTCTCAAGGTGAAAAGCTTGTAAATGTCCTCGAAGCGCCTCTTCCCGCCCGTCCTAGTGACGATGCAACTCTGGACCAATTGTTGGCCTATCAGAAACATGTGAGTGATTCTGAACAAATGAGTTGCATCATGCTAGCCGCGATGGAACTCAAGCTCTGAGCGGCATGAGCATATGGATGCTCATATCGTAGTTCCTTCATCTTTATGAGTTGGTTGATGAGCAAGTGAGATTGAAGGTTAAGTCTCCAAGCTCCTCTTCACCTCTGAGATGCAAGAAGGTTCATCTGTGGTACTGCTCAACATGCTGAAGACTGTGGAGCCTTCTGAGAAACATGAGCAGGGGACAGTGCTGTTAGTTGATTACTCGAAGAAAGGTTCTAAGAGGAGGTCAAAAGAACAGCAGAAGGGGAAGAAGAGAAGGGCTAAGAAAGACTAGAACTAGCACAAAGGAAACTTGCCATAATTATGGCAAGGAGAGCATTTTGCGAAGAAAGTGCAAGATTTATCTTGAGTCCGTGAAGAAGAATAAGGCATCGGATGCCCCATCTTCTTCTAATATCTTCGTTATTGATTGTCATTCTATTTCCTCAAACACTTGGGTATTGGATACTGGGTGTGGCTCACATATATGTAATGACATACATGGGCTAAGGAATAGAAGAAGACTCGTCAAGGGAGAGTCAAATTTACGTGTTGGGAATGGAGCAAAGGTTGCTGCACTCGCCATCGGAACGTATTTGTTGAAACTCCCTGCAGGACTTGTCTTAGAACTGGACAATTGCTTTTATATTCCTTCATTGATAAAGAACATCATTTCTATTTCTTGTTTAAATAGAAATGGTTTCCATTTGACGTTTAGTAACAATTGTTGTTACATAACTTTGAATGGGGTTCTTTATGGGACTGGAACTTTAAGCAATGGTGTTTATACGTTGGACGTATCCAGTGACATTTTCAATATCGAAGCGAGCAACACGCGTGCTCGAAAGGATAATCAAATAGACTCCTATATGTGGCATTGTCGTCTTGGCCATATAAGCAAGAAACGCATGTCCGAATTACACCGATGTGGAATTCTGGAATCGTTTGAATTGGATTCATATGATACATGCGAATCATGCTTAAAAGGCAAGATGACTAAGTTACCTTTTACGGGAAAAGGTGAACGAGTGGGAGAGTTGCTAGGCCTAATACATAGTGATGTATATTCACCTATGTCAACTCAAGCATTAGGAGGCTATAGCTACTTCATTACCTTCACCGATGATCACTCACGGTTTGGGTATGTGTTCTTGATGAAACACAAGTCTGAAGCCTTTGAAAGGTTCAAAGAATTCAGAAATGAAGTAGAGAAACAACATGACAAGAGTATTAAAATACTTCGA
Source organism: Wurfbainia villosa (assembly GCA_025175895.1). Taxonomy (NCBI): domain Eukaryota; kingdom Viridiplantae; phylum Streptophyta; class Magnoliopsida; order Zingiberales; family Zingiberaceae; genus Wurfbainia; species Wurfbainia villosa. The sequence continues at coordinate 91,748,651 of CM045987.1, read as the reverse complement.
TCGGATCGAGGTGGTGAATACTTAAGTCAAGAGTTTCTTGATTATCTAAGAGACAATGGCATATTGTCTCAATGGACTCCGCCTATACACCCGATAATGGTGTATCCGAGAGGCGTGGACCTTGTTGGACATGGTCAGTCAATGATGAATCATGCAACTCTTCCCAAGTCCTTTGGGGTTATGCACTTCGATATGTTTACTTGTTAAGCGGAATGCCTACAGTAGTCTCAACTACTCCATATGAGATATGGAATGGTAAGAAACCTCATGTATCTTACTTGAAGATATGGGGTTGTCCTGCTTATGTGAAGCGGACTGTATCAGACAAATTGGATGCTAAGTCTGATAAATGTCTATTTGTTGGATACCCTAAGGAAACAAGGGGTTACCAATTCTATCATCCTGTGGAACAAAAGGTGTTTGTTTGAGGCATCTTTGTGTTTCTAGAGAAAGAGTTTCTCTTGCAAAGAAAGCAGTGGGAGTGTCGTCGAGCTTGAGGAGGCTCGAGAGACTCAAATAGACATTGATGAGATACGGTGAAGCACAAGGACAACTCATAGTGATGAGCAATCAATTTGGACCTATTGTAACACCACATCTTCGTAGATCTGGTAGAACACGCAATATTCACGAGAGATATGGATTTCGTAAGTGAATCGAGCGACGTGTTACTCATTGATGATGAGGAGCCTACAGTTATGAAGAAGTCGACAAGTTCGAAAGGGATAAGTGGCTTGGTGCCATGAAGTCGGAAATGGATTCCATGTATGAAAACCAAGTTTGGAACTTGGTTGACCCACTGAAGGCATAAAGCCTATAGGGTGCAAGTGGGTTTTCAAGAAGAAAACCGACATGGATGGTAATGTGATTACCTATAAGGCTAGATTGGTGGCGAAAGGATATCGTCAAAAACAAGGTGTTGATTATGGCGAAACCTATTCACTTTGTAGCTATGCTTAAATCCATTCGGATGCTCCTGGCCATAGCGGCTCATTATGATTATGAGATATGGCAGATGGATGTGAAAACAGCTTTCCTTAATGGAAACCTGCTCGAGGACGTGTATATGATACAGCCTGACGGTTTCACATCGGTTGATAAAACCAAGGTATGCAAATTGCGATGGTCCATTTATGGATTGAAGCAAGCATCCAGGAGCTGGAATATCCGTTTTGATGAGACAATCAAAAAGTTTGATTTCTCACAAAATCCAGACGAACCTTGTGTGTACAAGAAGGTTAGTGGGAGTGCAGTCGTGTTCCTAGTATTGTATGTCGATGACATATTATTTATAGGAAACGATGTGTCAATCTTACAGTCAGTTAAGGTTTGGTTATCCAAGACATTCTCCATGAAAGACCTGGGAGAAGCAACCTACATCCTCGGGATTAAGATCTATAGAGATAGATCGAAATGGTTGCTTGGTCTTTCGCAGTCTATATATATAGACCGAGTGCTAAAGAGGTTTAGTATGTCGGAATCCAAGAAAGGTTTCCTACCCATCAGGCATGGGGTACACCTTTCGAAGTCTATGTGTCTGCGCACAAAAGAAGAGAGGATTTGCATGAGTAAGATTCCCTATGCATCCGCAATAGGATCTATCATGTATGCTATGTTATGTACGAGGCCCGATGTATCGTATGCTCTGAGTGTCATGGCGGATAATGATCCAGAATGGATCATTGGGTATTAAGATGATCCTTAAGTACTTAAGAAGAACTAAGGATGTGTTCCTAATATATGGAGAAGGGACATGGTGATACGGGTATACGGATGCGACTCGGATGATTCCATGTCTCGATGCATGTATGTATTCACCTAGAATGAGGCGCAATAAGTTGGAAAGGTTCAAGCTTGACACTATAGCGGATTCGCCACTAAGGCGAGAATACATTGCGACTTTGGAAGAAGCAGGAAGCGATTTGGATCAATAAGTTCATCTCTGAACTTGATGTGGTCTCATTAATGATCCAAACATGTGCTTGCCGCTATCATCTTATCGAGAGAGATCATCGGTAGGAACGAAATACAAATCGAGAAAATTCCCCTTTGAAAGGAACTTAGCGGATCCTTTGACTAAAGCATTACCTCAAAGTAAGTTTGAGGGTCATGTTAGAGCTTATGGTATTGGATACCGTAGCGATTGGCATTAGGCCAAGTGGAAGTCTATTAGTAATATATGAGAGATGTCCTAAGGCAATCGCCTTATGTATGAACCATTTATATGATAAATGAAGATTCACTATTTGAGTATACATGTTTTATGTATTTGATTGGATCTTAAACTCATTTCTTGAATGTCCACGATACGATTCACGGCATGAGAGAATTTGTGATTGGATCACAACTAGTGAGTATCTCTACATGTGTAATTGTGATGTATCGGAATTATCCTAGTCGATGAATTGATGGATTTGGACACCATCATTACATCGAGACTACGAGGTATACTCCTTGGTGTATCCAAGCGGTGATTCTCCTTTGGTGGAGACATAGTGATGTCGGAGTTAATCGTGGATGCTAGTTATGGTAACTAGTTCATTGGAGTGACCAGTAAGACTTCATATGGTTCTCTACATATATAGATATGTCAATGAAGTTCTTCTTGTGGCTTAAGTGCGATGTTCCTTTGACTTGCTATTCAAGTCATCTTGATCATGGAGACTTATGCTTTGACATCTTAAGCAAACATCTCTAAGGAGATGTGGACCCGGGATGATTGGGTATAAGTCGAAGTGATCGAAGGTGTTTGAATAGCCTATAAAGGATTCACCACTCCTTGCGAGGAGATGTATACCCATGGCCTCTCGTCGGATTGTTACTAAAGTCTTTGGCCAAAGCATTACATGTTTAGAGTAAGGTACTCTTGATACATGTGGAGTAACTAGAATCCGTAGGGACGAGGAAATGATACTTGGGCTAGGTGTGACGTGAGTCGACCTAGTGGGGGACACTATAGACCATGTCCTGAACCAAGTGGGTATAAGATGAGTGAAGGGAATGGGGCAACGATTCATTCGAGCTCTTGAAGGGTTTTGAAATAGTTGGATCAACGTTGATCTTTTGGTTAATTGGGGATCATGATGTACTACTAGGTGCCACTCATGATCGTTCTATAATTAATGGTTAATTATAGGCGGCCAACATAAACCGAGAACCTATTTGGTCACACGCAGTGTAATCGTAATCCAAAGGATTTAAAAGCGAGCTTGAGAATGGGATTCTCGGCCGAGAGAAACTATGTTTGGTTGGACCAAACATAAGCGAGCATGAAATTGTTTTGATCGCAATGGAAGCGTGGATGGGCCGTGTCTTATGAAGGCGTAATGGATGAACCAAAATGGTTTGGTTCTAATCCAATGGAGGAGAATAAACCAAAGGGTTTGGTTTATATTAAGCGAATGAACCAAAGGTTGGTTGGTTCGTTTTAACTTAAAATAAACCATCATGGTTTGGTTTATTTTAACTTATCTTAATGGAGCGGGTTAACGGGCTTTATGGATATGATCCATTAACCATTAAGAGAATTAGTTCTCTATAAAATAGGGCTTAAACCCTAATCCAAAACGCTAATCAAGAGTTGCCGCCCAACCTTGTGTTGCCACCCCTCCCTCTCCTCCCCTAGTCGGCGCCAACCCTAGGATTGCCGCCGCCCAGGTTTTGTGCCGCCGTCCAAGTCATTTCCGGTGACCAAACTTCAGCCGGTGAACATTCCGGCGACCCTCCGGTGATCCCCTATAGGTTTGGCATCAAGGTGAGGCTTTTCTTTCCTTGGTTGGCCGGCGCCTATATCCTCCACCAAGCTGTCCAGTTTTCTGGACAGCTTCTCCTCCTCTCGTCGGAGCGTCATTTGGACGACGGTTAGTGCTCCGACAGCGGGTAACTTACCGGGGATTTGATCTCCGGTAATCCTCTGAGGTGGGGGACGAAGGATTCGTCAAACGGTTGACGAATACCTCTCCGGAGAAGCGAGTTTTGAGAACTCGTTTTAGGATCTGAATTTGGATTCGGATCATGATCATCTCTCGATCACGTCGTCTTCAACACGAGGCTAGTAACCCATACAAAGACGAAGCTTGTGACTTAGCGAAGTCATCCCGAGGAGCTCGGCGTGGATACGGATAGAGACGATTCTTACGAGGATCGTTCCGGTTGATGTCGTTCCCGCTACATGTCATACGGAAGGTATAACGTAGATAATTTTCTTTTATTGCAAATTTTAATTTACGGTTATGTCTACACTTGTTGTAATAGCATGCGTGTGTTGTGTGTGTTGTAATAAATATAGATTTATTATTTTTTAATTGCTTCCGCTGTGCTCATGTTTACGAAACATGATCGAACACACACACGCCGCGGTGCCGGAAACCCAACACCACAAACACTTTGTACTGAATGAGAATGTAGAAGTAATATCCCTTCATCTCCTTAGGATATCCAACAAAATAGAACTTATCGGATTTGCGTCTCAGTTTGTCTGAGACTTAACGTCAAACGTAAGCCTCACAACCCCAAATCCTCATGAAAGGCATCTTGGGATTTCTACCTGTCCATGTCGTATATGGTGTCTTTATCATAGCCTTGGATGGTACATGGTTAAGTGTGAAGGCTGCTATGTGTAGAGCATATCCCCAAAAGGAAATAGGAAGATCTGTGTGACTCATCATTGATCGTACCATATCTAATAATGTACAATTCCTCCTTTCGGATACACCATTCCACTATGGTGTTCCAGGAGGAGTGAGTTGGGATAGAGTCCCACACTCAGCTAGATAGTCACAAAACTCATGGCTAAGGTATTCACCACCTCGATCTGATTAAAGTATCTTAATACTCTTGCCAAGCTGGTTTTGTACTTCATTCTTGAATTCTTTAAACTTTTCGAAGGATTCTGATTTATGTGTCATCATATACATATAACCATATCTACTGAAGTCATCAGTAAATGTAATGAAGTACTTGTAACCACCTCTAGCAGCAACATTGAAAGGGTCACATACATCACTATATATAAGCCCTAACAAGTCTGTTGCTCTCTCGTTGTGTCCACTAAAGGGAGTCTTGGTCATCTTGCCTAGAAGGCAAGACTCGCATGTCTCATATGATTCAAAATCAAATGAGTCTAGCAGCCCATCTTTATGAAGCTGGGATAAGCGACTCTCATTTATATGACCTAAGCGACAATGTCAGAGATTGGTTTGGTTCAACTCATTTGACTTGAACCTTTTGGTACTTATGTTATAGATAGATCTCTCTAAGTCTAGAATGTAGAGTCCGTTCATCAGAGGTGCACTACAATAGAACATATCATTTAAATAAACTGAACAACATTTGTTCTTTATTATAAATGAAAATCCTTTCTTGTCCAAACAAGAAACCGAAATTTTGTTCTTAGTCAAAGCAGATACATAACAACATTCATCTAGTTCTAGTACAAGCCCTGAGGGCAGAGATAGATCATAAGTTCCTACAACAACACTAGTAACTCTTGCTCCATTGCCTACTCGTAGGTCCACCTCGCCCTTCGTCAATGCCCTGCTATTTCTCAACGCTTACACATTGGTACAAATATGAGATACACATCCGGTATCTAATACTCATGATGAAGAAATAGATAGATTGACTTCTATAACATTTATACCTGAAGTAGAAGTCTCACTTCTCTTCTTCTTAAGATCTTCCAGGTATGCTTTGCAGTTATGCTTCCAGTGTCCAGCTTTCTTGTAGTGGAAGCAAGTCCCTTCTTTGGCCACCCCTCCTTTGGGTTTCAGTTCCTTGCCTTTGCCCTTGGCTTGGGACTTTCCCTTACTTTTAGGATTGCCCTTTCCTTTTATCTTTTGCACCATCAAAATGGAGTCAGATTTTTCCTTCATATTATGAATTACAACACATTTATCATCCAATCATATTGGAGTTCTTGGGCCATGACCATCACAGAATCATACATAATTCTAAATTATGTATTTTATAGAAATTTCTATAATTGTTTCTATTTTTTTTCAATTTTATGAGTCACCTCTCCATAACAGTCCCACAAAGCAGTTTTCGAGCAGGATCGCGGGACACTGCCCCTTTCGAGGTTAGGAGTAGCACTCCTACTCACAAAATGAACTTTGTGAGTGTCCCATCTTGATCTTACAACGACTTAAGTCGCTGTCCCAAAAACCTAAAGCGAGATTTCGCCGTTCTGGAGAGTTTTTCTCGGTGGTTGAAGCCTATAAGTGTCCCAACACTTATTGCTTCGACTCTTCGAGAAAAATACCCAAAAATTTTATAAAAATATGAAATTTACAGAAACTTACAGATCTGTAATTTTTATATATAATACAAAAACTATGAAATTAAAACACATACATGCTTCACACGTGGCTCTGATACCACTGTTGGACTTTCCGAGCTGCAAAAACAGCTTCTTGTGTTGCAGAAACCTCGGAAGTCCGGCAACGGATCTGTGCAAAGTATAACAAAAAATTACATGTACATGTTTAAAACCTTAGATCTACATGAGAAGAGCATTACCCTTGATGCGATACCCTTCGCATATCCCGCTCGTCCAAATGGCTTGCCGAAACTCGAGAGTGTCAAGTGTACACTCCTCTATTGGTATCCACACAAGGAATAGGTGGAGAAAATCAAACTAGAGTGTGCTAGCACTCATGGAAGTTTTGGCCAAGGAGGATTGGGAGAGAGCAAGAAGTAGATAAGAACCAAGGAAGAAGATGATGAAGTTACACACAAAATAACTTCACACCATTATACTCACTAAAGTGGTCAACCACTTCTTTGGGGGGTTACATGCATGCATGTAACTCCAAGAGCCAATCGCTCTTAGTCTCCCTCATGAGGTGGCACCCCTTGATAAGTCCATGATGGTGTGGAACATCATCATTGGTCGGCCCCCATGCCAAGTCACCATGACATGGCAATTGGTTAAGTCAAAATTAACCATTCATCTTCCCTCATAAGTCAAGTCAAACTTGACCTCTTATCTCCCATGGTTGATCAAATCTAACCACTTGATTCAAGTCAATTTGATTTAGTGAATCTCTATTCATTATTTTAAATTAACTCAATGAATCAAATCTAAATTAGACTCATTCAACACTTGAATCAAATTGAGTCTAACTCAATTAGTCTAATTTGGATTACTCTTAATCCAATTTTGGTTCATCCCATGAACCTAATCCTCATGGTTCATCATATGAACCTAATCTCCATCTAATTGCCCTTTGTGTGTGACCCTATAGGTTCTTGTAATGTTGGCAATGCTCCTAAACCGATTTAGGAACATAAGCAATGAGCGGTATCTAGCAACACATCATTGCTACCCAAGTTACAAGAATGTTGAGATCCAACATCACCTTTGTGAGTACTAATTGTGACTCTCACAATATGTGACAATGTCCCTCTATCCTTGACATCTAGATTGACCAATTGAGGCATAGACCGTGTCATCCTCGGTACAATCTAAATCTTGAACTCCAAGTAGACTCACTCTAATCAAATGAGCTCAATATCTCATATTGACTCATTTGGGCATGGCCATGCACTTCGTGGTCTCACTCTATCAAGAATAACGATGTCACTCCCATCATATAGGAGGGATAGATCTCATCTACATCACTCACATCCCTTCGCATAATTTGTTACATACCTAGTAATCGCCTTTATAGTCCACCCATTTACGGGTGATGTTTGACGAAGCCAAAGTATGCAACTCCTTATGTAGGGAACCATGGTGACTTCAGGTCCAAGGACTAATAGTCACATGAGAAAGTATATGACACTCATATAACGATCCATGATACTTTCTCATGGCGGGTCATTCAGTATATATTATCTAATACATACCCATGTGTCAACTTGATATCTCATATCCATGACTTGTGAGATCAAGTCATCGAGTTTACCTACATGCTAGTCTCTATGTATTAACATTGTCCCTGAATGTTAATACTTGACTAGGAATAATTAAGAGTAGTGTTCTCTATATCATCTCATTATCGATTCAACCAATCGATTGATATAGATAAGAACCTTCTACTCAAGAACGTTATTATACTTAGTTATTTGGCACCAATACAAGTAAATATTATAACCATAAAGAAATGCCTTTATAAATAGGAATATGATACAACAAAGTCGATACAACAATCATCACATGATTGACTCTAGGGCTTTCACTAACACTTCATACTTTATACTCACCCTAAACCTAGACCTAAGCCTTCAACCCACTTCCATCAGCCTCACGCCTCCCGGATCCCTCGAGTCCGCGACTCTTCATCCTTGCGCTTGCCTTCAAGTGCTTCCATCGGCTATCGTCATGCTCTTTGGTCTACCTTTGCCAAGAGGCCTCGCCTCCGGGATTTCCCTTTTGCCAAGCTCGATCTCCCTGATCAGCCGGGTCTTCCTTTGCCAAGACTCCTCATCTGGGACTTCACTGCCAAGAGGCCTCACCTCTGGGACTTCACTTTCAAGACTCCTCGTCTGGTACTTTATTCACCAACTCTCCGTCGGTCTTTCCTACACCAAGTGTCCAGTCTCCCTTGACCGACTTGGATTTTCCCTTGCCAAGTATCCATATTTGGACTTCTCCTTGCCAAGTCACCAAACATGGACTTCTCCATTAGTCTTCCTCATATGACCTTGGATGTCCCATACCATGCACTAGTCATGTGGTCAAACCACATTATGAACTATTGTCGAACATCAAAACTCTACTCGAGTTTCACTCGAGTCTGGTCAATCATGACCTGGGTCGATTGCACCAACAAGAACATGTAGGATACTTAGGCTGCTTGTTTGCTGAAAATCCCTTTGAGTTATTCCATTGCTTCCTCTTGTCGTTGTTATTTCCCTTCCAGTTAGAATTATTGCCTTGAGATTTCTGACCTCCCAAACTTCCAGGACTTCTATTTTCAATCGAGGCATGTTTCTGTTGCTTGATGTTGTTCAGGTAATGCTCTATGATTAAAACGTTACTAATTAACTCTTCTGCAGTCTGTGGTCTATTAATTCGACTAGCCACATTCAGAGCTATCTCAAATTTCAACATTTTGAGCATAAGTCTAACCCTCTCTCGCTCAGTGCTGACTAGCTCTGGACATAAGTGAGCTAGTCTATTGAATTTCTTCAGGGCTTCGTTAATTGACAAGTCCCCTTGTCGGAATTCTGTGAACTCGTCATAGTGCTTTTTCGTGACCTGTATATGGAAGAACTCTTCAAAGAACTCTTTTTCAAAGTCAACCCAAGTCATTTGATTAATCACTCTTTTTGCCTTTACTCGTTCCCACCACATTCTGGTATCTCCAATCAAGCAAAATGATGCACATTTGACTTTCTAATTTTTAGGCCAATCCAGCAGTTCTTCTAATGTCTTGAACCAGGCTTGAGCATCCCATGGTTCACTCGTACCAGCAAAAATTTCTGGCTTTTGCTTTTTCCACTGAATTAAGTACTCCTCTTGCCTCACCACCACTACTGGGGCTATTGGGGAAACTGGTGGGGCAAGAGATGCAACCGGTATGGCATTCTGAGCAACTGCTGGAGTAACAGGATTATTTTGTTGGTTCATCATTAAGGTATTGATAACATGTTGCTTCTCTGCAACTTGATGCTGAAGCTGAGTGACTATTTGCATCAAGTCAGGTGGTGGTACTGCTTCATTTGTCCTCTTATTTACATTGGTCCATCTTCTATAGATTTTTTCTTCACAAAGTAAGACCAATATAAGATACTACTATTACTTACTTTCTTCACAAAGTAGATGACTACTCTAGGTTTACTTGGGTAAAATTCTTAAAACATAAAAATGAAACCTTAGATCAATTTACTAATTTATGTAAACTAATAGAAAATGAAAAGAACTTAAGGATTAAAAGAATTAGAAGTGATCATGGTGGAGAATTCGAAAATCATAAGTTTATTGAATTTTGTAATCAAAATGGATACCACCATAAATTCTCTTGCCCTAGGACCCCTCAACAAAATGGGTTAGTTGAATGGAGAAATAGAACCCTACAAGAGGCAGCTAGGACCATGTTGAACGAATATGATTTACCTAATAGGTTTTGGACAGAAGTAGTCAATACTGCCTACTATGTACAAAATAGAACTTTAATAATTAAACGACACAGAAAACGTCTTACGAAATATACTATGAAAATCTACCCAACATTAAGTACTTTAGAGTCTTTAGATGTAGGGTACACATACTAAATACAAAAGAATACTTAGAAAAATATACCTCTAAAACAACTACCTATATATTTCTCGGATATTCAACTACTAGTAAAGCCTATAGGGTATATAACAATGAATCCTTAAAAATTGAAGAAACAATTAATATAGTATTTTACAAAGAAAATAATCCTACTAAATCTAAAGTAAACATTGAATTAAACAATAAAGAATTAGAAAATGAAGTTAGACCTTAACCTAACACACAAAACAAATCAAGTGTAAATCCTAATCCAAATCAATCTAGAGTACAAATTAATAATCCAATTAACCAAGTGTTAGGTGATCCAAATTTAGGAGTTCAAACTAGAGCATCCCATAGAAATCTAAGTCAAATCTCACTTATATCTAAAATTGAACACAAAACCATAGAACAAGATTTTCTTGACCCAGATTGAATCATTGCCATGCAAGAAGAGTTAGATCAATTCACTAGGAGTCAAGTTTGGAAATTAGTACTTCCACCTAAAGGAAAAGCGATCATAGAAATAAGGTGGGTATTTGAGAAAAGGTCGTAAGTGTTTAGTTTTTGTTTAGTGATGTGTCGATTTCCGCAAGTGCACGATTGTCGTCAAGTAATAAAAATATCGATCCCACAGGGATTGGGTCAATTACCGAATGATCGTGATACCAAGTTATCTAGTCAAATCAAATTTGTGAATTAAGTAAAGAAACTAAGCAGTCAAGAACAATGAATGAGAAGAATGAACTAAAAGTCAATAATTGAGGGGAATCTCGGAATATGGATTTCACCACATCGACAATTTATAAGGTGATTATGTTCTCTCCTACTCCTTAGAGTTGATTCGATAGAACCTGTCCTAAGGTAAATCAATGGCCCCTTTCGAGGTCTACGCCAATTGTACCTATCAAACTCAATTTTCCTGTCATGGTATTCGAGCATAGGTGATCATAATCAGCTAAGGAGACCTGTCACGAGACCCCTGCAAACCTCCCAAGTCTTACTACCGTTACTTGGTAAAAATTGGATTTGATAGATCCATTAAGTCCATAAGAGTTCCTCTAGAGACTAAATTTCCTTTTCACGATAGGTTTGCACACGGGACCATAATCAGCTAAGGAATCATCAATGATTCCCGCAAGCCCTCATAGATACGCTATCGATACTTGGTAGGAGTTAATCCCTAGTTTGGATCTAGGTTTCTGGAACTTGGGTTCACTATTAGGTACTTCCCCAAGGTTCCTTAGATTTATCAATAAGAATCTAAAACCAAATCAAAACAAACGACAATTCAAGTAGAAGAGATTCAATCAACCATCATAAATCGTCAAGGGCTACTCCCCCATCCTAAGATTACAAGACACTACTCCATAGCTGAATAAGAATTCCCAGAGAAAGAAATTACAATCCTTAATGCCATCGTTGTGTTTCCTCCGCCATCGGCTTTGTCCTCCTTCTTTGAATTCTGCCGCGCTCTCCTTTAGGGTTAGAATATATCCTCTTTTATAGCCTTGGCTTGGTCTTCAATTAAGGCAGAAATCCTCTTCAATTCAGGCGAAAATCCCGGGTTTCACCGTGTTGTACGCCAATAAAGGAAAGGGTGTGCTGCGTCAGGAAATAGGGTGACACACCCATGCCAATGGAGGGCATGGGCGTGTCGGGCATGAAGCTTTGGCATGTCGGCTAACGCACCCGGGGTGTGGTATTTTGATATGCATCGATAATTGTCGATTCTTCACCCTGTTAACATGAAAAATACCCCGAAAATAGTTTTTTTGTCCAAAATATGTTAAACTTGACTAAAATATAACAAAATACATGACTAAAACATAAAATGGGATGAAATGCATGCATATTGAATACCCAAAATGTAACATGAATTACACACATCAAAATCCCCTAGACCTAAACTTTTTCTTGTCCTCAAGCAAAGAAAAGGGAAAAATACAAAAGACAACTTATGTGTGGAGTTGCAAGAAACCATCCAGAGGTATAAAATATGATCTTAATCTTATCAAATCATTCCTAGTGGAAAAACTTGAAAGATCCCTATATAGTGCAGGTGAAAAGTCGATCCAAAGGCATTGGACACCAATCCAGATTTGACATCCCCTCTATCGTGTTCCTCTCATTTCTAGCGTAGAGGCACTTACCTGCCTTAATGCATGGATCATCCTCACCTATCAACAAAAGGTCTCAAAGGAGCACTCACCTAGAAGAAAGAAGGGAAGAAATTTATAGTAAGCATTTCCCCAATAACTAGTTAGCCTCAAAGGGGCACCTTTTAGGTGTTTCCCCAGTAACTACATTGTCCCAAAGGGGTGCTTTAAAATAATTCCAGTCTTTTTTTTTTAACTTCTAGGAAAAGTGTTTCTCCAGTAACCAAATTGCACAGGAAAGTCCCCAATGGAAAATTGAGTACTAGTCCGATATGGGGAATTTAATGTTATCGACTCCCAGAGGGGGTGAATTTTTATCGCTTGGATGTCAATCTGCGGGTCTTCTAGCTCGGTTGGGCCATGCTAGTTGCTGGAGCGACCCGCCACGGGTGTGTTGGCTGACACACCCTGGGTGCGCTTATGGGCATCACCCTCCACAGGTGCGTTGGACGACACACCCTGGGTGTGTTCTCAGCTGCTTATCTCAAAATCATTCAACACAGGCATGCTGCTGGGCATGGGCACTTCTTCAAACTCCGGCACACCAGTGTTCTTGAGCACGGGTGGGGCTTGTTGAGCTCTGGTAGGTGGTTCTGCTTTCTTGTCTCCTTCTAAAATTCTTCCACTTCTCAAACTTATAGAATTACAATGTTCAGCTGGGTTTACTCATGAATTTCCAGGAAATCTACCAGGAGTCCTAGATGTAGAGCTAGCAATTTGAGAAATTTGATTCTCCAACATTCTTGTGTGATTAGTCAAATTATCAACCTTGCTTCCCAATTGCTTAATTGCCTCAGTATTATTTTGATGTTACTGATTGGATTCTATAACATGCTGTCAAAATTCATCGTTTATCTTCCCTTGGCATGTGATAAAATTTTCCATCATCTTCTCTAAGTTTGACTTGGGCCCTGGTTGAAATCCCGAAGGTGCTCCAAAATTGTTATGTCCAGAAGAATTTTGGTTGGCTCGATACGAAAAGTTGGGATGATTCCTCCAACTGGGATTGTACATGTTCGAATAAGGGTTGCCACCATTAGGCTTCTAATTAAAATTATTCAGCGCATCTACTTTCTCAACCCCTGCTCGTGATGATGGTGTGTGTAGGATTTGACAATTTGTGGGCATATGTCCTGTTACACCACAAATCTCACAAGTGACATTAGATGAGTTTACAGCTGATACATTAAAACATTCGAGCTTTTGAGTTAATGCATCAACTTTAGCACTGAGTAAATTGAGAGTACTTACCTCATACTTACCTGGCATTTTAATCGGACACCCTCGTTCTATAGCCCATTGGTGAGAATTCATTGCCACATTCTCGATGATCTCAAATGCTTCATCCAACGTTTTGTTCATGAGAGCTCCTCCTACAGCAGAATCAAGAGAAACTTTAGTGGCATACGAGATTCCATTATAAAAAGTATGAACAATAAGCCATTTCTCTAGCCTATGATGAGGACATTGCTATAGTAATCCCTTATATCTTTCCCAAGCTTCAAATAATGTTTCTCCATCCTTCTGTGCAAAATTAGTGATTTGATGACGAAGACTTGCAGTTTTACTTGGTGGAAAATACTTGTCTAGAAATCTTTGCTCTAGCTGATCCCATGTAGTTATGCAGTCCACTGGAAGAGAGTGTAACCACGCTCTAGCTTTGTCCCGCAATGAGAAGGGAAACAAGCGCAATCTAATAGCATCAGCTGAGGCTCCATTCAGTTTTAAAGTTTCACAAAATTCTAAAAATACTTCCAAGTACATATTAGGATCTTCAGTGGGTGCTCCTCCAAATTGATGTTGTTGGACCATGGAAAGTAGAGTCGGTTTCAATTCAAAATTATTTGCTTCAATGGGGGGTCTTATAATACATTATCTCAATCCCCTTGTACTAGGTGTTGCGTAATCCCTTAAAGGTTTATTCTCGTTCTGATTAGCCATGTTAGAGTTCAAATTTTCTTCCTGTTGTTGTTGGAGTCATCTTCTAGCAAGGAACGTTCTCTCTATCTCAGGATTGATTTCGAGAATTTCCCTGTTAAATCTGTGCATGTAACAACAGGAGAAACTTCCAAAACAAGAATTCAGAAAAGACAAAAGAATAAAAACAGAAAAAAAAATCTAGATTAACTAAATCACGCTCAATTCAATATTGAGTGTCAATCCCCGGCAATGCTGCCAAAAACTTGATATGTCAATTTCCGCAAGTGCACGGTTGTCGTCAAGTAATAAAAATATCGATCCCACAAGGATTGGGTCAATTACCAAATGATCGTGAGACCAAGTTATCTAGTCAAATCAAATTTGTGAATTAAGTAAAGAAACTAAGCAATCAAGAACAACGAATGAGAAGAACGAGCTAAAAGTCAATAATTGAGGGGAATCTCAGAATATGGGTTTCACCGCATCGATAATTTATAAGGTGATTATGTTCTCTCCTACTCCTTAGAGTTGTTTCGATAGAACCTGTCCAAAGGTAAATCAATGGCCCCTTTCGAGGTCTACGCCAATTGTACCTATCAAACTCAATTTCCCTATCACGGTATTCGAGCGTAGGTGATCATAATCAGCTAAGGGGACCTGTCACGAGACCTCCGCAAACCTCCCTAGTCTTACTACCGTTACTTGGTAAAAATTGGATTTGATAGATCCATTAAATCCATAAGAGTTCCTCTAGAGACTAAATTTCCTTTTCACGATAGGTTTGCACATGGGACCATAATCAACTAAGGAATCATCAATGATTCCAGCAAGCCCTCATAGGTATGCTATCGATACTTGGTAGGAGTTAATCCCTAGTTTGGATCTAGGTTTCTGGAACTTGGGTTCACTGTTAGGTACTTCCCCAAGGTTCCTTATATTTATCAATAAGAATCTAAAACCAAATAAAAACAAACTACAATTCAAGTAGAAGAGATTCAATCAACCATCATAAATCGTAAAGGGCTACTCCCCCATCCTAAGATTGCAAGACACTACTCCATAGCCGAATAAGAATTACTAGAGAAAGAAATTACAATCCTTAACACCATCATTGTGTTTCCTCTGTCGTCGGCTTTGTCCTTTTTCTTTGAATTCCATCATGCTCCCCTTTAGGATTAGAATATATCCTCTTTTATAGCCTTGGCTTGGTCTTCAATTAAGGCAGAAATCCTCTTCAATTCAGGCGGAAATCCCGAGTTTCACCGTGTTGTACGCCAATAAAGGCAAGGGCATGTTGTGTCAGGAAATAGGGTGACACGCCCATGCCAATGGAGGGCATGGGCGTGTCGGGCATGAAGCATGGGTGTGTCGGCTAACGCACCCGGGGTGTGGTATTTTGATACACCTTGATAATTTCCGATTCTTCACCCTGTTAACATGAAAAATACCTCAAAATAGTTTCTTTGTCCAAAATATGTTAAACTTGACTAAAACATAACAAAATACATGACTAAAACATAAAATGGGATGAAATGCATGCATATTGAATACCAAAAATGTAACATGAATTACACACATCATTTAGCCTTTTATTTCTCATTTATTTCTTGTTATTTCCTGCATTACTAATCTAAGACCTAGTCTTGGAATTTCTTTTTGGTTTGTATCTTTATTTTGCAAGATAATCAATGGCCCATCTTGAGGGGTACAACATCGTCCAACCTCCATTCTTTAACGAAGATGACTTCCGTTGTTGGAAGGGTCGGAAGGAGTGTTATCATAAGACCCAAGTCGAGATGTGGATTGTCATTCAGACGGGATTCAATCTACCAACAAATGAAGAAGGAGAATTCATGGACTGCGACAAGTGGACCAACGCAATGAAGCGACAAGTAGAGGTTGATGCGAAAGCCACTCAAATCTTGCAATGCAGTCTATCCAAGGAAGAGCTCAACCGCGTTGGCCCTTTCATCAACACCAAGAACTTCTGGAACAAGCTCATCAAGTTACATGAAGGGACGACTGACACTAAGGTATGTAAACAGAACCTACTTCTTAAAAAATTATTTAATCTAAAAATGCAGGACAATGAGACTACAACTCAACTTCATGTGTGGATCCAAGGCATCATGAACGGCCTCCACTCCATAGGACAAAAGGTAGAAAATTGAGATGTCATAAGGTACGCACTTAACGCTTTCCCTAGGATAACTTTGTGAGCATCCATGGTTGATGCTTACAAGGTTTCTAGAGATCTTTCAAAAATTAGGTTAGATGAATTATTTTCCGAATTCAATCTTCATGAACAATCTAATTCTTCCCCGGTCAAGAAGAGTGTTGCTTTGTATGCAGGAAGAAGGAAAGGCAAGAGCAAACCCCTTCCAGAAGAGTCCGAATTCGAGTCAAAATCGGAGGAAGAGATGGAGACTAAACTAGTCAACCTAGTTTGGAAGAGAAGGAACTCAAGGTGAGTCGGTCTTTAATTAACACCTTATATAATGCCATTAAGTTTTTAGACAAGAAGTTATCTAAATCCGAGTCTAAAGTTGATTCTTTACTTAAGGAGGTCAAAACCCTTGAGCATAAGGCTACCCTAACCTCTTCAACTATTCAAGTTCGAGAGGGAAACTCAACTCAAGTTGAAAAACTTGAAGAAGAGAATTCTCTATTGAAAGGGTAAGTTCAAGAGCTTAAAGTTAAGATGGAAAAGTTCACATTGGGCTCCAAGGGTCTTGACCTAATCCTTGGAACCCAAAGAGCCATGTACAACAAGATTGGACTCGGGTTTAGATCGACCAATAGATCATTTCTTTCAATCGTAAATCATGGTCGTAAATGAGTCCAAGCATGGGCCCCTAAGACCATTTTAAACTCACAACTAGGTTCAACCAAATATTGGGTTTCCAAGGATCAAATCCACTATGTGGATAAACCATATTATTTCAATGATCTAGGGGGAGCCAATACTAAAATTGTGTGCTCAATTTCTTGATTAATGTAGCATTGCATGCTTAGTTCTTTTTAATTTTTAGAATGGTTAGATAAGACCAAAGATTAATAAAACTTGACAATATAGTATCAGATGCGATTAGGTCGATAGTATGTTAGGGAAACAAGGTCTCGTGTATCCGGGTTAGATAAGGAGTATCTAGCTTGGTGAACTTGGCTAAGTGGAACTAGATGAAGCAACCTCACCACATCCTAGACTAGTTAGATCAGGACGTAACCCTAAGTGAATTAATTGTATAATTTCTTAAGATTGACTTTGTCTAAGGAAGTGGTCGTTGTTCCAATCAAAGAAGGCCTCTGTGCCTCGCCATAACCTGGAAGCCATTTTTTGAAAGGTTCACTTAACTAACTAATGGTTAAATCCGAATATAACTCAAGGTTAATTAGTCATCAAATCATTAAATTTAACTCAGTAAAATTGAAAAATCATCTCACAAAATACATAAGGTTAACATGCCTTGAGATGTTAAGGACAATTAATATAAAAATAACATAATTTTCAAAATGTTTTTAAAATCTATAAAAATATTTATCTTCATGATTGGTGCATGTAGTTATATTTAATATATAGTCACATGATTGGTTGACCAATACCAAACTACTAAACCCTCTAGGCTTAGGCAAATTTCCATGTAATGTCCTAAAAAGTTTGGAAAGTTAAGGGGGAAACACTTATTCTAAAGGTTAAAATTTGTTAAAAAAATTATATTTAAAAATTATTCTTGCAACTCCTTTAAAAAAATTGATAAGTCTTCAAAAGTATTTTGAAATCATACTTATAAAATGAAACACATGAGCTTGAATATCTAGATTAAAGTTTATAATATTTTCAAAGATTACTTTACCAAAGCTATCATAAACTCTTTCACAAAAGTAAAGCAAGTTTAACATTGTTGGTGGAAGGAAAAGAAAAACTTAAATTAATCCTACACCTTTAGTTTCATCTAGTTTGCTATACGATCCTTAGGACTTAAATTAATAAGTCAGAGTTAACTTCAAAGTATAGTTGCTTTTGTAAAGGGACATGCTTGGATTCATATAATTACTTAAATTTCTAATGATCTGTCATAAAAATTATTTTCTTTATTTGTTTTACACATTAATCTTTAAAATTACACCGCTCATTTTTTGATATATGCCAAAAGGGGGAGAAGAGGTTAAAGTTAAGGGGGAGCAAGAGTTTTTTCAAAACCCACCTTGGGTTATGGGAGAGGTAACCTTGAGGGGGAGGATTTGAAAAAGAAAAATTATTTCATGCTTACTCCTTATTTTTTCCTTAACTTTGAATCGGTTTACCATAGATAAAAAAGGGGGAGATTATTGGTGCAAGGGCACCAGATAATCAAACCTAGGTTTTTATAATGGTGAAGATTCAAAGTTAAGCTACTTTGTTTTCTCATATGCTATACTAAGATTAAGATCAATGACACCAAGAGAATCTCCGGGTGAAAAACCTCGATGGTCAACAACACCAGGAGAACCTCGGGGGGTCGAGGAACCTCGATGGTGACTGGAAGCTAAGTGACAGATCAGGAGGACCAAAGGTAAGCTCCAAGTGCAGAGTGACGATAAGGGCATGCCCTCCTTAAGGGGAGGACCGTAGGCGGTGATCCGACTATGACTTCCGGAGGAAAGTCTAGGTCGAGGTCGGACGATAAGGGGTCATCGGATTTACCATTAATGAAAAACTTCTGTGCTAACCTTGTATTGAAAGTGAGTGATCAAGCTGGCAGTTGACTAGAGGTTAATGGCAGTTGACTGAACCTACCATCAGTCTACTACTGTAGGGAATCAGTCGACTACTGGTCAAGCTGATCACTTTAAGGAGAGTCAAGATAAGATCCATCAAAAGTGGGGTGATGTAGAGGTTTGACTCAGATCTGGATCTCAACGAGATAAGGTTCAAATGGCTATAAAAGGAGAAGCATTTCACCTCTTTCTATCATCTAGAAAGGCTCCCAAAGTGCTCCGACAATTCAAGTGCTCTTCGACAATGCTACGCCATCGTAACGTTGACCACACGTGCAACTCCATTTTCTTAAGTTGGTACTATTGTTAAGTTATTCTTTCTTTTGTACTTATTGTTGGTAAGAGGAGAGGTAGGCTTGTTGCCTCTTCATCTACATTTCTTGTGTAATCGTTGTCTCTTACTGTTGGGTTTTTCCGAGCCGCAAAAACCGCTTTTTGCGTTGCGGAAACCTCGGAAGCCCCCGGCCACGAATCCGTGCGAAGTATAAAAATTATAATTACATGTATGTGCTTACAGAAATCCTAGATCTACCTTAGATCTAAGAGGTTAGAACGTTACCCTCGTAGCGACGCCCTTCGCTTATCCCGCTCATCCAAAAGTCCGCCGGAACTCGAGAGTGTCAAGTGCACACTCCTCTATGGTATCCACACAAGCAATAGGTGGAGAGAAATGCCTTAGAGTGTGCTAGCACTCCCTTAGGAATTTCGGCCAAAGAGAGGGATGGGAGAGGGAGAGATTGAGAGGAAAGGTTCCAAGGTTGAAGATGAAGTAATTAGAGTAACTCATCAAGTGAATTCACCTAATGAAACCCCTAACACCAAAGTGGCCGGCCACTTCATGGAAGGGGGGTTACATGCATGCATGTAACTCCCATGACCCTTGGTCTCCCTCATGATGTGACCAAGTCAATGATGATGTGGAGCATCATCATTGGCCGGCCATGCCTAGTCATCATCATGACATGGCATTTGGTCAAGTCAAACTTGACCTTTCATCATCCCTCTCAAGTCAAGTCAAACTTGACCTCTAATCTCCCATGGTTGATCAAATCTAACCACTTGACTCAAGTCAATTTAATATAATGAATCTCTATTCATTAATTTAAATTGATTTGATGAATCAAATCTCAATTAGACTCATTCAACACTTGAATCAACTTGAGTCTAACTCAATTAGTCTAATTTGGATTACTCTTAATCCAATTTGGTTCATCCCATGAACCTAATCCTCATGGTTCATCATATGAACCTAATCTCCATCTAATTGCTCTTATGTGTGTGACCCTATAGGTTCTTGTAACGTTGGCAATGTCCCTAAACTGATTTAGGAACATAAGCAATGAGCGGTATCTAGCAACACATCATTGCTACCCAAGTTACAAGAATGTTGAGCTCCAACATCACCTTTGTGACTACTAATTGTGACTCTCACAATATGTGACAATGTCCCTCTATCCTTGACATCTAGATTGACCAATCGAGGCATAGACCGTGTCATCCTCGGTACAATCTAAATCTTGAACTCCAAGTAGACTCACTCTAATCAAATGAGCTCAATATCTCATATTGACTCATTTGGGCATGGCCATGCACTTCGTGGTCTCACTCTATCAAGAATATCGATGTCACCCCGTCATATAGGAGGGATAGATCCCATCTACATCACTCACATCCCTCCGCATAATTAGTTTACATACCCGATCGCCTTTATAGTCCACCCATTTACGGGTGACGTTTGACGAAGCCAAAGTATGCAACTCCTTATGTAGGGAACTATGGTGACTTCAGGTCTAAGGACTAATAGTCATACTAATAGCCACATGAGAAAGTATATGACACTCATATAACGATCCATGATACTTTCTCATGGCGGGTCATTCAGTATACATTCTCCAATGCATACCCATGTGTCAACTTGATATCTCATATCCATGACTTGTGAGATCAAGTCATCTTGTTGACCTACATGCTAGTCTCTATGCATTAACATTGTCCCTGAATGTTAATACTCGACTAGGAATGATTAAGAGTAGTGTTCTCTATATCATCTCTTTATCGATTCAACCAATCGATTGATATAGATAAGAACCTACTACTCAAGGACATTATTATATTTAGTTATTTGGCACCAATACAAGTAAATATAATAACCATGCCTTTATTAATAGGAATATGATACAATAAAGTCCATACAACAATCATCATATGATTGGCTCTAGGGCTTTCACTAACACTTACCTCCAACGAGGAAGAGACCTTTTAGTGGATTGCCCATCAAAAGCGATCTAGGATCGGGGGGCCTTGGACTAGCAACCAGTTGGTTGAGAACCAAGTAAAAAAAAAGTTGTCTCTCATGTTTTGTATTCTAGTTTTCTGCTGCATACTTTGGTTTTAAACGATGAAAAGAAAAGATTTCCGAATGCTATTCACCCCACCCACCCCCCTTCCCACCCTCTTGCATTTACTCGATCCAACATTTATCAAAGAAGAGGTGTATGTTACGTCCGGACCATGCGAGCGAAGTTTTTTATGTTCGCCGCAATCGACATTATACTACAATAGTTGGTCTCTGAGCTAATACCCTAGTCTCACCTTGCCAGACTTGCAGCAAATACGTGTAACTGGAACGGGGATTTAATAAAGGATTAGTTGACCTAACTTTATTTGTAAAAACTATAGGAAAAGAAATATTTATAGCACAAATCTATATAGATGATATAATATTTAGGACAACAAACACAACATTCCTAAATTAATTTATTTCACTAATTGAAAGTGAGTGTGAAATGAGTTTACTAGGTGAACTCACTTTCTTCTTGGGTTTACAAATAAAACAAACAAGAGAAGGTATCTATATGCATCAACATAAATATGCTAAGGAATTAATTAGTAAATTTGGCAAGAAAAATGCTAAAGAAATTAATACACCTATGGCAACCAATGTAAACATTGGAGAAGTTGTAGAAGGAAAACTATAGATTTAAAATACTATAGAAGTGCAATAGGTAGTCTTCTGTACTTAACTGTAAGCCGACTTGATATACTCTTTGTAGTAAGTATGTGTGCAAGATTTTAGTCTTGTGCCAAAGTATCATACCTAACCTTTGTAAAAAGAGTCTTTAGGTATATAAAAGGAATACAAAATGTAGGAATCTGGTATCCTAGGTCAAATGAGTTCGAACTAAAGGGCTACTCTGACTCAGATTATATCGGTAGTAAACTCAATAGGAAAAGTACAAGTGGTTGCTGCCAACTCCTAGGATCAAGTCTAGTGAGTTGGTGTAGTAGAAAACAACATTGTGTTTCTTTGTCTACTACCGAAGAAAAATACATAGCCATGGGTGAGTGTGTAGCTCAACTTCTTTGGAAGAAGCACACTCTAAAAGACTTCCAACTAAACTTTAGCAATACTAATGTCATGATTGATAACATTAGCTCAATTAATTTAACTAAAAATCCTATACATCATTCTAGAACCAAACACATATAAGTAAAACACCATTTTATAAGAGAAGATATAGTTAATGGATAAGTAAAACTTGAATACGTAGAATTAAAATTGAACCTAACAGACATTTTTACTAAACCATTACTGAAGAAAAGTTTAGTTTAGTTAGACAAAAACTAGGAATGTGCTATTGGTGCAAGGGCACCAAATAATCGAATCTATGTTTTGATTATGGCAAAGACACAAAGTTAAGCTTATATCATTATCTCATGAGCTGAATCAAGTGTGCAGGGATGTTAAGCTAAGCTAGTGTCAGCTACACCCGAAGGTTCTCGTGTTGAGAAACCGTGGTGGTTGGGCGACACCGGGAGGACTTCGGAGGGAGCCGATGAAATCAGGTGGAGACCGGAAGCAAAGATACAAAGGTAAAACTTAAGGTAAGCTCATGTGTGCAAGAGAATGCAAGGTCGAGTCCTCCGTACGGGGATTCCCTTAGGTGACAATCCGACCAAGACTTCCCGTGGAAGGTCTAAGTCAAGATCGGACGGTAAATGGTCATCAAAATCACTTGTATTACTTGCATTTTTGAGTTAACTTTTCATTGAAAATGGAAACCCTAGAAACAGTCGACTGATGGCTTGTATCAGTCGACTGTTGCCTCCATCAGTCGACTACTAGGGTTGATCAGTCGACTGATGTTCAAATTCTAGTTTCGAGGAGAGTCAAACCTCATCCCCTTATCTTAGGGTGAGGTGACCTTTGTTGATAAAGCTTAAGCTCAATGTTTAGGGTTCTCAAAGGCTATAAAAGGAGTGTTCTTCACCATTTTCATCAATTCTAAGCCTCCAAAAAGCTCCCATAATGCCACGACTCTTCGACAACTCTACGATGACGAAGCACTGCCGAAACGTCGATGACACGAGCTCAACTTCCTCTCCATCAGTCGTCGGTATAGCTTACTTCTTGAGTTGTCTATTCTAAAGTTTTTGTAATTCATCTTTATCGAGTTTTTATCATAACGAGGAGAGGGGGAGTGTCTCTCTACCACGATCTCTTTAAGTCTTGTATTCGTTGTCTCCTACCTTCAACGAGGAGGAGAAATTTTAGTTAATTGCCCTCCGTACGTGGTCTCGGACCACTAGGGTCTTGGATTAGTAGCTGGTAGGCTGTGAACCAAGTAAAAAAAGAATTTATCTTATTTATTTTCCTCTGTGCACTCGTGTTTTAATCAATCGAAATGAAAGAATTATTTTTCTCTATTCACCCCCCCTCTAGTGCTTTTTTCGATCCAATAAGTGGTATCAGAGCGGGGACGCTACGATCTGGTGCAACCATTGATCTAGCACTTGGTTTTGATTTTCGTTTCGTGTTTTAATTCCTTTTTCACAAAGTGTCTTTCGATTCGTAAATTTTTGGCTCGCTTAATTTCTTTCTTCCGCACTACTAATCCAAGACGAAAGTCTTGGCACTCTTGTGTTGTTTTTGTGGTTGCGAGGTTTTCTTTTCTCTCTAAATGGCCAATCTCGAAGGGTTCAGCACCGTCCGACCTTCGTTTTACAATGGAGATGACTTCTGTTACTGGAAGGGTTGGATGGAGTGTTTTTTAAAAACCCAAATAGAGATGTGGATTGTAATCCAAACCGGGTTCACACTTCCTGCTAATGAAGTTGGTGAATCATTGGATTACGATCAATGTACAAATGCCATGAAGCGCCAAGTGGAAGCTGACGCAAATTTTACACAAATTCTACAGTATGGGTTGTCCAAAGAAGAGCTCAACCACGTCGGCCCTTTCATCAGTGCGAAGGACCTATGGAACAAGCTCGTTGAGCTACACGAAGGAACCGATGATGCAAAGGTATGTAAAAGAGACCTCTTGTTCAATAAATTATATAACCTTAAGATGCAGGAACACGAAACGACAACCCAACTACACTCTCGCATACAAGACATCGTCAATAGCCTGCACTCCATCGGACATAAGGTCAAAAATCGGGACCTTATAAGTTGCCTTGCTTGCAGGTCAAAGAAAAAAGGGAAAGTGAAAGCAACCTTCCGAGCAAGAAGATGGATCCAAACCCGAGGATGAATCCGAGTCTGAATCCGAAGAGGAGGCCGCGATAGTGAACATAGTGCGGAGAATAATTCGACAAGAAAGGGGCAATCGAAGAACAAAAAGAGGGAGAAATTCAAACCAAAGCAAAAGGGAGCAAGGAAAGCTTTTCATGAAACTTGGGACAACGAAGAAGAAGGCGTCGGCGTAGCATACATGGAAAAAATGGAAGAGTCCAAGTTAGGGTCCTAAGCTGAATCCAACTACAACTCTGACTCCGATCTCGAAGACTACTTCGAGAAGAGACTCAAAGCCGGGACGAAAGAGAAAGTTAAGGTTAGCCGTTCTATAATTAGTACACTTTATTATACAATTAAAATGCTAAGTAGGAAAATAACTAAGTCCGAGTCTAGGGTCGAATCCTTGCTTGAGGAGGTTGAAACCCTCAAGCAAGAAGCCACTCTAACCTCTTCGACTAGTCAAGTTCAAGAGGAGGACTCAACTCGAGTTGAAAAACTCGAAGAAGAGAACTCCCTCTTGAAAGGACAAGTCCAAAAGCTCGAGGCTCAGGTGGACAAGTTCTCAATGGGGTCCAAGAATCTTAACCGACTTCTTGGAACTCAGAGAGTTGTGTACAACAGAGCCGGACTTAGGTTTAGCTCAAAGACTACGAATAGATCGTATATGTCTATCATAAATCGTAGTTATCAACGAGTCCAAGCTTGGGTCCCTAAAATTCTCTTAAATTCACATATAAGGACCAATAGGTATTGGATTCCCCAGGATCAAGTTCATTTTTTGGATAGACCATATTGGTTAAATGGTCCAGGGGGAGATAATACCAAAATAGTATACCCACTACCTTAGCATCATCAACCTTTTTGTTTTACTTTTTAGAATGGCTAGATAGGGCAAGTAGTTAGTCAACTCTTGACAACATAGTATCAGGACGCGGCGAGATGATAGTATGCTAGGGAAATGAAGTCCTATGTGTCCAACATAGATAAGGCATATCTAGCTCGGTGCACTTGACTAAGTGGAACTAGTTGAAGCTACCTCATCGTATCCTAAACTAGTTAGACTAGGAAGTAATCTTAAGTAACTCATGTAATCAATTTCTTGAAGTTGGCTTTGTCTAAGGAAGTGGTTGTTGTTCCGATCAAAGAAGGCATTTGTGCCTGGCCATGACCTAGAAGCCAATTTCTTGAAAAGTATACTTGATGAACTAAGGTTAAATCTAACCCATGGTTGACTAACTTCAAATCAAGATAAAACCATCTCACAAAACATATAAGGCTAACACATTCTGAGACACATAGAATGGGTGAGATGATTAAGGACTAATTATAAAATATACTTGACATAACTTTTTCAAAAAACTACCTATTCTTTTAATTATTGCGCTTAAACGAATAATTATAATTGGCCAATACTAACTATACAACTCTCTAGGCCAAAGTTTAGCGCCCCCTAACTCTCTTATACCTTATATATTTGACTAAGGGATAGACAAACTAATCCTAAGGGTTATATCACAAAATCTTTAATGTTTTCCTTGAAAATTCACTTATAAGTATTTTGGAAATTTAAATAATTAAAGTATTTCTTTCAAAACTCACCTAGGGTTAAGGGGGAGTTCTTTAAAGTGAGTAATGTCTTATGCTTTAAATTTCCCTTAACTTTGCGTCGATTTGACATATATCAAAAAGGGGGAGATTGTTGGTGCAGGGGCACCAGATAATCGAACCTATGTTTTGATTATGTAAAAGACATAAAGTTAAGCTTATATCATTATCTCACGAGTTAAATCAAGTGTGCAGGGATGTTAAGCTAAGTTGAGGTCGGCGACACCAAGAGGTTCTCTTGTTGAAAAATCGTGGTGGTCGAGTGACACTGGGAGGACTTCGGAGGGAGCCGAAGAAATTAGGTGGAGACCGAAAGCAAAGATACAAAGGTAAAACTTAAGATAAGCTCGTGTGTGCGAGAGAATGCAAGGTTGAGTCCTCCGTACGGGGACGTCCTTAGGCGACGATCTGACCAAGACTTCTCATGGAAGGTCTAAGTCGAGATCAGATGGTAAGTGGCCGTCAAAATCACTTGTATTACTTGCATTTTTGAGCTAACTTTTCATTGCAGCTGGAAACCCTAGAAACAGTCAACTGATGGGTTCTATCAGATGACTATTGCCTCCATCAGTCGACTGCTAGGTTTGATCAATCGACTGATGTTCAAATTCCAACC
Source organism: Wurfbainia villosa (assembly GCA_025175895.1). NCBI lineage: Eukaryota > Viridiplantae > Streptophyta > Magnoliopsida > Zingiberales > Zingiberaceae > Wurfbainia > Wurfbainia villosa. The sequence continues at coordinate 91,721,868 of CM045987.1, read as the reverse complement.
TCGAGCATAGTCACACCTCATCCCCTTATCTTAGGGTGAGGTGGCCTTTAGTGATAAAGCTTTAGCTCAACATTTAGAGTTCTCAAAGGATATAAAAGAAGGAGTGTTCTTCACCATTTTTATCAATTCTAAGCCTCCAAAAAGCTTATGACTCTCCGACAACTCTACGACGATAAAGCGTCGCCGAAACGCTGACGACACGAGCTCAACTTCCTCTCCATTAGTCGTCAGTATAGCTTACTTCTTGAGTTGTCTATTCTAAAGTTTTTGTAATTCATCTTTATCTAGTTTTTATCATAACTAGGAGAGGGGGAGTGTCCCTCTACATCGATCTCTTTAAGTCTTGTATTCGTTGTCTCCTACCTCCAACGAGGAGGAGACATTTTAGTGAATTGCCCTCCGTACGTGGTCTCGAACCACTAGGGCTTGGATTAGTAGCCAGTAGGCTATGAACCAAGTAAAAAAAGAATTTGTCTTATTTATTTTCCGCTGTGCACTCATGTTTTAATCAATCGAAATGAAAGAATTATTTTGCGTTATTCACCCCCCCCCCTCTAGTGCTTTCTGCGATCCAACATGTGCATACTAGGGTAGGACTTATCTTTACTTATTTATCGTTTTCTTTTTCTTACTACATGGAACTAGTATAGGACATACCTTAGAATGCATGAGCCTATAGTTTTAAGGAGCTAACACATCCACAACACATAGGTTTAATGTGATTGTGTATTGAGCCACGTAGATGCGTGTGAGATGTTAGGACCTTACTCTTGATTCTAGATGTAAAACAAGTGCATCAACATGAATCATGTTTTTACAAAATAACCAACTCTAATCAAGACTTATTGATTATCGAATATCAATTGAGTCAGGGCAGAGTTGAACAATTCTATAAGGGAAATTTATTAGATAAGTTATGTTGAAAATATTATTTTATAAAAGGGCACATGCTTGGATTCATAAAAACTTGTAATTTCCTTTATCATTTAAACTTATAATGCTTTTTCGAAAAATTTATTAGATTTTCTGTTACTTTACGTATGTGGTTAACATTAATCTAATAAAAGCACCTTTCATAAAGTTATTTTTGATATATGATAAAGGGGGAGAAAGATTAAAGTTAAGAGGTTATCTTTTTTTTCGAAAAAGTTGAGAAAGGTTAAAGTTAAGAGGTTAACTTTTTTTCGAAAAAGTTGAGAAAGGTTAAAGTTAAAAGGTTAACTTTTTCTGAAAAGTTAAGAACTTATTGTTTGTTTTTCAAGAAAGGAGAACTTAGTTTGTGTTTTTCAAAACTCACCTAGGGTTAAGGGGGAGGTAACCTTGAGGGGGAGATTTTGAAATATGTTAATATTTACTATTCTCACCATAGAATCACACTAGTGCACTTTGTGTGTATTGAGCAGAACCGACATAGAGGTGATTCGATTTATTGCTGACTATATAATCGAATCGGACCTCAGATATTATATTGTACATACTCTTAATCCCAATATAATAACGGGCACATATACTTAGTATTCATCTCTTTGATTTACCAATGGGCGAGATTTATAGATTAAATCGATAGACTCGGTAAGTTGGGAGATGATATTATTTATATGGTGTGTCGTTGATTATAGGAGGAAACCGTGTCCTATATATTAGGATGATGATGTCCCCTTGAGGAGCTCATAAGGTTCATCATGTAATCCCTGCAGGTGGACTTGGTCCGGCATGATGAAAAGGTTGAGTGGTACTACTCATGGAGTTAGATGTTGATTAATTAATGGTCAGTAAATTAATTAATCGATGGACATTCAAGATCTTAAACACGGGGAGAAAATGTACAAATAATATATGGAGCCCATATTATCTTATGGGGGTTGGTGAGGTAGATCAATGATAATCCTTTAGTGGATTGGATTATCATTAATGGATCGGACTTTATGTAGGCTTGATCCATGGGTGGCCAAGATCCAACTCCTCCTCATGGTCCCTATTGTATCCTATTAAAACCTCATGAAGCTTAGATCCAATGGATAGAAACAAAACTCTAGATCCAAAGGTAGAGATTAAATCTCTAAGATCCGACGGTTGAGATTAAATCTCTAGATCCGACGGTTGAGATTAAATCCCTAGAACCAATGGTGGAGATTAAAAGGAGGTTTATCCCTAACTCTATAAAAGGAGAACAAGGGGTTGACGTGGAGAATTAATCAAGAGGAGCTGGGGTTTTGGATTTGGCGGAAGGAGAGGAGCTAGGGTTTGGGCTTGGGCGGCACATAATAAGGAAAGTTTTCCTTGACTTCTCCTTCTTCCTCAAGCTGCCGGCGCCCCTTGAAGCTCTTCCAGCCTTTGGCTGGCATCCAAACTCCCTCTTCTTCTTCTCCTTGGCCGGTGGAACAAAGGTTTAGGGTCCTCCCTTGAAGCTTTTGGCCGGCAACCCTTAATCTCTTCTTCCTTCTTGTCCGGTGGAAAAGCTCCATCCTTGGAGGTTGTTGGTTGGTTGAAAGAAGGAATAGAGCTTTGTTTCTATTCTTCCTCTTCCTCGGAACGAGCAAGGAAGGAAGATTGGCGATCTAGGAGCTTCAAGTTTTGGTAGATCGCCGCCCACACGACGTCTGAAAGGAGAAAGGTCATACATTAGAAGATCGAGAGGTATATCTATTCTCTATTCTCTTTTGTTACTTGCTTGTATTTGTGTTTTCAATTATGAGCATGATATATTCTGTTTGTGGCTAAATAATACTTGGATCCCGAACATAAATACAAAAGTCGGCGATCCGTACATCCTCTATTCCGCGGCTACTCGTAGAATAGAGGTTGGTCGCTTGAACAACAAGTTTGTTCAAGTGACCTCTCTAAACGAATAGAACGACGATGACTTGGTTGTTTGGGAAATCCCTTTTGTCTAGGATTAAATTATTTTTAATCCGGGGACATCGATGGGATCGCCATGAACAAGCAACTGAGGTGAAGTGGGAAGCGAAGTTTCCCCTCACAGACTTGATAAGCAAAACCCATCAATTGGTATCAGAGCCAAGGTTTCCGGTTTTGTGTGTTTAAGGATTTTGTTACTCTTATGCATTTTTCATATATTATATGTGTCGGATAATAGTAGGATATGCATAGTTTATCTCTTTGGTTGCAGGCATAAGATCTGACTATTATGGCCATATGTGTGTATGTGATTGTATGTGTATATTTTGTTGAATCCTCGGGGTTGACGAGGCTAGTATTTGATTTTTTGTAAATTAGATATGGCATTGTTTAGCCACTCTTTATTTTATTTTACTTTCGATCTAGATTTCATGTACACTCCCTCGTGGAGTATAGGATCGATGGATGTAAATTAAAATAGGTTTTAGTCTCGGCTCGGATCTCTGGATGGCTCGTACATGGCGTAGGAGGAGCGGACGAGATGGTGATGCGACGGGAGACATATTGAAGACAAAAGCCATAATAGTTGGAAAATTTTTATTTTTCATATTTATTGCTTATTGTTTGATATTCATTTCGTAGGCTAGAAAATTCCTCAATTTTAAATTACTAAGTGGGAGAGGGAAATTTTTTTTTTAAATTCCCACGGCCTCCATTACGATTTTTCAAGTGATGCAAACAAACTTGCGCATCAGCTCTGAGTGCCTTCCTCCCCATCGGATGAGTTTATTTGTGGATCACAAGGTCAAATATGGTTATAGGAAATTATCAAGGAACGTGTGTACTTCCCCATCGGAAGGCACATAACCCGAGATAATTACCTTGGTACCGAGTAATGGTGAACACTTAGATATAAATATAAGTATCCTCCCCATCGGAGTCACTGCTTTTATTTGTAGGACCAAAGAGGAACCAACTATTAATTTTACTTGTCAAAAAGTTAGGTTGACAAAATAGTAAAATTAATGGGTAAAACCTCCTCTTACAAATGTAGAATTTGTATACGTCCACACTATCGTGAAATACGATATTCTCGGTGTTTTGAGGTGTTGGTTGATTTTAAAATTTTATTGTTTGAGGAATCAATAATTTTTTGAAATCTAATGTTTTGATTTATGTGATTCTTAGGTTTTCTTTCGAAATGACTTTCAACCCACTTGCTGTGATACTGAAAGAGAACAAACTTACTGGACCCAACTATGTTGATTGGAAGAGGAATCTAGACATTGTCTTGACTGCTGAGGAATACAAATATGTACTCCTCGAAGAGTGCCCTCCTAAGCCTGCAGATGATTCTGAGGAAAAAGAGAGAGAGAGTTATAAGAAGTGGATCAAGGCTGATGAGATGGAACGGTGTTACATTTTGTCATCTATATCAAATGTACTACAACATCAGCATCAAGCCATGCCCACTACTTATGACATGATGCTCAATCTCAAAGAGCTTTTCGGACACTAGAATCGGGCTGTGAGGCAAGAAGCCATGAGAAACTTGATGACGACCACCTTGATCGAGGGAACACCCATAAGGGATCATGTTCTCAAGATGATGGCTCATTTGAATGAGCTGGAGGTCCTTGGAGCTGACATCGATGGGGAAACCCAGGTCGATATCATACTCCAGTCTCTACCTAGGAGTTTTGAGCAGTTTTGCCTGAACTACAACATGAACAAGAGGTTGTATTCGTTGGCGGAACTTCTGACAGAACTCTAGGCGGCAGAGGGGTTATTTCGTCAGAGTGCTCAGGCACATGCCATGGTGAACCAAAAGGTTTCTACTTCTAAGACGAAAGGCAAGAAGAAGAAGAAGCAAATTGGGGCGAAGGCGGTGGGAGGTACTCAGGGAGGAGTGAAGAAGCCGAAAGGCAAGTGCTTCACTTGTAAGCAGACTGGACACTAGAAGAAGGACTGCCCCAACCGCAAGCAGAACAAAGGTATATCTTTTGGTCTAGTCGTTGAAACATGTTTAGCGGTGTTATCTACCGGCACATGGTGTATAGATACGAGAGCCACTGATCATGTCTGCAATACATTGCAGGGGTTCCAGGAAACCAGACGACTGGTTGAGGGGGAGATTACCGTGTACTTGGGCGATGCCACGAAGGTGACGGCAATTGCAGTGGGAGATGTTCATTTATCTTTTCAGAAAAATAAAGTTTTGGTTCTTAAGAATTGCCTTTATGTACCCTTATTTAGAAAGAATTTAATTTCAGTTTCTAAATTATTTATGGATGGATATTCTATTTCTTTTAATGACAAAGTTGTTATAAAAAGGAATAAAGACATTATCTGTTTTGGTGCATTGATAGGAAATTTGTACACACTTGAACCAAAAGCTCCCACGATGCAAATTGAAATTAATAACTCATCTTCTAATTCCAATAAGAGAAAAGAACCTTCGAAGATGAACGAAACATATCTTTGGCTTCTTAGGCTTGGTCATATTAACCTAAGCAGAATTCAAAGGTTGATAGCTGATGGACCTTTGGGTTCATTAGTGGTGGAGGATCTCCCAACCCGCGAATCTTGCTTGGAGGGTAAAATGACCAAGAGGGCTTTTAAGGCCAAGGGGTATAGAGCCAAAGATGTGTTAGAATTGGTTCATTCTGATTTGTGTGGTCCTATGTCTATCCAGGCTAGAGGTGGTTTTGAGTATTTCGTCTCTTTTATAGACGATTACTCGAGATATGAATACATTTACCTGATGCGCCGCAAGTCTGAATGCTTTGACAAGTTCAAAGAATTCAAGGCTGATATGGAGAAACGTCAAGGTAAAAGTATCAAGGCACTACGATCTGATCGTGGTGGCGAGTACCTCTTGGGAGAGTTTTGGAATTACTTATCAGAGGCTGGGATTCAATCACAATTGACTGCACCTGGCACACCCCAGCAGAATGGTGTAGCAGAGCGAAGGAATATGACTTTTATGGAGATGGTTAGATCGATGATGAGTTATTTTGAGTTGCCAGATTCATTCTAGGGATATGCTCTAGATACAGTGGTATACATTCTGAACTTAGTTCCATCTAAATCAGTGCCTTCTACTCCCATAAAATTGTGGACTGGGCGAAAGCATAGTCTAAGACATTTTCGGATATGGGGAGTCCAACACATGTGCTGAAGGCAGATGCTGGTAAGTTGGAACCTTGTACAGAAGTACGCTTGTTCGTTGGCTATCCTAGAGGAACGAAGGGTGGTTTATTTTATAGTCCTAGAGATCATAGGGTGATCGTTAGCACGAACGTCAGATTTCTAGAGGAAGACTATGTGATGAGCCACAAGCCCAAGAGTAAAATTGTTCTGGAGGAGTTAAAAAAGGGGAAGTCACTTCTTTAGTACCAGCAGTACAAGAGGATATACCACATGTAACTGCACCGCGTGTCATAGAGGATACACAGGTGATACCTCGTCGTAGTGGGAGGGTTGTGAGACAGCCTGATAGATTCATGTTCTTGGGAGAATCTTCTGATTTGGTCCCTGGCGAACATGAACCTGATCCCTGGACATATGACGAGGCAATCCAAGATAAAGATGCAGTGTCTTAGCAAAGTGCAATGAATGTTGAGATTGAATCTATGGATTCAAATCAGGTCTGGGAGCTAGTAGAACCATCCGATGGTGTAAAAACAATTGGATGCAAGTGGATCTACAAGAGAAAGAGAGGAATAGATGGGAAGGTTGAGACCTTCAAAGCGAGGCTTGTTGCGAAGGGGTATACTCAGAAAGAAGGTATCGATTATGAGGAGACCTTTTCACCGGTAGCAATGCTTAAGTCTATCCGGATTCTCTTATGCATAGCAGCTCATATGGATTATGAGGTGTGGCAGATGGATGTCAAGACAGCTTTCCTTAATGGAAGTCTTGAGGAAAACATCTATATGAAGCAACCAGAGGGATTCATTGCGAAGGGTAAAGAGCATCTTGTATGTAAGCTTAATCGGTCCATTTATGGATTGAAGCAAGCTTCGAGGTCTTGGAACATCCGCTTTGATGAGGTAATCTAGTCTTATGAATTTATTCAAAGTCTGGATGAGTCTTGTGTATACAAGAGATATGATAGAAACGTAGTAGTATTTCTTGTACTATACGTGGATGACATTTTGTTGATTGGCAACAATATCAAGGTGTTATCGGATGTAAGGGTATGGTTGTCCAAATAGTTTGATATGAAGGACTTGGGAGAAGTAGAACACATCCTTGGGATCAAGGTTATAAGGGATCGCAGGAAAAGGATGTTGTGCTTATCCTAAGCTTCATACATAGACACAATTATGGAGTGTTTTAGCATGCAGAACACCAAGAAGGGTTTTCTACCTTTCAGGCATGGAGTTCCTTTATCTAAGGAGATGTGTCCTAGAACATCTGAGGAGATAGAGGAGATGAAGGTGGTTCCTTATGCTTCGGCGGTAGGAAGCCTCATGTATGCGATGCTATGTACGAGACCAGATATCTGCTATGCCTTGGGCATGGTCAGCAGATATCAGAGTAATCCAGGACAGGGACATTGGACTGCGGTAAAGCATATATTGAAATACCTGAGAAGGACTAGGGATTATATGCTAGTTTACTATGCAGACCAATTACTCCCTGTGGGTTACACGGATTCTGACTTCCAATCTAATAGGGATAACAGTAAGTCTACCTCAGGTTTTGTGTTTACTTTGGGAGGTGGAGCCATTGTATGGAGGAGTGTCAAGCAGAAATGCGTGGCGGACTCCACCATGGAAGCTGAGTATGTGGCAGCGTCTGAGGCTGCTAAAGAAGCTGTGTGGCTCAGGAACTTCATGATGGACTTGGATGTGATTTCTGGTTTGCCCAGAACTATCACAATTTATTGTGATAATAGTGGTGCAGTTCCAAACTCGAAGGAACCACGAGCCCATAAGGCAAGTAAGCACATAGAGCGCAAGTATCACCTGATACGAGAAATCATAAAGAGAGGAGAAGTTGTTGTGGCCAAGATTGCATCGGAGGATAACCTGGCAGATCCTTTCACTAAGGCCCTTCCGACGAGAGCTTTTGATAGGCATGTGGAGGGAATGGGGATCAGATGTATGGCAGTTTGAGGACAGCATAGTCTTTTAGTATAAGTGGGAGATTGTTGGGATGTATACTGAAAAGTCTATCTTTTGTATGAACATCTTTATTTTGAAATAAGAATCACATGATCATTGTTTGCATATTTTATGGTTATGCATATCGTCTAATACATTACATTGTAGATAACATAGGGTGTGGTGTCACACGGGAGATCATGTTATCAGCTCCTTATAAAGTATAAGTAAAGGCTCACAACCGAGATGGCTTTGGACAAACCATTGAATTGGTTGTAGTTTGATTTGGTATTGGTTTGTCTTGATCATAGAATCACACTTGTGCATTTTGTGTGTATTGAGCAGGACCGACTTAGAGGTGATTCGATTTATTGCTGACTACATAATCAAATCGGACCTCAGATATTATATTGTACATACTCTTAATCCCGATATAATAACTGGCACATATACTTAGTATTCATCTCTTTGATTTACCAATGGGCGAGATTTATAGATTAAATCGATAGGCTCGGTAAGTTGGGAGATGATATTATTTATATGGTGTGTCGTTGATTAGGATGATGATTTCCCCTTGAGGAGCTCATAAGGTTCATCATGTAAACCCTGCAGGTGGACTTGGTCCGGCATGATGAAAAGGTTGAGTGGTACTACTCATGGAGTTAGATGTTGATTAATTAATGGTCAGTAAATTAAATAATTGACGGACATTCGAGATCTTAAACACGGGGAGAAAATGTAAAAATAATATATGGAGCCCATATTATCTTATGGGGATTTGTGAGGTAGATCAATGATAATCCTTTAGTGGATTGGATTATCATTAATGGATCGGACTTTATATGGGCTTGATCCATGGGTGGCCAAGATCCAACTCCTCCTCATCGTCCCTATTGTACCCTATTAAAACCTCATGAAGCTTAGATCCAATGGATAGAAACAAAACTCTAGATCCAAAGGTAGAGATTAAATCACTAAGATCCGACGATTGAGATTAAATATCTAGATCCGACGGTTGAGATTAAATCCCTAGAATCAATGGTGGAGATTAAAAGGTGGCTTATCCCTAACTCTATAAAAGGAGAACAAGGGGTTGGCATGGAGAATTAATCAAGAGGAGCTAGGGTTTTGGAGTTGGCGGCAAGAAGAGGAGCTAGGGTTTGGGCTTGGGCGACACCTAATAAGGAAAGTTTTCCTTGACTTCTCCTTCTTCCTCAAGCTGTCGGCGCCCCTTGAAGCACTTCCAGCCCTTGGCCGGCATCCAAACTCCCTCTTCTCCTTCTCCTTGGCCGGTGGAACAAAGGTTTAGGGTCCTCCCTTGAAGCTTTTGGTCAGCAACCCTTAATCTCTTCTTCCTTCTTGGCCGACGGCAAAGCTCCATCCTTGGAGGTTGTTGGTTGGTTGAAATAAGGAATAGAGCTTCGTTTCTATTCTTCCTCTTGCTCGGAACGAGCAAGGAAGGAAGATTGGCGATCTAGGAGCTTCAAGTTTTGGTAGATCGTCACCCACACGACGTCCGAAAGGAGGAAGGTCATACATTGAAGATCGAGAGGTATATCTATTCTCTATTCTCTTTTGTTACTTGCTTGTATTTGTTTTTTCAATTATGAGCATGATATATTCATTTTGTGGATAAATAATACTTGGATCCCGAACATAAATACAAAAGCCGGCGATCCATACATCGTCTATTCCGCGGCTACTTGTAGAATAGAGGTTGGTCGCTTGAACAACGAGTTTGTTCAAGTGACCTCTCTAAACGAATAGCACGACGATGACTTGGTTGTTTGGGCAATCCCTTTTGTCTAGGATTAAATTTTTTTTAATCCGGGGACATCGATGGGATCGCCATGAACAAGCAACTGAGGTGAAGTGGGAAGCGAAGTTTCCCCTCACGGACTCGATAAGCAAAACCCATCATTAGGATGGTTAATGCTTCATCTCTAAACATACTCCCAAGTGCCAATACGTTTTCTACTCCTCTTACTAGCTTTTATTTAAATTTTTTTGTAAGAGGGAGAGATTGTAAAGGAAAGGTTTACCTCCACCTTGCTTAGTGCAAAGGAGAGATTAGTGGATTTGTTAAGGAGTGTTTCACCTTGCAACGAATCGGGTCGTGGACTAGCGGCAAGGGTCGTGAACCACGTTACGCATTTGTGGTAGCATTTGTCTCCTTTACTTCTTGCATTTGCTTAATTGTCTTTGGTTTTATTATTCCGCTGTACTAACCTAATTGTAGATGATTAAGCGAGCGATTGAACTCCACCATCTACGAAGAATGTTATTCACCCCCCTCTAGCCGGCCACCGATCCTCCAACAAAGTAGCCCCTTTTAGTGATCCCAAGCTTCAAATAGGGACTCCCCCTCCTTCTGATGGAAGCTTGTGATCAGATGGCGCATGTGAGTAATTTTACTTGGTGGGAAGTATTCGTTCAAGAACTGCTGCTCACATTGCTCCCATGTTGTAATGCTTCCCGAAGGCACGGGAATAGGCTAAGGCGGATCGCGTTCGCAGGGACTCCATTTATCTTCATCGTCGAACAAATCTCCAAGAATGACTCCATGTGTTGGTTCGGGTCTTCAGTCGCAGCTCCCCCGAATTAACTCTGTTGGACCATATGTATAAGTGCTAGCTTCATTTCAAAGTTTTTTGCCGAAATGGATGATCCAGCTATACTTGGCCTAAATCCTCTAGCGTTAGGGGATGTGTAATCTCGCAAGGGTCGGCTAGCTATATTCACTTCGGATGCAGATTGGTCTCCATCCTCTTCTGTTCGGCTTTCCGATGGTGATAGGTTTGTTCGATTTCTAAATCAATCGGAATCAGGCCTTCCGATCCTAAGCTTCTAAGCTTACAAAGAACCGAGCCACAAAATTAGGAGTATTTACCTAAGGTTTAGAAACAAAAAATAAACTAATCTAGATAACTAATCAAAGAGTGAATAAGAAATAGAGAATCACTGCTAAAATAAAATAAAAACTAAATCTAGATATGGAAAATATAAAAATTCAGATAAAATAAAAATTAAAATTAAAAATAAAAATAAACAAGTAAATAAATCTAACATAAGTCCAATCCAACTATCCAGTTTCTTGATTCGATATCGAATCAATCAGTCCCTGGCAACGGCGCCAAAAACTTGATGCACACAAACACGATCTCAAATCTCGCGACGGAGACCATCGAGGATTCGAAGTGTGTGCTCGTGCTCAATGCCCGCAAGTGCACGGATGTTGTCAAGTAATAAAAATATCGATCCAACAAGGATTGAGATTTCGAGTATCGGTTTGTCCAGTGGATGTGTTGTTGTTCTGATTGTTAATCTGAGGGTTCACGAATGAGAGGTCGTCGGTGGTTCGAACTCAGTACGGTGTCACACGGAAGAAAAGAGAAGATTGCTACAAGGATTTGAATGGGATTCTAGGACTTCGGTTTCGTTTGTGTGTCATAGAACATGTTATCAATCGAATGTATCTAGATTTTCTAGCTAGAGTTTTGTGGAAAGGACATCATATACTATGGTACGAGGATGCCGAATCTGTAAGAGATTTAAGGCCGCTAGAGGGGGGTGAATAGCGTCGTGCACGTACGTAGATGGAATTCATTCGCATTTTCTTGCAACAATTCTTGTTAGTACGCAGCGGAATAAACAATAATGAAAATACAACAAGAACACAAGCACAACACAAGATATAACATGGTTCGGAACCGAACGATTCCTACTCCATGGATTTGGTTCGTACAAACCCTAGCGATGCCATAAACACCACTAAACAAAATAAACTCCTTCTCGACAACACGTCGGAGGCGGAGAAACCTCTTACAACAGATTACAAAAGTAATACACGAAAATACAAGAAAAATATAAGGAAATGTAAAGAACACTTTACAAAACTAGGGTTTGAGTGCTTTGCTTGTTGGTTGCTTGGATGAGGTTGAAGGGCCCTGAAATGCACCTGCAAATCTCCTTCAAATCGCCCCAGAAAGCTCCCAAAGAACCAATGCTGAAATCCTCCATGAGCTCCCCTTTTTAACTTGCGTCGGGCTGGATTTCCACCTGACAGTCGACTGCCATAAGTCCCCAGTCGACTGCCAACAATGTAGCTGTGAGACAAAGGTTGAATCCACGTTGGACAAGTTCCAACGGGACTCCCACCAGTCGACTGCCAACATTGCCAGTGTCCGTAGATGACTGCCCAGTCGGCTACGGAGCATTCTGTGCTCACAACTCACTCGCGACGATCGTTCTCGGCAATAACTATCGCGACATCACGATCGTCCAATGAGCGGTCGATCGGAGCAATTTCATAAACCCAAGCATGATGTCCCCATACTTGCTAGACCACCCTTAGCCTAGACCTAAGCCTTCTAGCCACCTCCATCAGTCTTACGCCTCTCGGATCCCTTCAAGTCATCCATGACTTGTTCATCCATCGCGCTAGCCTTCAGGTGCTTCCATCGGCTATGTCATGCAAACGGTGTCTACACTGCCAAGGCACATTTGACTTATGTCGCCAAGACTCCGCTTGGATTTTATGCCGCCAACCATTGGACTTATGCTGCCAAGACTCCACCCTTGAACTTTACGCCACCAATATCAAACCCCTTGGACTTCTCAAATGCCAAGACTCAAACTTGGACTTTCCCTTACCAACCCATGTTGGACTTTCCATGCCAAGACCCATGCTTGGACTTCCCTTGTGCCAAGTACTCAAGACTTGGACTTTCCCAAATGCCAAGTGTCCCACTTGGACTTTCCATGCCAAGTACCCATGACTTGGACTTTATCTTGCCAAGATCCATTCTTGGACTTTCCCAAATGCCAAGTGTCCCACTTGGACTTTCCATGCCAAGTACCCATGACTTGGACTTTACCATGACAATTACATTGTCATATGTTTTTGTCTAACATCAAAACGTCTCTCAAGCCAAGCTCGAGTCCTGGTTAATCGTGACCTGGGCCGATTGCACCAACAATCTCCCCCTTTTTGATGTTTGACAAAAACCAAACAAAACAAACCATTTGAGTTAGACCATCTAACTCAAAAACTCCTTACTAATTATCCCAAATTGGTAATTTAACCTTCTCCAAAATATTCTTCCCCAAATATTCTCCCCCTTTTTGACTAACATCAAAAAGGTTATCTCTCCAAAGAGGTCAATGTCTCATGTCCCAATGAGATCTTACAATCTCCCCCTTGGTCCAAAAATACCTAGGATGCTTTCCATCTTCCTAGTGATAAGTCCCATATCACTCAAGAGAGGCAATCCTATTCACTCTCCCAACTTCCAAGTTGGGTATCAAAAACCCAACAATTTTCCCAATTGATGATACTCTCCCAATAACTTCTCCCCCTTCAAGAAGAGAAACACATCCATCATCCCAAGATGGATAACTCCCCCTAAAGGCTTGCTCCCCCTTGACCATTGCACCAACAATGTCCTTGGGAAGTCCCTAAGCCAATAGGAATGCTAAACCATTAAAATTAAGGTTCTAAGTTCAAACTTGAACTCTTCCACCCTTAAATTTGATACTTTGACCCAACACCTCTCCAAATCCATATCCAATGGATTTTCACCCTTTATAATGCTTCCCAAAAGCATATCCTAGGGTTAAGAGTGGTTAGGGACCTTTACCATGGCTGAAAATGGGCTAAACAACCTTATTTTTCCCGAAATCAGCTTGGCAGTCGACTACTTACAGTAATCAGTCGACTGCCACTCACATCAGTCGACTGCCATCAGGCGGCAGTCGACTGATAACTGAAATTCTCGAATTTCAGCTATCAGAATCGAATTTTGAAAAGTCATAAGTAATTCTACGTGTATCGAAAAATCACGAAATTTTCAAATAGGCATGATGTCTTGACATGGCATATTGCAAACAAAGCATGACATATAAAATATATAGGTATAATAATACCTAAAATTTAATATTAGTTGCCATTTGAGATAATTAAGTATATTTTTGCCATTATTCCTATTAATCTCCCAAGTGTGCCAAAAACCCAAAATTGCACACTATGACCTCTAAACCTAAATTGTGCCAATTCAATTGATTTTTCATAATCTTCAAGGTATATTGGCACATCCTAAAATCTTTTAGGATTAAAAATCAAACCTATTTCTAAGGTACCCATAACCTTGAAAATTGCCTAAAGTGCCACCTTTACCATGGTTGAGTTAACTACCCATCCAATCAAGGTTGGCACACCCTAAACCCATCTAGCGTGAATCAATCACGCTCTTAGGAACCCAAAACTTATTTGAGCTCCTAGGGTTATTTAGGTATTCCTTAGGGATAACCTCCCTAGATACCTTCCTAATGACCCTCCTAGGCTTGTTAGCCTTGGTCATTTGGGTCTTACCTAGGTTGACTCTAGGGGTAACTCCCCTTGCAACCTTCTTAGTGGCCACCCTAGGTTTCCTTGAAACCCTAGCCACTAGGCATAAACCTTGGTTACTCTTAGGGATAACTTTCCTAGTAACCTTAGTTTTCCTAGACCTAGATTGTGTTCCATAATCTAATGGAACATTATGATAAGTCATCTTAGGCTTAGGTTTGTGACCCAAACCATTCTTTCCCTTGGTTGACTTTTGTTTCTTGAGTCCTAGATATTGACTTTGAGATTTTGACCCTTGACTTTGACCATTAGACCCTTGAAATTGATTTTGCATCTTATTAAGGGTCTTTTCTAATTTCTCAAGTCTTGATCTCAAGGCTTAGTTCTCTAATTCTAATTGCCCAATTTTAGAATTTTGATTTTGTCTTTGAGCATTGTCCTTTCTAGGCATATGCCTAGTCTATTTGGGATTGAAACCTAGGTGTTCTCCTATTTTCCTAATAGATTCCCTAGGTAGAATATTTTTAGGGACATTAGTCCCAAATTTCTCCTTCTTCCTAAGATTGACTTTCTTAGCTCCTAAACAAAAGTTCTTGTTCCTATTAGCATGCTTTTCATAAATTGCAAGAGAATTAAAATTCCTAGCATTCTTTTTAACATTTAAATTAGAAGGAGCATTATTTAGATATACCTTAGGGTTTGCCTTAGAGGCTCCCCCTACTTGTGATGCTCCATTTTACCTCTTCCTTTCCCCCTTCGGGCATTGATTCCGGTAATGTCCCGGTTGTTGGCACTTGAAGCAAATGACATGCTCTTTGCTTCTTCTAGTGGGGGCACTGGCATCATTGACTATTTGTGTCGGTGGAGCTATCCTAACCTTCTTTGGGCACTTGCTCTTATAGTGCTCAAATTCTCTACACTCAAAACACATAATATTATTTTTATTTTGAATTATGGTGTTTGAGTTACCTAGAGTGGTGGTGGAGTTTTGAGCTTCCTCATCTTGACCGGATGTTGAAGGCTCTTCTTGAGGTTGCTCCGGTGTAGATGGTCTCTCCTCCTCAATCCTAGAAGTGGATACTTCTTCCACTTCTTCCACCTCATCTTTCTCCGATTCGGAGGTTGATTCCCTATCAACTTCCGACTCCTCAAGCTCTTTGGATAACAATGTACTTGCTTCCTGTTGAGCTTGAGAGGGTTAGCACTCCTCTTCTTCTTCTTCTTCTTGGATTGATGATGAATTTTCATGGAGCTTTGCTACTTGGCTCCATAACTCCTTGGCATCTACATAATTACCTAACATACACAAGATATTGTTAGGCATTAAATCAATTAAAAATTTTATCACCTTATCATTTTTCTCGGAGGCTCGGACTTACTCTTCGGTCCATCTCTTCTTTTTAAGGAACCCTCCCTTTGGTCCTATTGGATAGCTAAAACCCTCCATCAAGGTGGACCATTCTTCAAAGTCCCTCATCATCAAAAAATTTTCAATTCTCGCCTTCCAAGAAATGAAGCCTTCTCGTCCATAGAAGGCATAAGGGATATGTGTGTTGATATCCCATCCTAGTGTTTCTTGAAACTCCATCTTCACCCTTATAACGTGCTTTAGCTCCCGGCGGTTAATCCGTAGAAGAGCCCCGGGCTCTAATACCAATTGTAAGAGATTTGAGGCCGCTAGAGGGGGGTGAATAGTGTCATTTATGTACGTAGATGGAATTCGTTCGCGTTTGCTTGCTACAATTCTTGTTAGTACACAGCAGAATAAAAAATAATGAAAATACAACAAGAACACAAACACAACATGAGATATAACGTGGTTCGGAACCGAACGGTTTCTACTCCATGGATTGGGTTCGGACGAACCCTAGCGATGCCACAAACACCACTAAGCATAATAAACTCCTTCTCGACAATACGTCGGAGGCAGAGAAACCTCTTACAACAGATTACAAAAAAACTACACGAAAATACAAGAAAAATACAAGGAAATGTAAAGAACACTTTATAAAACTAGGGTTTGAGCGCTTTGCTTGTTGGTTGCTTGGATAAGGTTGAAGGGCACTGAAATGCACCTGCAAATCACCTTCAAATCGCCCCAAGAAAGCTCCCAATGAACCAATGCCGAAATCCTCCACGAGCTCCCCTTTTTAACTTGCGTCGGGCTGGATTTTCGCTTGGCAGTCGACTGCCAACACTGTAGCTGTGAGACAACGACCGAATCCACATTGGACAAATTCCAACGGGACTCTCACCATCGCCAACATTGGCCGATCGATGTAGTACCGATCGCCTACGGCTATGGAGTATTTTATGCTCACAACTCACTGCGATCGATTGCCGTCCCGGCGATCGTCGTCATCGATCGTGGTCCAATGAGCGATCATTGCCGCGAGCAATTTCGACTCTTTAATGGCAAATAACTCAAGTCGACTCACACGGTCAATGACGGCCATAATGCCAGTCGACTGCCAACATCAAAAATGAGGTTTTAACCCAAGTATGGTGTCCCCATACTTGCTAGACCACCCTTAGCCTAGACCTAAGCCTTCTAGCCACCTCCATCAGCCTTACGCCTCTCAGATCCCTTCAAGTCAACCATGACTTGTTCATCCATCGCGCTAGCCTTCAGGTGATTTCATCGGCTATGTCATGCTAATGGTGTCTACACCGCCAAGGCACATTTGACTTACGCCGCCAAGACTCCGCTTGGACTTTGCGCCGCCAACCATTGGACTTATGCTACCAAGACTCCACCCTTGGACTTTACGCCGCC
Source organism: Wurfbainia villosa (assembly GCA_025175895.1). Taxonomy (NCBI): domain Eukaryota; kingdom Viridiplantae; phylum Streptophyta; class Magnoliopsida; order Zingiberales; family Zingiberaceae; genus Wurfbainia; species Wurfbainia villosa. The sequence continues at coordinate 91,704,773 of CM045987.1, read as the reverse complement.
AACCATTGGACTTATGCTACCAAGACTCCACCCTTGGACTTTACGCCGCCAATATCAAACCCCTTGGACTTCTCAAATGCCAAGACTCAAGCTTGGACTTTCCCTTGCCAACCCATGTTGGACTTTCCATGCCAAGACCCATGCTTGGACTTTCCTTGTGCCAAGTACTCAAGACTTGGACTTTCCCAAATGCCAAGTGTCCCACTTGGACTTTCCATGCCAAGTACCCATGACTTGGACTTTACCTTGCCAAGACCCATGCTTGGACTTTCCCAAATGCCAAGTGTCCCACTTGGACTTTCCATGCCAAGTACCCATGACTTGGACTTTACCATGACAATTACATTGTCATATGTTTTTGTCTAACATCAAAACATCTCTCGAGCCAAGCTTGAGTCCTGGTTAATCGTGACCTGGGCCGATTGCACCAACAGAATCGATCCCTGTGATGAGCCGGAAATGAGACACGTTACCGACTCTATCTCATCCTTCTATCCACAGTTGCAGGCGATGAGGCCAACCTATAGGTTCCTCCTGATATCCCCTAAATCTTAGATTCGAGGACTGTCACTCCTCGTATCATCTACACATAGAAGATAGAAAACCAAAACACAAAGCTATAGATCTAAACAAGCATTCAACTATAAATAGATTTTAAGAACGGAAACATATATGAAATAACAATGTTCTACTCAACACAAACTCCTCCCTAATCCTAGAATCGGAGAATCTACTCCATGGATACAAGAAGAAAGTCACAATACATTCTAGAATCCATGAGTAAAACGATAAACGTGAAAGAAATAGGAATTATAATGTAATTGCAGTTCTTCCCTTTGGCATTGTGGTGATAATCTTGATCCTCGAGCGGCTCTCTCCTTACCCGAAGCGAGTTCCCGAAGCTTGTTAGGGCTCCAGAGTGCCGTCCCGACTGGTGTGCCTCCCCCCTAGGGTTTGGGCTGAGCTTTCCTTATATAGACATCATGCTAGATCACTGCAAAATCTGAAAAAAAACCCTAGTCACGTCAAATCATTTGGCTGCCACACGGTCATGTGAAAACACACGACCTGGCCGTGTGTCAGGCTGTGGCGGCCGTTTTCGCCTTCTGAACATGGTCGTGTGTAAACACACAGCCTGGCCGTGTTCCCTTCTGCGTTCAGTTGTCAAATGCCTTTTTTTTGCTCTGAAAGTGCACCGTTATCCCCACGAAATGCTAATCTACACACAAAAGTATACAAAGCAAATCTCCGAACCAGAAAATAGAAAATGCATGGACAACAAAGTAAAATATGCATGAAACCAACATAAAATGAGATGAGATATGGGGGAAACTACTCCTAAAACCCTATAATTTTTGCTCACATCATACTCCTTTGGGATCCATTTTCTAGCTACCATTGTTGTTTTGGATTGTCCTCTTGCTATTAAACAATGGTAAGCATTATCATTTTTTGTTCCCTTATAACCTAAAGCCCTTTTTGTTGAAACTTGCTCTTTGGCTCCCAATAATCATACTCAAAGTGTTAGAGCCAATTGTGAATTTTTCAAGGGCCTTAGTAAGAAAATCTACCTTTTCCCTTAGAATCGTATTATCTTCTAAGCATGCATCGTTAACCCTAGAAGAAATAGCATTATCATGTGAACATGTATTTTTCAATTTTTCTTCTAGATTTTTAATTTCATCAAGCATGCATTTATTTTTCTTTTTCATTCTAAATAAGTCCTTAGTTAAACTAGTAATCATTGAAATGACATCATGGGAGGGTAGTTTATTTACCTCACTTACCCAATCCCCTTCTTCCGAATCTGAGGTAGACGCTCCCCCTTCACTTGAGCTTGCTTCTTCTCTTTCGGATGAGGTGGAGGCTATGTCATCTATTTCCATTAACACAAAATGAGAGACAATTTCTTCTTCTTCCGATGATGATGGATCGTCCCATGTTGCTTTTAGGTTATGCGCTTTTGCCTTCCCCTTTTTTTTTATTTCTTCTCTTCTTTCTTCTTCCCTTCCTTCTTCTTGTCATTCTTTATCCTTTCTTCCTTGCTCTTGTTCAAGAGAGGACACTCATCTCTCATGTGTCCCTCTCCTAGGCAATTATAGCATATGACTTTCCTTCTTTTCCTCCTATCATTATATTTGTTAAACTTAAAATTTTTCAATGCAGGCCTTACCTTCTTACCATATAAGCCTCTTTATTACTATTCATTGATGAGGAAGATTCGTTATAGGATGAGGAGGGTGGAGTCACCTTCTTCTTCTTTCTTTTGTCAGCCACTAATGCTACTCCCCTTGATTTCTTGATTGGATCTTCAACTATTCCTTCAAGCCTAGTTTCATATAATTCCATGGTAGAAAAGAATTCTTCTAGAGTACATACCTCTAGATTCTTTGAGATGTAGAATGAATCTACCATAGAGCTCCACTTAGATGACCGGGGAAATGTGTCTATTGCTTTCATGATCATATCCCGATTTGAAAGCTTTTCTCCTACACTTGATAAACCATTAATGATTTATTTAAAATGAGAGTGTAGAGATAATACCTTCTCCCCTTTATCTAGCTTGATATTGTTCAATTGAGATCGAAGGAGGTCCCTTCTTGCGAGTTTTGCTTCGGAGCTGCCTTCATGAAACTCCACTAGCTTTTTCCATATTTCTTTGGCACTTGAGCACTTGCCAATCTGGTTGATTTCTTGTTGAGGGAGCACATTGAAGAGATGGTGCTTGGCTTTCAAATTTGCAAGGTGCTCCTCTCTTTGCTTCTTTGACCATCTTGATTTCTCTAATGGCTCCCCTTCTTCATCCCTAGGAACTTCGAAACCATTTTCCATGATTAACATTATTTCAAAATCTGTTTCAGAGAATACATCCATACACTTTTTCTACCAATCGAAGTCCCCTTCGAATTTTGGCGGATGAATGTTTGAGCCGACCATTTCACTATTGTGTCTGTTTTGGCGATGAGTCCTTCATCAAGCTCATCACTCTGATACCACTTGTTGGAGGATCGTGGCCCAGCTAGAAGGGGGGATGAATTGCCCTGATGATCGTAGATGGAATTCGGTCGCTCTTAATTGTCTACAAATGATTAGTGCAGCGGAATATATGCTAAAACAAAACAATTAAGCTAAAGACAAAGAGTAAAGAAGAGAGCAAATGCTAACAATTTATGTAACATGGTTCACGACCCTTGCCGCTAATCCACGGATGATTCGTAAGGCGAATCACTCCCCAACTCAAATAACTAATCTCTCCTTTAGCTTAAACAAGGTGGAGGTAAACTCTTTACAACAATTCACTCCCTCTTACAATAGAATAGAAGTAAGTGTAGGAACATTTGTGATCACTAGAGGGGGTGAATAGCGCGTTTTCGTCATGGATGGAAATTGATCATTTGCTTCTACAAATCATGTTAGCGCAGCGGAAATAATAATAACACAAATATAAATAACAACAATCATAAGATCAACACCAAGATATAACGTGGTTCAGAATCAAATGGTTCCTACTCCACAGATTGGGCTTGTAAGAGCCCTAGCGATGCCAATCACACACCACTACTGAATAAACTCCTTCTCAACAACAAGTCGGAGGTGGAGAAACCACGTACAATGTATTACAATAGTAATAAAGACAAATAGAAGCTAATACAAGTAAACTACACAAATAAAAGTAAAAAAAAACACTTTACAATTGTGAACTTTGATGCTTGCTTTGTGATTGCTTGAGTTGCACTTGGAGACCCCGAATTGCAGTAGCAAATCACCCCAAATAAGCTCAAGAAACCTTGCCAAAAATCCTCCCCATGAATTAATTTTATAACCTACATTCGGGCTAATTTTTCGCCTATCAGTTGACTGATCGGGACCATCAGTCGACTTCCCATGTAGTCGTTGTCTCACAACGACATGTGCCACATTGGATAAGTTCCAACAAATAGGGCATCAGTCGACTGATCATGCCCATCAATCGACTGATAGCTCAATCAGTTGAGTGCTTGGACTGATCACTCGACCGAGAGCTATGCCCGAAAGCGACCCTGATCGACTAATATCCATATCGAGATCGCGCAGCCATCAATCACCGCCAATGCCAATGATCGATGGGTCAATTCCAGATCAAACTCTAGTTGACTCTTCACCAATCAGCCCATAGTCGATCGATTGATACACCTCAAACATGAGGTTTTAGCCCAAGTATGGTGCCCCCATACTTGCTAGACCACCCTTAGCCTAGACCTAAGCCTTCTAGTCACCTCCATCAGCCTTACGCCTATCAGATCCCTCCAATTCATCCATGACTTATTCATCCATACGCTAGCCTCCAAGTGCTTCAATCAACTATTGTCATGCTAATGTGGTCTACACCGCCAAGGCACATTGGACATACGCTGCCAAGACTCCGCTTGAACTTTACGCCGCCAACCATTGGACTTATGCTGCCAAGACTCTACCCTTGGACTTTACACCGCCAATATTCCCCTTAGACTTCTCAATTGCCAAGACTCAAGCTTGGACTTTCCCTTGCCAACCCATGTTGGACTTTCCATGCCAAGACACATGCTTGGACTTTTCCTTGCCAAGACCCATGCTTGGACTTTCCTTGTCAACACATGTTAGACTTTCCTTGCCAAGACTCAAGCTTGGACTTTTCATGTCAAGTACATAAGACTTGGACTTCTTCCATTGCAATGGTCAAACCATCGTCAAACATTAATTATAATCTGGGTCGATTGCATCGGTAATCTCCCCAACACATGTCAGACATCAATGTCAGACATCAATGTCAAACATCAAAATACTACTCGAGTCAAACTCGAGTCTGGTCAATCGTGACCTGGGCCGATTGCACCAACAATCTCCCCCTTTTTGATGTTTGACAAAACACCCTTGAGTTAGGCCCCTAACTCAAATTCCCTTACCAATTATCCCAAATTGGTAATTCCATTCATTCTCCTCCTTTTTGACATACATCAAAAAGGTTCTCTGCAAAGAGGTCAATGTCTCATATCCAATAAGATCTTACAATCTCCCCCTTGGTCCAAAAACATCTAGGATGCCTACAATCTTCTTAGTGATAAGTCTCATATGACTTAAGAGAGGCAATCCTACAAACTCTCCCAATTTCCAAATTGGACATCTCAAATTCCCATTTCTCTCCCTCATGAGGAAAAATATATCCATCATCCCATGATGGATACCTCCCCCTAAAGGCCTGCTCCCCCTTGACCATTGCACCAACAATATCCTTGGGAAGTCCCTAAGCTAATAGGAACTCTAAACCATCAAAATTAAGGCCCAAAGTTCCACATTGAACTTTCCCACACCTTAAAATTGGTACATCACCCTAACAACTCTCCTAATCCATATCCAATGGATTTCCACCCTTTCTAATACTTTCCAAAGCATATCCTAGGGTTAGGAATGATTAGGTAATCTTACCATAGCTGAAATTAGGCTAAACATACTTGTTTACCCGAAATTAACCTGGCAATCGACTCTATCAGGCAACAGTCGACTGCCTTGTTCATCAGTCGACTGATAACTGAAATTCCAAATTTCAATTATCAGAAATAAATTTCAAAAACCATAAGTAATTCTACGTATATTGAAAAATCGTGAAAATCCATACGTACATTACTTATAAGCAATACAATGGGTGAAAAATATTGGAAAAATATTTTACCCATAAAATAGCGAAATTGACACAAAGTTCAAAAATGAAGAAAAACTTCAATGTTTTAGCTCACTTTGTATCAACATCATCAATAGTGATTACTATCAAAAGATAGACTTCACCAAGGTTTTTCAAAATGTTTTTAAAATGTTTTTAAAACCTTATATTGGATCATATTTTTTGGGATTAATGTACATGGCTTGAACATAAGCTTTCCCAATAATCCATCCATGATTTAGATGAGTTTTAGTTCATCTAGATGCAAAAACTATACACATTGAACTCAACTCATATCCTAGCATCTCACATGTATCTAGAGTGTATCAATACACATACATGTCAATGTAATGTGAGATGTAGGTTTTGGTTCATCCTAATCTAGGGTTTCATGCATTTTCCTAAGGCAACACTACTTGATTACCTTATACATGGGACTTCAAGTCATGTCATATGTCCTTAATTCAATTTTTATTAATGCATTAAATGATCATGGCATAAATGATGATATAAATAAAGCATGGCCAATGATCATGATGTCATGGCATATGATTAAATTTAAATCTATATGACACCAAAAGGCAAACCCTAAACATAATCATGACATTTATATGATTTAAATGGATATGATGTCATAACATGTTATATGTCAAATCAAGTATGGAAAATAAAATGTAAAGGTATATAATACCTAAATTTTTGGTATTTGTTGCCATTTGTTAGAAGTTAAACTCATTTTGTCATATTACTAGCTTATCCCAAGTGTGTCAAAAACCAAAAATGACACATCTCAACCTCTAAACCTAAATTGTGCCAATTTGATTGATTTTTCATAGTCTTCAAAATATATTGGCACATCCTAAAAGCCTTTAGGATTATGATCAAACCACATTTCCAAGGTATCCATAACCTTGAAAATGACTTAAAGTGTCACCTTTACCATGGTTAGGTTAACTACTTATCCATTCAAAGTTGGCACACCTAAACCCACTTAGTGTGAATCGATCACGCTCCTAGGAACCCAAAACATATTGGAGCTCCTTGGGTTTACTAGGTATTCGCTAGGGATAACTTCCCTAGATACCCTCCTAATGTCCCTCCTAGGCTTAGAAGCCTTGGTCATTTGGGTCTTGCCTAGGTTAGCTCTAGGGATAACTCCCCTTGTAACCTTCTTAGTGGCTTTCCTAGGTTTTCTTGAAACCCTAGCCACTAGGCACACACCTTGGTTACCCTTAGGGATGACTTCCCTAGTAACCTTGGTCTTCCTAGACCTAGGTTTTGTTCCATAATCGAATGGAACACTATGGTAGGTCTCCTTGGGATTAGGTTTGTGACCCAAACCTTTCTTGCCCTTGGTTGACCCTTGTCTCTTAGACCCTTGACTTTGACCATTTGACCCCTTAAATTGATTTTGTATATTCCTAAGGGTCTTTTTCATTTTCTCAAGTCTTGACCTCAAGACTTGATTTTTCTTTTCTAATATCTCAATTTTTTATTTTTCATTGACTCTTGAGATATATTCTTATTTCTAGGCATGTGTCTAATCCATTTTGGGTTGATGCCTAGGTGATCCTCTATCTTCCTAATGGTCTCCCTAGGAAGGATTTTTCTAGGGATATTAGTCCCAAATTTCTCCTTATTTGAAATGGTAACATTCTTAGCCCCTAAACAATACTCCCTATTTCTAGCATGCTCTTTATGATAAATTGCAAGATTGCTAAAATTATTTCTAGCATGCTTTTGCCTATAACTTAAAGAATGAGCATTATTAAATTTTACCTTAGGGTTTACCTTAGAGGCTCCCCCTACTTGTGTAGCTCCTTCTTTGACCTTCTTGCTCCCCCTAGGGCATTGACTCTTATGTTGGGTTTTTCCGAGCCGCAAAAACTGCTTTTTGCGTTGCGAAAACCTCGGAAGCCCCGGCCACGGATCCGTGCGAAGTATAAAATTATAATTACATGTATGTGCTTACAGAAATCCTAGATCTACCTTAGATCTAAGAGGTTAGAACGTTACCCTCGTAGCAACGCCCTTCGCTTATCCCACTCGTCCAAAAGTTCGCCGGAACTCGAGAGTGTCAAGTGCACACTCCTCTATGGTATCCACACAAGCAATAAGTGGAGAAAACTCAACCTTGAGTGTGCTAGCACTCCTTGGTTGGTTCGGCCAAAGAGAGGGATGGGAGAGGGAGAGCTTGAGAGAAAAGGTTCCAAGGAAGAAGATGAAGTTGGAATTAACTCACCCAAATGAATTTCATCTAATGAAACCCCTAAAGTGGCCGGCCACTTCAAGGAGAGGGAGTTACATGCATGCATGTAACTCCCATGTCCCTTGGTCTCCCTCATGAGGTGGCACCAATTGACAAAGTCAATGATGATGTGGAGCATCATCATTGGCCGGCCATGCCTAGTCATCATCATGACATGGCATTTGGTCAAGTCAAACTTGACCTTTCATCTTCCCTCTCAAGTCAAGTCAAACTTGACCTCTAATCTCCCATGGTTGATCAAATCTAACCACTTGACTCAAGTCAATTTAATATAATGAATCTCTATTCATTAATTTAAATTGATTTGATGAATCAAATCTCAATTAGACTCATTCAACACTTGAATCAACTTGAGTCTAACTCAATTAGTCTAATTTGGATTACTCTTAATCTAATTTGGTTCATCCCATGAACCTAATCCTCATGGTTCATCATATGAACCTAATCTCCATCTAATTGCTCTTATGTGTGTGACCCTATTGTTAGGGCAATCTCTTGCCGTAATATGGTTTTGATGGTGTGGCAAAGGATTTAAGTTAGTTTGATATGTTGATTTGATATGTGCGTTGAAGTCGTGCAGGACTTATTAATTCGCACATAGAGCCGTGGCGAGTTTCACATCTCATGACTCATGCCTTGAGTCGGTGAAGGATAGCTTTGCGGAAGCCGTGCGCTTGGAGCATCCGAGGGACCGCCGGACGAGAAGCTTGGAGTGAAGCCGGAGGAAGTAGACTTCGAGGCAAGAGACGCAAAGGAGCATTGCAGAGCCGTGCGCCTGATGCTGCCGAGGGACGTGGCCGAGAACGAAGAGAACTTCGAAGGCGAGGGACTCCGAGAGATGATTGTAACCTGGGAAGGTTAGCTCTTAGGTGAAACTTGGCCATTTGGCCAAGTGTCGGATGGGTTTCGAGCACGGTCGTTGCCATGTCATGGCGGTCAGCTGGTCGAGTGTAGTTCGGTGGTAGGTCTAGTGGATTGTGGCCACGCATCGCCATACATGGGCGATCGGGCCAAGACCATCGATCATTCAAGCGGCGATCGATTGGTCAATAGGGTTTCGGCCACAGAACCGTTCGTAGCCGAGCGATCGACGATTACGGAGGCGCGATCGTGATAAGGTCCATCGGATCGCCAAGAGTTCCGTTGGACTACAACGGTCGGGATCCGACGTGTTCGGAGCCGTTGTAGTGACGGCAGTCGACTGCCAAGGGCGGCAGTCGACTGATGGCGGCCAACGGGAAGAAATCAGCCCTCTCTATAAAAAGAGAGGGTGTAAGCCTTTGAGAGGCTAATGCTTATGCTCAAAGTGATCTTCCTAGTGCCCCACAAGCTCTAAACTCTTCTTACTCGCTTTTACTCCATTCTATTTGTAAGAAGAGTGATCTTGATTGTAAAGGTTACCTCCACCTAGCTTGGTGCAAAGGAGAGACCATTTAGTGGATTGGTTTAGCGGAGTGATTCACCGAGGACGAATCGGGGACCGTGGATTAGCGGCGTAGCCGTGAACCACGTTACATTCCTTGTTAGCGTTTGTTTTCTCATATTTCTATTTGCTTGTCTTTATTAGTCTTCCGCTTGCGCTAATTAGTTTTGTAGACGAGCAAATACTGGCATCCAAACGAAAAGGGCTATTCACCCCCCTCTAGCCGGTCGTTCCGATCCCCGACAAGTGGTATCAGAGCCGAGGAAAGCTTGTCGAGGACTAACCGCCACAACAAGCAACTTTCAAAATGGCCGGCTCCAACATCCATCCTCCGAAGTTTAAAGGAGAATTAAGCAGTGGAAAAGAGAATGGAGGTATTTTGAAGCAGTTTTGACATTATGATTACAATGGAATCCGGTTTCGTTTTGCCTAGGGATGAAGAAGGGAAACCAATCGAAAAATCACGATGGACTAAGAAGCAAAGAGAGGAGCACCTTGCGAACTCAAAGGCAAAACATCATCTTTTCAATGTGCTCCCCCAATAAGAGATCAACCGGATCGGAGAATGTGCTAGCGCCAAAGAGATGTGGGAGAAGCTTATAGAACTCCATGAAGGCACATCCGAGGCCAAGCTAGCAAGGAGAGACCTCCTCCGCTCCCAACTATCCAATATAAAACTAGAAAAGGGAGAAAAGGTAACCTCACTACACTCTAGGTTTAAAGAAATTTTAATTGGGCTAACAAGTGTAGGTGAGAAGCTATCGAACCGGGACATGCTCATGAAGGCTATAGATGCCTTTCCCCGGTCCTCAAAGTGGAGCTCCATGGTGGATTCGTTCTACATCTCCAAGAACTTGGAAGTAAGTACCTTGGAGGAATTTTTCTCAACAATGGAGCTCCACGAAACTAGGCTTGAAGGAATACAAGAGGAGCCTAGAATTCAACCCTCAAGAGGAGTAGCATTGTTGGCAAATAAGGGGAAGAAGAAGATAGAGATCTCCTCCTCCGATGATGATGAAGCGTCTTCCTCCTCCATGGATAGACATGGTAAGGAAGGTAAGACGTGCATTTAAGAATTTTAGATTTGATAAATCTCATGATAGGAATAGAAGACCAAGGGGGAAGGTCATATGCTACAATTGCCAAGGAGAGGGGCACATAAGGGACAATTGTCCTCTTCTAAACAAAAGCAAAGAAGAAAAGAAAAAGAAGGAAGAAAAGAAGAAAAAGGGGAGCAAGAAGAAAAAGGAAGAGGAGAAGAAGACAAAGGAAAAGGGAAAGGTCAAAGCCCTAAAGGCAAGGACTTGGGATGACCCATCCTCATCCTCTTCATCATCATCGGATGAGGAGAATGCCTTTGTCACCAATTTGTCCTTGATGGCCTTTGATGACTTGGATTGTTCCTCCTCCGAAAATGAAGGATCAAGCTCAAGAGGAGAGAGCTCAAGTGAAGGGGGAGCTTCTACATCCTCCTCATCCGAAGAAGAAGAAGAAGATATGGAAACTATGGTAACGAAAGCTTCTCCTAAGAAAATAGTTTCCATAATTTCTAGTTTAACTAAGGACTTATTTGGAATAAAAAATAAAAATAAAAGCATGCTTAATCAAATTAAGACTTTGGAATATAAGCTAGAAAATGCATGTTTAAATAATAACGATACCTCTTCTTGCCATGATGATGAATGCTCACATGATTATATGCCTTTGGATGTTAATGATGCATGCATAGAGGAAAATAGGGCATTAAGGGAAAAGGTAGATTATTTAACCAAAGCCCTAGAGAAATTCACAATTGGCTCCAACACCTTAAATATGATCTTAGGGAGCCAAAGAGCTAGTTTCAACAAGAAAGGCCTAGGATACAAAGAAAAGAAAAATGAAAAGGCCTATAAATGCCTATTAGCTAGGGGACAAGATAAAAAGAAAGTAATTGCTAGGAAATGGATCCCCAAGGAGTATTTAGTGAACCCAATAGGAAAGAATTTATTTTGGGTTCCAAAATCTATCCTTAAGGGTTAGAAAACCCCTAGGGTAGTCAACCATATGAACTTGACCTATATCATATTTTGGTTGACTTAGGATGATGGGACAACATTTTTAGATAGTGTTGGGTGATGATAACGTACCCATAAATAGGTAATAATGCTTAAATCATGATGATTAATGTAATTGCTATGTATGTTTGAAATCATGATTCATGATTTTGATATTTGGCACGTTATCATGAGAAATAGGTTTGAATCATGTTTTAGGTGATACTTTGTTTATTATCATCATATAATACCTAATGCATGATTATAATTTGATGAAAACATGTATTTCATGATCATTATGTGAAATTGATTCATATATGTCATTATGATCATGATTAATTGTTAGGTTGATACTTAACCATGATAGAATTGCATGAATATATTGGTTAAGTATATACAAATACCCCCTAGGATGCATCTCACACTCACTATAGGCTAACTTGATTGCAAACTTAGCATGGGTGAGATGTTAGGATGATACAAATGTCCACTAATGCCTATGGCATTTAGATGGTCATTTAAAGTATCAACATAGCAATAATAGACCAATCATGGGGAAGGCTTATGTTTAATTCATAGACATATTGCCTAAAGATCATGGTTGGATATTTTATATGTTTTCAAAACAATTCCTTAATCTAAAATCTATGTATTCATGTTTTGGAACAATTCAAAGCAAGACTAGGTGTTAAAATGGATACTAACGTGCTCAAAAACTAGTGGTTTTTCAAGTGTTTGGATTTTTGGCAAATCTCAGAAAATATAATGATTTTTCATGAAAAACTATTTTTCCTTGATAGATATACTTAATAGAAATATGCTCCTCAAATTTCATGATTTTTTGAATTTTCTGGAATTTTTAATGCATTTACAAATTCGCTTTAGAAAATCGAATTTGAATCAATTGTGTCGATCATGCCATCGATAGAATCTGATCACTTTGAAAATCAGCCTGCAATTTTCTGATTTCAGATCTTATTCATGTTTTTGGTATTTTCCCTCCATTATACTTGATGTCATGAGCTTATAACTTAGTGTTAATCTTTTTTATGGTGTCAAAGGGGGAGAAATAATTTATGTTTAAGTTAATTATTTTAGGGGGAGAAATATATGATAGGGGGAGAAAATTTGCAATATATAGTTTCATGGATTAAGGGGGAGTGACATGTTGCTATATCATGTTTATCTTTACATGCTTTCTTACCTTAGAATTTATATCAAATGTTTTTACCTAACTTAAACGGATTGCCACACATTAAAAAGGGGGAGATTGTTAGGGCAATCTCTTGCCGTAATATGGTTTTGATGGTGTGGCAAAGGGTTTAAGTTAGTTTGATATGTTGATTTGATATGTGCATTGAAGTCGTGCAGGACTTAGTAATTCGCACATAGAGTCGTGGCGAGTTTCACATCTCATGACTCGTGCCTTGAGTCGGTGAAGGATAGCTATGCGGAAGCCGTGCGCTTGGAGCATCCGAGGGACCGCCAGACGAGAAGCTTGGAGTGAAGCCGGAGGAAGTAGACTTCGAGGCAAGAGACGCGAAGGAGCATTGCAAAGTCGTGCGCTGATCTTTGCAGGGCGTGGCCGAGAGCGAAGAACCGAGGCGAGGACTCAGGAGATGAGAGTGGCGATTGTAACCCGGGAAGGGTAGCTCTTAGGTGAAACTTGGCCATTTGGCCAAGTGTCGGATGGGTTTCGACACCGGTCATTGCCATGTCATGCGCGGGCCGATCGCAGTCGAGTGTAGTTCGACCGGTATCGATCATTGGTGGCGTGATCCATGATCGGCGGCGTCAATAGGGTTTTGCCAGAACCGTGCCACGATCCATCGATCGCCAAGAGTTCCGATTGGACTACAATGCTTATGCTCAAAGTGATCTTCCTAGTGCCCCACAAGCTTTAAACTCTTCTTACTCGCTTTTACTCCATTCTATTTGTAAGAAGAGTGATCTTGATTGTAAAGGTTACCTCCACCTAGCTTGGTGCAAAGGAGAGACCATTTAGTGGATTGGTTTAGCGGAGTGATTCACCGAGGACGAATCGGGGACCGTGGATTAGCGGCGTAGCCGTGAACCACGTTACATTCCTTGTTAGCGTTTGTTTTCTCGTATTTCTATTTGCTTGTCTTTATTAGTCTTCTGCTTGCGCTAATTAGTTTTGTAGACGAGCAAATACTGGCATCCAAACGAAAAGGGCTATTCACCCCCCTCTAGCCGGCCGTTCCGATCCCCGACACCTATAGGTTCTTGTAACGTTGGCAATATCCCTAAACTGATTTAGGAACATAAGCAATGAGCGGTATCTAGCAACACATCATTGCTACCCAAGTTATAAGAATGTTGAGCTCCAACATCACCTTTGTGACTACTAATTGTGACTCTCACAATATGTGACAATGTCCCTCTATCCTTGACATCTAGATTGACCAATCGAGGCATAGACCGTGTCATCCTCGGTACAATCTAAATCTTGAACTCCAAGTAGACTCACTATAATCAAATGAGCTCAATATCTCATATTGACTCATTTGGGCATGGCCATGTACTTCGTGGTCTCACTCTATCAAGAATATCGATGTCACCCCCGTCATATAGGAGGGATAGATCCCATCTACATCACTCACATCCCTCCGCATAATTCGTTACATACCCAGTAATCGCCTTTATAGTCCACCCATTTACGGGTGACGTTTGACGAAGCCAAAGTATGCAACTCCGTATGTAGGGAACCATGGTGACTTCAGGTCTAAGGACTAATAGTCATACTAATAGCCACATGAGAAAGTATATGACACTCATATAACGATCCATGATACTTTCTCATGGCGGGTCATTCAGTATACATTCTCCAATGCATACCCATGTGTAAACTTGATATCTCATATCCATGACTTGTGAGATCAAGTCATCTTGTTGACCTACATGCTAGTCTCTACGCATTAACATTGTCCCTGAATGTTAATACTCGACTAGGAATGATTAAGAGTAGTGTTCTCTATATCATCTCATTATCGATTCAACCAATCGATTGATATAGATAAGAACCTACTACTCAAGGACATTATTATATTTAGTTATTTGGCACCAATACAAGTAAATATAATAACCATGCCTTTATAAATAGGAATATGATACAATAAAGTCCATACAACAATCATCACATGATTGGCTCTAGCTTTCACTAACAATCTCCCACTAGCACTAGTGCCAATCACCGTAGTATCTAATACCCAATGACCTAGTGTGACCATCATGCTTTTTACGTGCCAAAGCCTTGGTCGAGGATCTGCGATGTTAGCCTCTGTGGGTACTCTGCAAATCTTCACATCTCCTCGATCGACAATCTCACGAATGAGATGGAAGCACCGATATATTCGGCCTCTGTTGTAGAATCAATAACTGTGTCCTGCTTGGAACTCTTCCAGCTCACAGTGCTACCTATTCAAGCAAAACACGAACCCTGACTGCGATCTATAATCATCACAGTGGTTTGGAAGTGGCATCATTGTAACCCTTCTGACTAGCTCCTCATCGCCTCCAAATATCAAGAAATATTCTTTAGTCCTTCTCAAGTACTTAGAATATTCTTGGTACTATCGATGGCGCTCACTGGATCATTGTATCTACTCGTCATGCTCAAGCATACGAGACATCGGAGGCAGTACAGTACGGCATGGCGTGCATGATAGATCCTATAGCGGATGCATAAGGGATCTTATCCATGCGGTCTCTCTCCTCTCTAGAAGAGGACTTTGAGTCTTGAAAGACTCACACCATGTGACATCGTGAAGTCCTTTCTTGGAATTCTGCATGGCAAGCAAAGTAATACCGTGTCAATGTATGTACTCTGACTTAGGCCAAGCAATCTCTTAGATCTATCTCTATAGATCTTGATGCCTAGAATACAGGCTGCTTCACCTAAGTCCTTCATTGAGAAGCACGTCCCGAGTCAAGTCTTCACAGACTGTAGCGAAGGGATGTCATTCCCAATGAGCAGTATGTCATCCACATACAATACAAGGAAGACAACTGTGTTCCCATTAACCCTCTTGTAGACACAGGGTTCATCTTCATTCTTGATGAAACCAAACTGTTTGATCGCATCATCGAATCGAAGATTCGACTCAAAGCTTTGCTTGTAAATGGACCTACCTTTGCAGCTTGCATACCTTCCCAGTATGTTGTGGATCTACAAAACCCTCAGGTTGTGTCATGTACACATCCTCGAGTAAGTTTCCATTCAGAAATGCGGTTTTGACATCCATCTGCCAGATCTCATAATCGTGGTATGCTGCAATAGCAAGCAAGATCCGAATGGACTTAAACATCGCCACTGGAGAAAAGGTTTCATCATAGTCAATACCATGAATTTGCTTGAAACCTTTAGCCACCAATCGGCCCTTATAGGTATGCGTAAGTCCATCCATGTCAGTCTTTCTCCTAAAGACCCACTTACACCCAATGGGTTTGACCCCTTCAGGTGGATCAACCAAAGTCCATACTTGGTTGGTGTACATGGATTCCATCTCGGATCTCATGGCCTCTAGCCATTTCTCAGAATCTGGGCTCATCACAGCTTCCTGATAGGAGGTAGGCTCATTCTCAATGAGCATAACGTCATCATGGTCAGACAAGAGAAATGAGTATCTCTCAGGCTGACGACGTACCCTATCAGACCTGCGAAGAGGTAGGTCTACTTGAACAGGTGGTTGTTCCACAACTCTTTGTGCAACAACCTCATCACCCACAACACTTTGTGGTTCCTGTTCAACCTCCATCAAGGCCTCAGTGCTATGGTCCTTATCTTGAATTTCTTCAAGATCGAAGGTACTCCCACTAGTTTTTCTAGAAACAAAATCCCTTTCTAGAAAAACCCCAGTCTTTGCCACAAACACTTTGTGCTGACTGGGAATGTAGAAGTAATATCCCTTTGTATCCTTGGGATATCCAACAAAATAGCACCTATCGGATTTGGGTCCCAGTTTGTCTGAGACTTGACGTCGAACGTAAGCCTCACAACCCCAAATCCTCATAAAAGACATCTTGGGATTTTTCCCTGTCCATATCGTATATGGTGTCTTTACCACAGCCTTGGATGGTACACGGTTAAGGGTAAAGGCTGCTGTGTCCAGAGCATATCCCCAAAAGGATATAGGAAGATCTGTGTGACTCATCATAGATCGTACCATATCTAATAGGGTACGATTCCTCCTTTCGGATACACCATTCCACTGTGGTGTTCCAGGAGGAGTGAGTTGGGATAGAATCCCACACTCAGCTAGATAGTCATGAAACTCATGGCTAAGGTATTCACCACCTCGATCTGATCGAAGTATCTTAATACTCTTGCCAAGCTGGTTTTGTACTTCATTCTTGAATTCTTTGAACTTTTCAAAGGATTCAGATTTATGTGTCATAAGATACACATAACCATATCTACTCATCAAGAAATGTAGACCACATACATCACTATGTATAAGTCCTAACAAATCTGTTGCTCTTTCGCTATGTCCACTAAAGGGAGTCTTGGTCATCTTGCCTAAAAGGCAAGACTCGCATGTCTCATATGATTCAAAATCAAATGAGTCTAGCAGCCCATCCTTATGGAGCTGAGATAAGCGACTCTCATTTATGTGACCTAAGCGACAATGCCAGAGATAGGTTTGGTTCAACTCATTTGACTTGAACCTCTTGGTACTTATGTTATAGATAGGGCTCTCTAAGTCTAGAAAGTAGAGTCCGTTCATGTAACGCCCGCCCTTTTCCCAGACCCCGAATGTCCGGAGGGGCGGCATGTGACGCGACCGTACATACTTACATTACATACAGCGGAAGACTTTATGCATACTTCTTAAATTTTTTTTTTTTTTTAAAACATAACATGCATTGACATATATATATATATATATATATATATATATATATATATATATATATATATATATATATATATATATATATATATATATATATATATATATATATATATATATATATATATATATATATATATATATATATATATATATATATATATATATATATATATATATATATATATATACTTCTTCTTCTTCACATAGAGCATGCATCATAGCATATATAGATACTTCTTCTTACTTCTTCTTTACTTCTTCTTATTAGCATAGAACATGCATCATAACATAGATAGGTACTTAGTGCTTAGTTCAAGTTCTTAAACGACACCATCATAAGCAGGCATAATAAGGACATCCATAGACATCATCATCATAGGTAAATATATATATATGTAGACCTAACTTCTTCCACCATGCCACTACCACACACATTTGGCCCCTCCTGCTGCTCCCATTAGTTTATCCATCCCTTACCCTTATCTGCGGATGAGGAAAGATAAACTATAAGCACATAGGCTTAGTAAGATCCTGTCCTACTCACAAAAACCAAACATCGACATTAATCATGGCATGTAGCATTCATAACATATAAGCAATATAATGTGTAACATACATGGCATTATCAACTTAACATGTAGCATAAGTGACATAAGTAAATATAACATGTGTCATCCATAACTTAGCGGCATAACATGAATATATGCTTAACCAACATAACATGCATCGTATGTAACTTAGTAACATAAACATCATAGCATATCCTCAAACATAACAGGTAACATATATAACATAAGCATGTAAACATTCCTAACACATCATCAAACATAACATGTAAACATATATAACATAAGCATGTAAACATAGACATCATATCATATCATCAAGCATAACATGTAAACATAAACATCATATCGTATCATCAAACATAACATGTAAACATAGACATCATATCATATCATCAAACATAACATGTAAACATAGCATCATATCATATCATCAAACATAACATGTAACGTATATAACATAAGCATGTAAACATTCCTAACATATCATCAAACATAACATGTAAACATATATAGCATAAGCATGTAAACATAGACATCATATCATATCATCAAGCATAACATGTAAACATAAACATCATATCGTATCATCAAACATAACATGTAAACATAGACATCATATCATATCATCAAACATAACATGTAAACATAGCATCATATCATATCATCAAACATAACATGTAACGTATATAACATAAGCATGTAAAAATTCCTAACATATCATCAGGTAAACATATGCAGGATGTTTTGAAAACATATATTTTAGGTACGTAAACATAAATCTCAACATATTTGGGCCCGACATTGTACCACTTCTTCATTATCATAGCGCGCATCCCTAAATAGGCCCGAGGTAGCAAGTCTCGAACCTAATAGGTTTCTAGGCCCGAGTCTTATTCCATCGACCTAGGGGCAATCGTCAAAGCGTTGAAGCCCATCCTAGGCCCGAGTCTTACTCCATCGACCTAAGGCATCTTGGAGCCCATCCCGTACTAGGCCCGAATCTTATTCCATCGACCTAGGGGCAATCATACATAGAAGCCCATCCTAGGCCCGAGTCTTATTCCATCGACCTAGGGCATCTTAGGAGCCCATCCCTTCTTGGATCTTGTTAAGGTCTTGGTACAAGCCATGCAGAAGGTAAAATACTTATATGCTTATTTGTACAACATAGCTTATTTCATTAACATAGCATGGCATACTTCATTTCATAACACATCATGCTTCATTGCATTAACATAGCATAGCATACTTCATTTCGTAACACATCATGCTTCATTTCATTAACATAGCATAGCATACTTCATTTCATAACACATCATGCTTCATTTCATTAACATAGCATAGCATACTTCATTTCGTAACACATCATGCTTCATTTCATTAACATAGCATAGCATACTTCATTTCATAACACATCATTCTTCATTGCATTAACATAGCATAGCATACTTCATTTCATAACATATTTCAAATATCGCATACACATAGACATGGCATAAGGCATGGCATCAAAGTAAGTAAACAGTAACCTAAGGCATGTTATCTTCATCTAGCATTATTTAAGATCACAAGTCAGCATGAATTCACCCAACTTAAAACACATGTTAACCTATTCATTTAACTTAACAACAACTTCATATGCACATAAAACTTGGATTAGACTTCATTTAATCATCCAAGGTTCATGGTGGCCGAATGGTCCATAGGGTTTTCTAGGGTTATCTTTTAACCTAATTCATTTAGCATAACAACAACTTCATTTGCATAAAGAACATGGATTAAAACTTCATTTAGTCGCCCAAAAGCATAGGTTGGCCGAATGGTCCATAGGGTTTTCTAGGGTTATCTTTTAACCTAATTCATTTCAACTCCTAACATCATCATATAGTTACCAAAACATAGCATGAAACTTCATTGAAACCCTAAAAGCATGGCTTGGCCGAATGGGTCTTGGTGGCCATTAGGGTTAGCTTTTGTCCTAATTCATTTTAACTCCTAACATCATCATATAGTTACCAAAACATAGCATGAAACTTCATTGAAACCCTAAAAGCATGGCTTGGCCGAATGGGTCTTGGTGGCCATTAGGGTTAGCTTTTGTCCTAATTCATTTTAACTCCTAACATTATCATATAGTTACCAAAACATAGCATGAAACTTCATTGAAACCCTAAAAGCATGGCTTGGCCGAATGGGTCTTGGTGGCCATTAGGGTTAGCTTTTGTCCTAATTCATTTTAACTCCTAACATCATCATATAGTTACCAAAACATAGCATGAAACTTCATTGAAACCCTAAAAGCATGGCTTGGCCGAATGGGTCTTGGTGGCCATTAGGGTTAGCTTTTGTCCTAATTCATTTTAACTCCTAACATTATCATATAGTTACCAAAACATAGCATGGAACTTCATTGAAACCCTAAAAGCATGGCTTGGCCGAATGGGTCTTGGTGGCCATTAGGGTTAGCTTTTGTCCTAATTCATTTTAACTCCTAACATCATCATATAGTTACCAAAACATAGCATGAAACTTCATTGAAACCCTAAAAGCATGGCTTGGCCGAATGGGTCTTGGTGGCCATTAGGGTTAGCTTTTGTCCTAATTCATTTTAACTCCTAACATCATCATATAGTTACCAAAGCATAGCATGAAACTTCATTAAAACCCTAAAAGCATGGCTTGGCCGAATGGGTCTTGGTGGCCATTAGGGTTAGCTTTTAACCTAAACCCTTTTTCCATCCAACATCATCATCTAGTTACTAAAACATAGCATACAACTTCATGGAAATCTAAAATCATAGCTTGGCCGAATATAACATATAGATTTCTTTTATAAAGCATCAAACGAAGCTACTCGTATGCAGGTGAGGGATACTTACATCCTTCGCTTTGCTTTGGGTGGGGAAGATGACCTAAGGAAGATCAAAACCTAGCCTTCTCTTGCTTGGATAGGGTTCGGCCAAAGGTGGAGAGGGAGCTAGAATTTTCGGTGAGAAGAAGAAGAAGAAGAGAGGAAGTGGCAAATTAGAACCTTCCCTCTTCTTTATAAAGGGAGGAAGAGAAGTTTCTCTTCTCTTCTTCCATGCCCCTTCATTTACCTTTATCTCACTTATCTATAATCCCCCCCCCCCTTCATCTAATGATGTAGTCCTATTGGGCTTCTGGTTAGTGGGTGCATCTATAGGGTTTGGCTATCTCTAGAGGTTTGGGGTTCAATTCCTAGGCCTTGCACCCCTTTTTGGCTTATTTCTTTTATTTTTGGAAAAAGGCCCACCCAAGGCCCATGATCATCAAGCCAAAAATTCCTGTAAAATTGCTAGGAATTTTACGGGCGTTACAGTTCATTAGAGGTGCACTACAATAGAACATATCATTTAAATAAACTGAACAACATTTGTTCTTTATTATAAATGAAAAACCTTTCTTGTCCAAACAAGAAACTGAAATGATGTTCTTAGTTAAGGCAGGCACATAACAACATTCATCTAATTCTAGTACAAGCCCAGAGGGCAGAGATAGATCATAAGTTCCTACAGCAACAGCAGCAACCCTTGCTCCATTGCCTACTCGTAGGTCCACCTCGCCCTTTGTCAATGCCCTGTTATTTCTCAGCCCCTGCACATTGGTACAAATGTGAGATGCACATCCTGTATCTAATACCCAAGATGAAGAAATAGATAGATTAACTTCTATAACATTTATACCTGAAGTAGAAGTCTCACTTCTCTTCTTCTTAAGATCTTCCAGGTATGCCTTGCAGTTATGCTTCCAGTGTCCTGCTTCCTTGCAGAAGAAGCAAGCCCCTTCCTTGGCTACCCCTCCTTTGGGTTTAAGTTCTTTGCCTTTGCCCTTGGCTTGGGACTTTCCCTTACCTTTAGGCTTGCCCTTGCCTTTCTTCTTCTGCACCATCAAAATGGTGTCAGATTTACCCTTCTTAAGGTTAAGCTCTCATAGCTTCTCAACATCTTTGAGCATTTGAATGGCTTATCAATTTCATTCATGTTATAATTCATGAAAAATTGATTGAAGGCTTGTGGCAAAGATTGCAAGATTAGGTCAGTGGCCAGCTCTTGGCCAAGTGGGAATCCCAGCCTTTGTAGGTTTTCTACGTACCCAATCATCTTGAGTACATATGTACCTACAGGAGTCCCTTCTTGCATTTTGGACCCAAATAATGCCTTAGAGACTTCATATCTCTCATGCCTAGCTTGTCCTTGATATAGTTGACGAAGATGTCCAACCATATCATAAGCATTCATGAACTCGTTGCTTCCAAGCTCGAGAGTTCATGGTCGCGAGCATTAGACATGACACATCTAATGCATCATCTTGATGCTTCTTGTAAGCATCTTTGTCCTAAAGGCATTGGCAGGAGGTGCCTCCGAATGGGCCGCCCAGACGTACACTTCCTTTCTTGGGTGAGAACACAATTCAAGTTCTGTATCACCCAGAAATTTGCTCCATTGAGCTTGTCCTTCTCAAGGATGGATCGCAGAGAGAGAGTGTTCGTGGTTGTCGACATTGTTATCTACAACATACAATGCAGAGAATTAATATCATATTCCTTTTATCATTTAATTAGGCCTTTAATCAAATGATGCTCCCACTGAATTATAGGAATTTTGTAGAATCAAGTTATGGATGTGGTCAAACCACATTATTAGATTCAAACAAACTAGCTATAATTCTTGCGGGACAAGATCCACATCATACTAAGCCTTGAGATAGCTTTGGCTAAATCGCCCAAGACTTAGTACGATCGGTGGGTAACACATTACCGATTACATCTCAATGCAACTCTTGTTTATAGGATTAAGACCCACATTTACAAAAGACCTTGAGTTAGCTTTGGCTAAATCGCCCAAGATTTAGTGTAAATGCGATCTTAACCTATCTTTCCAACGATTGGAATATGCCTATAGTTCTACTCGATCCAATTGAGTTAACTAGTTTTGCTCAATCTAATTGAGCTTACTCTAACCCGAGTCGTGATAGGCGGGACCAAGATTGTCCCTCCGCACCCTACCAAGATAATATGTGTTGCTCTGCTTTGGAAGATTCAACAACGACAAATGATCGAGGTAGTGATGGGTATCAAGGCTCGGTAGGCATTTTCGAGTTGATTCGATTATGATCTAATCTAATCGTAATGTGTATCTTATACGCATTTAGGCCTTTATTATCCTATATTAGCATGCATCATATACATACATTAATTATTCTAGCATGCATCATATACATACAAGAAAATTAACCTAGCATGCATCATATACATACAAACATTTTTCTACTAGCATGCATCACATACATACAAGCAAAAATCAATTAAATATATATATATATATATATATATATATATATATCAACATATATATATATATATATAATTAAATGTGATATAGTCATGGTCCTACTACGATCTTCTCAAGCCAATGAGAAGATCGGACGGTCTACCTAAGGCTAGCAGCTTCTCCAAGCGCTTCCTTTGACCGCCATGTGTCGTCGTCACCCTTCTCGTAAGCTCGTCTTCAAGTGGACTTTCCACCGCTCGATTTTTGTACATTACAAATACGAAACTCGAGTTACATTCGAGTCTAAAACTATTTACAACTAGAATATTAAAAGAATAGGTGCGACGCGCAGGTCGCATACACTATACAACATGCACAACCACAAAACGACACGCAGGCCGTATTATGAATTAAAACACACTTATTCAATCAAATTGGGGTCATTGGGCCATGACAATCACAGAATTATACATAATTCTAAATTATGTATTTTTACAGAAATTTCTATAATTTTTTCTAATTTATTTCGAATTTATGAGTCAACTCTCCGTAACGGTCCCACTAAGCGGTTTCCGGGCGCGATCGCGGGACATGGCCCCTTTCGGGGATAGGGGCAGTGCCCCTACTCGCAAAATAAACTTCGCGAGTGTCCCTACAATGATCTTACAGCGACTTAAGTCGCTGTCCCAAAAACCTAAAGCGAGAACTCGCCGATTCGGAGAGTTTTTCTCGACGGTTGAAGCCTACGAGTGTCCCAACACTCGTTGCTTCGACTCTACGAGAAAAATACCCAAAAATTCTATAAAATAAGAAAATTTACAGAAACATATAAATCTGTAATTTTTATATCTAATATAAAAACTACAAAGACGAAACACATACATGCTTCGCACGTGGCTCTGATACCACTGTTAGGTTTTTCCGAGCCGCAAAAACCACTTTTTGCGTTGCGGAAACCTCGGAAGCCCCGGCCACGGATCCGTGCGAAGTATAAAATTATAATTACATGTATGTGCTTACAGAAATCCTAGATCTACCTTAGATCTAAGACCTCGTAGCGACGCCTTCGCTTATCCCGCCATTCAAAAGTTCACGGAACTCGAGAGTGTCAAGTGCACACTCTATGGTATCCACACAAGCAATAGGTGGAGAAAACTCAACCTTGAGTGTGCTAGCACTCCTTGGTTGGTTCGGCCAAAGAGAGGGATGGGAGAGGGAGAGTTTGAGAGAAAAGGTTCCAAGGAAGAAGATGAAGTTGGAATTAACTCACCCAAATGAATTTCATCTAATGAAACCCCCTAAAGTGGCGGCCACTTCAAGGAGAGGGAGTTACATGCATGCATGTAACTCCCATGTCCCTGGTCTCCCTCATGAGGTGGCACCACTGATTAAAGTCAATGATGATGTGGAGCATCATCATTGGCCGCCATGCCTAGTCATCATCATGACATGGCATTTGGTCAAGTCAAACTTGACCTTTCATCTTCCCTCTCAAGTCAAGTCAAACTTGACCTCTAATCTCCCATGGTTGATCAAATCTAACCACTTGACTCAAGTCAATTTAATATAATGAATCTCTATTCATTAATTTAAATTGATTTGATGAATCAAATCTCAATTAGACTCATTCAACACTTGAATCAACTTGAGTCTAACTCAATTAGTCTAATTTGGATTACTCTTAATCCAATTTGGTTCATCCCATGAACCTAATCCTCATGGTTCATCATATGAACCTAATCTCCATCTAATTGCTCTTATGTGTGTGACCCTATAGGTTCTTGTAACGTTGGCAATGTCCCTAAACCGATTTAGGAACATAAGCAATGAGCGGTACCTAGCAACACATCATTGCTACCCAAGTTACAAGAATGTTGAGCTCCAACATCACCTTTGTGACTACTAATTGTGACTCTCACAATATGTGACAATGTCCCTCTATCCTTGACATCTAGATTGACCAATCGAGGCATAGACCGTGTCATCCTCGGTACAATCTAAATCTTGAACTCCAAGTAGACTTACTCTAATCAAATGAGCTCAATATCTCATATTGACTCATTTGGGCATGGTCATGCACTTCGTGGTCTCACTCTATCAAGAATATCGATGTCACCCCCGTCATATAGGAGGGATAGATCCCATCTACATCACTCATATCCCTCCGCATAATTCGTTACATACCCAGTAATCGCCTTTATAGTCCACCCATTTACGGGTGACGTTTGACGAAGCCAAAGTATGCAACTCGTTATGTAGGGAACCATGGTGACTTCAGGTCTAAGGACTAATAGTCATACTAATAGCTACATGAGAAAGTATATGACACTCATATAATGATCCATGATACTTTCTCATGGCGGGTCATTCAATATACATTCTCCAATGCATACCCATGTGTCAACTTGATATCTCATATCCATGACTTGTGAGATCAAGTCATCTTGTTGACCTACATGCTAGTCTCTACGCATTAACATTGTCCCTGAATGTTAATACTTGACTAGGAATGATTAAGAGTAGTGTTCTCTATATCATCTCATTATCGATTCAACCAATCGATTGATATAGATAAGAACCTACTACTCAAGGACATTATTATATTTAGTTATTTGGCACCAATACAAGTAAATATAATAACCATGCCTTTATAAATAGGAATATGATACAATAAAGTCCATACAACAATCATCACATGATTGGCTCTAGGGCTTTCACTAACATCTTAAAATGCCCCGGTTGTTGGCACTTCAAGCAAATAATGTGCTCCTTGCTTCTTCTAGTGGGGGCACCGACATCCTTAGATTTCTCTTGACTTTAAGGCACCGATGGAGTCTTCCTACCTCTTTTTGGACACTTACTCTTGTAGTGTCCTTGCTCCCTACACTCAAAGCATATAATATGAATTTTATTCTTAATCGAAATGCTTGAGGTACCTAGGTCAATAGCAGTGGAAAGGGCCTCTTGAGCTTGTTCATCACTTCTCCCGGAAGTAGATGGCTCTCCTTGCTCTTGCCCTTGTTCCGGAGTAGATGGTCTCTCCTCCCCCTTAAACCTTGAAGTGGAGGCTTCTTCCATCTCTTCTTCCTCTTTCGATCCAGATGTTGATTCTCTATCAACCTTCGAATCCTCAAGCTCTTGGGATGAAGATGTGCTTGCTTCTTCTTGAGCTTGAGAGGATGAGCACACCTCCTCTTCTTCTTCTTGGACCGATTTGGATTTTTCATTAAGCATTTCCAATTTTCTCCATAGATTCTTGGCATCATGAAATTCACCTATTTTGGACAATAATTCATCAAGAATTAAATCAACTACCATATCGATTACCTTATCATTTGTTTCGGATTTTTATAGTTGATCTTGAGTCCATCTCTTCTTCTTGAGATATCCTCCCTTTGGCCCTCTAGGATATTCAAATCCTTCCATTAGGGCGGACAACTCCTCAAGGACCCTCATCATCAAGAAGTCTTCAATTCTTGCCTTCCATTGCCTAAACCCTTCTTGTCCATAGAAGTTGTAAGGCACTGGTGTGTTGATGTCTCATCCTAGTTGTTCTTCAAAATCCATCTCTTCACCCTCTAGTGGTGCTCTCTTGGTTGTTAATCCTTGAAGAGCGGCCTTGCTCTGATACCAATTGTAGGAACGTTCGTGATCGCTAGAGGGGGTGAATAGCGCATTTTCGTCGTGGATGGAAATTGATCATTTGTTTCTACAAATCGTATTAGTGCAACGGAAATAATAATAACACAAATACAAATAACAACAATCACAAGATCAACACCAAGATATAATGTGGTTTGGAACCGAATGGTTCCTACTCCACGGATTGGGCACGTAAGAGCCCTAGCGATGTCAATCACACACCACTACTGAATAAACTCCTTCTCGACAACAAGTCAGAGGTGAAGAAACCTCGTACAATGTATTACAATAGTAATAAAGACAAATACATGCTAATACAAGTAAACTACACAAATACAAGTAAAGAAACACTTTACAATTGTGAACTTGGATGCTTGCTTTATGATTACTTGAGTTGCACTTGGAGACCCCGAATTGCAGCAGCAAATCGCCCCAAATAAGCTCAAGTAAACCTTGCCAAAAATCCTCCCCAAGAACTACTTTTATAACTTGCATTCAGGCTGATTTTTCACCTATCAGTCGACTGCCCCTGTAGCCGTTGTCTCACAACGGCATGAGCCACATTGGATAAGTTCCGACAGATAAGGCGTCAGTCGACTAATCATACCCATCAGTCGACTGATAGCTTAATCAATCGAGTGCTCGGGCTAATCACTCGATCGAGAGCTCGCGTGCCCAAAACGACGACCAGAGTCGGTGATCTTCGTGATCGGGCCGATCGCAGGCCATCAATCGACTGCCCAATGCTGGTAGTTGACTGCTAGGCCAATTCTAGTAGTCGAACTCTAGTCGACTCCCATCAGTCGATTGACCATAGTCCCAGTCGACTGATACACCTTAAACATGAGGTATTAGCCCAAGTATAGTGCCCCCATACTTGCTAGACCACCCTTATCCTAGACCTAAGCCTTCTAGCCACCTCCATTAGCCTTACGCCTATCGGATCCCTCCATGTCATCCATGACTTGTTCATCCATACGCTAGTCATCAAGTGCTTCTATCAGCTATTGTCATGCTAATGTGGTCTACACCGCCATGACACATTGGACTTACGCTGCCAAGACTTTGCTTGGACTTTACGTCACCAACCATTGGACTTATGCTTCCAAGACTCTACCCTTGGACTTTACGCCGCCAATATTCCCCTTGGACTTATCAATTGCCAAGAATCAAGCTTGGACTTTCCCTTGCCAACCCATGTTGGACTTTCCATGCCAAGACCCATGCTTGGACTTTTCCTTGCCAAGACCCATGTGATGTGAGCAAAACATATAGGGTTTTAGGAGTAGTTTTCGCTCACATCTCATTACATTTTATATTAGTTTCATACATATGTCACTTTGTTTTGCATGCATTTACTATTTTCTAGTTCGAAGACCTGCTCTTTGTACTTTTGTGTGCAGGATAGCATTTCATAGGAAAAGGCGCACTTTCGGAGCAAAAGAAGGGCATTTTGCAGCTAGACGCAGAAGGGGACACGACCAGGGCATGTGGTTACACACAGTCGTGTCCTATGGGCGAGATTGTAAGGATTGATTCGACATCCTCGTACTGCCTATCCCATCCTTGTAAGGAAGAGATAGCTCCTGATAGATGCGGTGGCTCATTGGGAGAGTGTATGATGTCCCTTCCACAAGACCATAGTTAGACGTTTAGACAAAGCCCAGTTGATAACATGTTTTGTGACACACAAGTGAAACTGAAGTCCTAGAATCCCTTTAAAAGATCTCACGGCAAGCTCCTTTCTTCCTCTGTGTGACATCGTACTAGAGTTTAGTCCACCGACAACCCTCATAATCTCAACCTTTAGATTGACTTCCGAACAATAACATCCACTGAACAAATCGGTACTCGAATCTCAGTCCCTATGTGATCGATAATCTTTTTATTACTTGACGACATCCGTGAACTTGTGGGCGTTGAGCACGAGCACGCGCTTTGAGTCCTTGACGGTATCCATCACGAGATTTGAGGTCGTGTTCATGTGCATTAAGTTTTTGGCACCGTTGTCGGGGACTGATCGATTTGATATCGAATCGAGAAGTGGATAATTGGATCGGATTGAGGATTAGATTTACTTACTTGCTTTATTTCCTTTTTATTTATTTTACTTCAGTTTTAGATTTTCCATATCTAGATTAAGATTTTATTTTATTTTAGCAGTAGTTTTCTATTTCCTTATTGCCTCTTTGATTTTGTTAGCTAGATTTGTTTATTTCCTATTTCTTAGTATTAGGTAGTACTCCTAATTTTTGTGGCTCGGTTCTTCATATGCTTAGACGCTTAGAATCAAAAGGTCTGATTTCGATCGATTTAGAAATTGAACGAACCTATCATCGCCGGAGAGCTGAACAGAAGAGGATGGAGGATCAAGCTGCATCTGAAGTAAATCTAGGTAGCCAACCTCTACGGGATTATGCAGCTCTTAGGGCTAGAGGATTTAGGTCGAGCATAGCTAGACCATCTATATCGGCAAACAACTTTGAACTTAAACCAGCACTCATACATGTGGTACAGCAGAATCAATTTGGGAGAACTGTGACTGAAGATTCGAATCGGCACCTAGAGACATTCTTAGAAATCTGTTCGACAATGAAGATAAATGGAGTTCATACAGACGTGATCCGCCTGAGCCTATTCCCATTCTCATTGCGGGATAAGGCTAAGCCATGGCTTCACTCCCTACCTTTGGGAAGTATTATAACGTGGGAGCAATATGAGCAGCAGTTCTTGAACAAATACTTCACACCAAGCAAGACTGCTCACATGTGCCATCTTATCACAAGCTTCCGTCAGAGGGAGGGGGAGTCCTTATTCAAAGCTTGGGATCATTACAAGGGGCTACTCTACCAATGTTGTTACGATCCTACTATGCGTACGAACGGATTCGCAAAACCGCAGCGAAAACAAAATTTTTGGATCCCACCAGAGATCCAAGCGAAAACATATAAATTGCTTTTAACTATCTAGATCCTATCTAGAAGAAGTATAATACCTTTGAAGAGAGCCCTTCGCAATCCTACTAGTCCAAAGTTTTCGGAACTAAATACGGTAAGGATAACCGTATCTCTAAGGTATCCACACTGACACTCAGCTCTTTTGGAAATATGATTGTGCTAGCAACCTTTGCAGAACAACTAGCCAAAATTAGGAGGATGAAAAAGTGAAGAAGAAGAAAGAACACCCAACTCTTGGATCTCTCTTTTCCCCAAGGCAACACTTGCACACACAAGCCAAAAACCTTCTCACCCTTTTCTTTTCTCTCACCACCAACAATATCTCAACGTTGAATTTCATTTTTTATTATCATGCTTGAATTCCAAAATCAATGCATCAAATGCATCATTGAAAATCCACTAGCCTCTTCCCATTCTACATGTTGAAAATCCAATGCATCAAATGCATTGAATTATAATCAAATGCATTATTGAAAAGCCACTAGCCTCTTCCAATTCTTCACGTTGAAATCCAATGCAATTTTTAATGCATCATGCACGCATTAAAACTTTTTGCATGTGACTTGGGTTTAACTCAAGTCCAACTTGAGTTTTGCATGTGATTTGGGTTTAACTCAAGTCTAACTTGAGTTTTGCATGTGATTTGGGTTTAACTCAAGTCTAACTTGAGTATTGCATGTGACTTGGGTTTAACTCAAGTCTAACTTGAGTTTTGCATGCGAATTGAGTTTAATTCAAGTCTCACTTGATTCTAACTCAAATCTAGTCTTCATCCATCCAATTTAGTTTGAGTCTAACTCAAAAGTAACCCGCTTGAGTCTAACTCAACCAACTTGATTTTGACTCGAGCCTTGGCCATCCGTTATTCTCATTGTTCTTTTAGTCAAACTAAAAGAATCCATTTCCAAAATAGAATGTCATTTGTGTGTGACCCTATAGGCTCTTGTAACATTGGCAATGTGTCTAAAACCCTTTTTAGACACATAAGCAATGAGCGGCATCTAGAAATACATCATTGCTATCCAAGTTATAAGATCATCGAGATCCGACAACCTTTCCGTGGCTATTATTATGTATAATGGTGTCCTTCTATCCTTGATATCTTAGATCAATCAATGAGGCATAGACTGTGTCATCCCCTTATCGATCTTTGTGTTTCTTGATCCCCAAGTAGACTCACTCAAACAAATGAGCTCAATATCTCATATTGACTCATTTGAGCATGGCCATGCATTTCGTGATCCTACTCTATCAAGAGGCCAAAGATATCACTCCCGTCATATGGGAGGGATAGATCTCATCTACATCACTGACATCCCTCCGCATAATTTGTTACATACCTAGTGATCATCTTTATAGTCCACCCTGTTACCAGTGACGTTGGACAATACCAAAGTGCATAACTCCTTATGTAGGGAACCGTAGTGACTTCAAGTCTTAGGACTATTCATACTAATAGTCACATGAGAGAGTATGTGACACTCATATAACGATCCATGATACTTTCTCACGGTGGGTCAATTCAGTATATTTAGTCTCCAATATATATACCCATGCATCAATGTGATATCACATATTCATGACTTGTGAGATCAAGTCATCCATTGACCTACATGCTAGTCTCAATGTATCAATATAGCCCTTGTCTATTAATACAATACTTGACTAGGAATATTTAAGAATAGTGTTCTCTACAACTTCTCATAATTAATTCTACCAATTGATATACTGTGAGTAAGAACCTACTATTCAAGGGCATTATTATATTTATTTAGCTGGCACACGCATAAAGTAAATATAATATCCAATGTTTGCCTATATTAATATAAGATATGATACAAAAGTTTTTCTCACCAATCATCTCATAATTGGCACTAAGGGCTCATACTAAGAATCTCCCACTAGCACTAGTACCAATCACTATAATATCTCATACCCAGTGATCTGGTATGACCATCATGCTTTCTCTGTGCCAAAGTCTTGGTCAAGGGATCCGCAATATTAGCATCAAAATCTACTCTGCATATTCTCACATCTCCTCGATCAATGATCTCTCGAATGAGATGAAACCGTTGTAGTATGTATTTGGTCCTCTGATGAGAGCGAGGTTCCTTAGCCTGAGCAATAGCCCCGTTGTTGTCACAATAGAGGGTTATAGGATCTGCTATGCTAGGAACCACCCCAAGTTCAGCAATGAACTTTCTAATCCAAACAACCTCCTTTGTTGCATCAGATGCAACAATGTACTCGGCTTCTGTTGTAGAATCTACGACTGTGTCCTGCTTCGAACTCTTCCATCTCACAGCACCACCATTCAGACAAAATACATACCCTGACTGCGATCGTGAATCATCTCTATCGATTTGGAAGTTTGCATCGCTGTAACTTTTTACAACTAGCTCCTCATCACCTCCAAAGATCAAGAAATATTCTTTTGTCCTTCTCAAGTACTTAAGAATATTCTTGACTGTTGTCCAGTGATACTCACCGGGATCTAACTAGTACCTACTCGTCATGCTCAAAGCATACGAGATATCAGGGCGAGTACAAATCATGGCCTACATGATAGCATATGCATAAGGGATCTGATCCATGCATTGTTTCTCTTCCGCCGAAGAGGGACATTGAGTCTTCGAAAGACTTGCACCATGTGACATTGGCAGAAAACCCTTCTTGGAATTCTGCACGAAAAAATGCTTAAGCACCTTGTCAATATATGTACTCTGACTCAGGCCAAACAATCTCCTAGATCTATCCCTATAGATCTTGATGCCAAGAATATAGGCTGCTTCACCTAAGTCCTTCATTGAGAAATAATTCCCAAGCCAAGTCTTCACAGACTCCAGCATAGGGATATCATTTCCAATGAGTAGGATGTCATCTACATACAAAATGAGGAAAGCAACTTTGCTCCCACTAGCCTTCTTGTAGATACAAGGTTCATCTTCATTCTTAATGAAATCAAAAATTTTGATCGCATCATCGAATCGAAGATTCCAGCTTCTAGAAGTTTGCTTTAAACCATAAATGGACCTATGTAACTTACAGACCTTTCCAGCATCCTTTGAATTGACAAAACCCTCAGGTTGTGTCATATACAAATCCTCGAGTAGATTTCCATTAAGAAATGCAGTTTTGACATCCATCTGTCATATTTCATAGTCATAGTAAGCAGAAATAGCAAGCATGATCCGAATGGATTTGAGCATCGCAACTGGAGAAAAGGTTTCATCATAGTCAATACCATGAATCTGCTTGAATTCTTTTGCTACCAATCGCCCTTTATAGGTATGCACATTACCATCCATGTCAGTCTTTCTCCTAAATGTTGGAGATTTGACGCCGCTAGAGGGAGGGGTGAATAGCGTTGTGACCGTACGAAGATGGAATTCGATCGTGATCGTGTCTACAATTTCGTTAGCGCAGCAGAATATAGAAATGAAAGCAATAACAAAATACAACAATCACGAACACAAAGATATAACGTGGTTCGGAACCGAATGGTTCCTACTCCATGGATCGAGCTCTAAAGAGCCCTAGTGATGCACACGAACTCACTAATCACAAATACTCCTTCTCGACACAAGTCGGAGGTGGAGAAACCTCTTACAATAGATTACAACAATAATCTAAAGAAATACAAGCAAATACAAAGGAAATGTAAAGAACACTTTACAAACTAGGGTTTTGAGCGCTTTCTTGTTGGTTGCTTGGATGAGCTTGAAGGACCCTGAAATGCACCTGCAAATTGCCTTCAAATCGCCTCATCAAAGCTCCCAAAAATCTGATACTTGAGCCTTCCACGAACAACTGCTTTTATCCTCCATCGGGCTGGATTTCCGCCTAGCAGTTGACTGCCATAAGTCCCCAGTCGACTGCCAGCACTGTAGCTGTGAGACAATGGCTCAATCCACATTGGACAAGTTCCAACGGGACTCTTGGCAGTCGACCCCCAACATTGGCGATCACCGCCAGAGTCGATCGCGCCGGGCCACGCGAGCATTCTGTGCTCGCGTGAACTAGCATGATCACGTCGACCCTTGGCGATCGTCAGATACATCAGTTCGACTGCTCCAATGAGCAGTCGACTACCAGAGCAGTTCTAGCTCTTAGACGATAGTCGAACTCAAGTCGACTCACGTTAGTCGAACCGGCCATAATGCCAGCCGACTGCCAACCTCAAAAATGAGGTTTTAACCCAAAGTATGGTGCCCCCATACTTGCTAGACCACCCTTAGCCTAGACCTAAGCCTTCTAGCCACCTCCATCAGCCTCACGCCTCTCGGATCCCTCCAAGTCATCCATGACTTGTTCATCCATCGCGCTAGCCTTCAGGTGCTTACATCGGCTATGTCATGCTAACGGTGTCTACACCGCCAAGGCACATTGGACTTATGCCGCCAAGACTCCGCTTGGACTTTACGCCGCCAACCATTGGTCTTATGCTGCCAAGACTTTCGCTTGGACTTTACGCTGCCAATATCAAACCCTTGGACTTCTCAAATGCCAAGACTCAAGCTTGGACTTTCCCTTGCCAACCCATGTTGGACTTTCCATGCCAAGACCCATGCTTGGACTTTCCATTTGCCAAGACCCATGCTTGGACTTCTCATTTGCCAAGACCCATGCTTCGACTTCTCATGCCAAGTACTCAAGACTTGGACTTTCCTTGCCAACCCATGTTGGACTTTTCATGCCAAGATCATGCTTGGACTTTCCTTGCCAACCCATGTTGGACTTTACATTGCCAAGACCCATGCTTGGACTTTTACATTGCCAAGACTCATGCTTGGACTTTTCATGTGCCAAGTGTCCCACTTGGATTTTTCATGCCAAGTACTCAAGACTTGGACTTTACCAAATGCCAAGTGTTCCACTTGGACTTTCCCATGACAATTACATTGTCATATGTTTTTGTCGAAACATCAAAACATCACTCGAGTCAAACTC
Organism: Wurfbainia villosa; assembly: GCA_025175895.1. NCBI lineage: Eukaryota > Viridiplantae > Streptophyta > Magnoliopsida > Zingiberales > Zingiberaceae > Wurfbainia > Wurfbainia villosa. The sequence continues at coordinate 91,670,089 of CM045987.1, read as the reverse complement.
GAGTCCTGGTCAATCGTGACCTGGGCCGATTGCACCAACAATCTCCCCCTTTTTGATGTTTGACAAAAACCAAACAAATCATTTGAGTTAGACCACTAACTCAAATCCCTTACCAATTATCTCAAATTGGTAAACACTCTCCAAATGTTCTCCCCCAAACATTCTCCCCCTTTTTGACTAACATCAAAAAGGTTATCTCTCCAAGGAGGTCAATATCTCATGTCCCAATGAGATCTTACAATCTCCCCCTTGGTCCAAAAATATCTAGGATGTCTACCATCGTCCTAGTGATAAGTCCCATATCACTCAAGAGAGACAATCCTATAATCTCTCCCAATTTCCAAATTGGGTATCAAAAACCCATCAATTTTCCCAATTGATGATACTCTCCCAATAACTTCTCCTCTCCAAGGAGAAAAACACATCCATCATCCCAAGATGGATAACTCCCCCTAAAGGCTTGCTCCCCCTTGACCATTGCACCAACAATGTCCTTGGGAAGCCTCTAAGCCAATAGGAACTCTAAACCATCAAAATTAAGGTTCTAAGTTCAACATAGAACTTTCACTCACCCTAAATTTGATACTTTGACCTAACACAGCTCCTAATCCATATCCAATGAATTTTCACCCTTTATAATGCTTCCTAAAGCATATCCTAGGGTTAGGAGTGATTAGAAACCTTTTCCATAGCTGAACACGGGCTAAACAAACCTTGTTAACCCGAATCAGACTGGCAAATGACTCGACAAGAATCAGGCCGCCATCACATCACCGATCACATCACATCAATGACCGCCAGTAGTCGATCGATAATAAAATCTCGATTTTCAACTATCAGAAATGAATTTTGGAAATTCATAAATAATTATACGTAATTCGAAAAATCGTGAAAATTCATACGTATAATACTTATGACACACACAATGGGTAAAAAATATTTGAAAATTATTTTACCCATAAAATAGTGAGTTTGATACAAAACTCAAAACCATTGAAATTTTCAATATTTTGGCCCTATTTTGTATCAACTCTATCAATGGTGATTGCTATCAAAAGATAGACTTCACCAAGGTTTTTCAAAATGATTTTAAAATGTTTTTAAAACCTTATTTTGGATCATATTCCATGGGCTCTATGCACATGACTTGTACACAAGCTTTCCTAATGATCCACAAATGAAACAAGATGAGTTTTAGTTCATCTAGATGCAAAAACTATGCACCTTGAACTCAACTCATATCCTAGCATCTCACATGTATCTAGGGTGTATAAATACACATACATGTCAATTGGATGTGAGATGTGGGTTTTGTTCTCCCTAAACTAGGATTTCATGCATTTTTCTAAGGCAACTCTACTTGATTCCCTTATAAATGGGACTCCAAGTCATGTCATAGTCCTTAAATCAATTTCAACCAAATTGTCTTAAATGCATGAATGATTATGGCATTAGAGATGATATAGATAAACGCATGCTCATAATCATGATGTCATTGCATAATATGAAATCTAAAAACATATGACATTTAATCCTTAATCCTAAACATGTACATGACATATAGAATGATTAAAAATAAGCATGATGTCATGGCATGTTATATGGCAAACAAAGCATGGCATATAAAATATATAGGTATAGTAATACCCAAATTTTAATATTAATTGCCATTTCATATAATTAATTATATTTTGCCATATTTCTATTTTTCTCCCAAATGTGCCAAAAACCCAAAATGGCACACTAACCTCTAAACCTAAATTGTGCCAATTTTGATCACTTTATCAAACTTCTCAAGTAATATTGGCACATCCTAAAACTTTTAGGATTATAATTCAACCCTATTTCCAAGGTATCCATAACCTTAAAAATAACCTAAAGTGCCACCTTTGCCATGGTTGAGTTAACTACCCATCCATTTAAGGTTGGCACACCCTAACCCATCTAGCGTGAATCAATCACGCTCTTAGGAACCCAAAACCGATTTGAGCTCCTAGGGTTAATTAGGTATTCCTTAGGGATAACCTCCCTAGATACCTTCCTAATGACCCTCCTAGGCTTGTTAGCCTTGGTCATTTGGGTCTTACCTAGGTTGACTCTCGGGGTAACTCCCCTTGCAACCTTCTTAGTGGCCACCCTAGGTTTCCTTGAAACCCTAGCCACTAGGCACACCCTTTGGTCAATTCTAGGGATGACTTCCCTATTGACCTTGGTCTTCCTAGACCTAGTTTGTGTTCCATAATCAAATGGAACACTATGGTAAGCCACCTTAGGCTTAGGTTTGTGACCCAAACCTTACTTGCCCTTGGTTGACTTTTGACTCTTAGGTCCTAGGTGTTGACTTTGACTTTTGGACCTAGAAGTTTGACTAATTGACCCTTGCATTTGATTTTGCATAACCTTAAGGGTCTTTTCAAGTTTTTCAAGCCTTGACCTCAAGAATTGATTTTCCTTTTCTAATTGCCTGATTTTAGAATTTTGATTTAAATCTTGGGCATTGGACTTCCTAGGCATATGCCTAGTCCATTTAGGGTTTAGACCTAGGTGCTCTTGCACCTTTCTAATTGTCTCCCTAGGTAAAATTGATCTTGAGTTATTTGACCTAGGTTTGCCCTTATGTAAAATATTTTTAGGGACATTAGTCCCAAATTTCTCCTTACTCCTAAGGTAAATATTTTTAGCTCCTAAACAAAAGTATTTATTTCTATTAGCATGCTTTTCATGGCAAATTGCTAGGGAATTGAAATTTCTAGCATGCTTTTGTCTATTAACTAAAGAAAGAGCATTATTAACTTGATATACCTTAGGGTTAGCCTTAGTAGCTCCCCCTACTTGTGATGCTCCTTTGCCCCTTCTTCTCCCCTTCGGGCATTGACTCGAATGACCCGAGTACATTTGAAGCAAATCACTTGCTCCTTGCTCTTTTTCATTGAGGCACCGGTCTCCTTGACTTTTGGCACGGGTGGAGTCTTCTTAACCCGTTTAGGACACTTACTCTTGTATTGTCATTTCTCCCTACACTCAAAGCATATAATATTCATTTTATTATTAATTGACATGCTTGAGTTACCTAGGGTGGTTGTGGTGGTCGGAGTGGATTCTTGAGCTTGCTCTTCCTCTTTACCGGATGTAGATGGTTCTTCTTATTGCTCCGGTATCAAGGATGCCCTAATCTCCTCCCCTTCTATCCTAGAGGTGGAGGTCTCCTCTTCTTCCATCACTTCTACCTCTTCCGATCTGGATGTTGATTCCCTATCAACCTCCGAATCCTCTAGCTCTTTGGATGTTTCTTCTTGAGCTTGAGAGGATGATGGTCCTTCTTCTTGGATGGGTGATAGACTTTCATGGAGCTTGGCCAAATCGCTCCATAGCTCCTTGGCATCCACGTAGTCACCTAGGCTACACAAGAGATCATTAGGAATTAAATCAAAAATGAATTTGATTACCTTCTTGTTTTTATCGAATTGTTGGAGTTGCTCCTCACTCCATCTCTTCTTCTTGAGGAAACCACTCTTTGGTCCCTTAGGATATTCAAATCCTTCCATCAAGATAGACCATTCTTCGAAGTCCCTCATCATTAGGAAGTCTTCAATTCTTGACTTCCATTGCTTAAACCCTTCTTGTCCGTATAGTGTAGGGCACCGGTGTGTTGATGTCCCAACCTAATTGATCTTGGACTTCCATCTTTTACCCTCTAGCGTCTTGCTCTTGGTTGTTAATCCGTTGAAGAGAAACCTTGCTCTGATACCAATTGTTGGAGATTTGACGCCGCTAGAGGGGGGGGGGTGAATAGCATTGTGATCGTACGAAGATGGAATTCGATCGTGATTGTGTCTACAATTTCGTTAGCGCAGCGGAATATAGAAATGAAAGCAATAACGAAATACAACAATCACGAACACAAAGATATAACGTGGTTCGGAACCGAATGGTTCCTACTCCACGGATCTAGCTCTAAAGAGCCCTAGTGATGCACACGCACTCACTAATCACAAATACTCCTTCTCGACACAAGTCGGAGGTGGAGAAACCTCTTACAATAGATTACAACAATAATCTAAAGAAATACAAGCAAATACAAAGGAAATGTAAAGAACACTTTACAAACTAGGGTTTTGAGCGCTTGCTTGTTGGTTGCTTGGATGAGCTTGAAGGACCCTGAAATGCACCTGCAAATCGCCTTCAAATCGCCTCACCAAAGGAGACAACGGCTCAATCCACGCTGGACAAGTTCCAACGGATCTTGGCACGATCGCCAACATTTAAGCGACCGACCGCCGCGTCACCGCCCGGCCACGGCCACGCGAGCATTCTCGGCGCCAACGATGAACTACGGCCGATCGCCGAGCGACCGATCAGATACATCGTTCGACATCTAATGAGCAAGGCCGATCGCTAGAGCAGCCCAGCCTAAACCCGGCAATAACTCGTCGACCTACGGCAATGAACCGCCATAATGCTCCGACCGCCAACCTCAAAATGAGGTTTTAACCCAAGTATGGTGCCCCATACTTGCTAGACCACCTTAGCCTAGACCTAAGCCTTCTAGCCACCTCCATCACCTCACGCCTCGGATCCTCCAAGTCATCCATGACTTGTTCATCCATCGCGCTTAGCCTCGTGTGCTTCCCTGGCTATGTCATGCTAATCTGTCTACACCGCCAAGGCACATTGGACTTACACCGCCAAGACTCCGCTTGGACTTTACGCCGCCAACCATTCCTTGGACTTCTCAAATGCCAAGACTCAAGCTTGGACTTTCCCTTGCCAACCCATGTTGGACTTTCCATGCCAAGACCCATGCTTGAACTTTCCATTTGCCAAGACCCATGCTTGGACTTCTCATTTGCCAAGACCCATGCTTGGACTTCTCATGCCAAGTACTCAAGACTTGGACTTTCCTTGCCAACCCATGTTGGACTTTTCATGCCAAGACCATGCTTGGACTTTCCTTGCCAACCCATGTTGGACTTTACATTGCCAAGACCCATGCTTGGACTTTTACATTGCCAAGACCCATGCTTGGACTTTTACATTGCCAAGACCCATGCTTGGACTTTTCATGTGCCAAGTGTCCCACTTGGACTTTTCATGCCAAGTACTCAAGACTTGGACTTTACCAAATGCCAAGTGTTCCACTTGGACTTTCACATGACAATTACATTGTCATATGTTTTTGTCGAAACATCAAAACATCACTCGAGTCAAACTCGAGTCCTGGTCAATCGTGACCTGGGCCGATTGCACCAACACTAAAGACCCACTTACACCCAATGAGTTTAACCCCTTCAGGTGGATCAACCAAAGTCCATACTTGGTTAGTGTACATGGATTCCATTTCGGATCTCATGGCCTCAAGCCATTTTATAGAGTCTGGGCTTATTACAGCTTCCTGATAGAATGTTGGCCCATCAAGTATGACACCATCGTTGTCATCCAAGAGAAAAGAATATCTCTCAGGTTGACGATGTAACCTATCAGACCTGCGTAGAGCTTGGTCTACCTGAACAGGTTGTACCACAACTCATTGTGATGACCTTGATTCATAATGCTCATCACCTTGTGGTGCCGTTTCTTGTTGTATTAAGGCATCAGTGCTATTTTGTGTATCGTGAACTTCTTCAAGATCAATTTTACTCCTACTAGCCTTTCTAGAAATAAATTCCCTTTCTCGAAAAACACCATTTATGGCGACAAACACTTTGCCTAGCGTGGGATTGTAAAAGTAATATCCTTTCGTTTCCTTAGGATATCCTACAAAATAGCACTTGTCTGATTTGGGCCTAGTTTATCGGAGACTTGACGTCGAACATAAGTCTCACAACCCCAAATCTTTATAAAAGACATTTTAGGACTCTTCCCAATCCATATCGCATATGGTGTCTTTATGACTGCCATAGATGGGACGCGGTTAAGTGTGAAAGCAGCTATCTCTAGAGCATATCCCCAGAAGGAAGGAGGAAGATATGTATGACTCATCATTGATCATACCATGTCTAATAGAGTATGATTTCTCCTCTCTGATACACCATTCACTGAGGTGTTTCGGGTGGAGTGAGTTGAGATCGTATCCCACAATCAATTAGATAGTCATGAAACTCTTGGCTAAGGTATTTCCCACCTCGATCTGATCGAAGCATCTTAATACTCTTTTCAAGTTGGTTCTATACTTCATTCTTGAATTCTTTGAACTTTTCAAAGAATTATGATTTGTGCCTCATAAGATACACATATCCATATCTACTGAAATCATCAGTAAATGTAATGAAGTACTGATAACCACCTTTGGCTGAGACTTTGAAAGGACCACAAACATCACTATGTATGAGGCCTAATAAATTTGTCGCTCATTCGCCTTGTCCACTAAATGGAGTCTTGGTCATCTTGCCTAAAAGATAAGATTCGCATGTCTCATATGATTCAAAATCAAATGAGTCCAGTAATCCATCTATATGGTGTTGGATCGAGAAGCGTCGCTAGAGGGGGGGTGAATAGCGATCGTAAATCTTTCATCGAATTCGTTCGTTGAGACACAAATAAATAAGTAAGCACAGCGGAAAATAAAATGATACATTTATTTTACTTGGTTCACAACCCAGCGGTTGCTACTCCAAGGCCCTATCGGTCCTAGACCGCGTACGGAGGGCAAAGCACTATAACGTCTCCTCCTCGTTGGAGGTAGGAGACAACGATCACAAAATCCGGGAATACGAGGATGAGGCAACAAGTCTACCTCACCTCGTTATGAATAAAAGCAATGAATACAATATTAAAATAAATTACTAGATGTTGCTGCCGACGAAGAAGATCTGAGGTTGTCGTCGCGTCGGCGTTATGACGGTGTTGGAGCGTTGGCGTTGTAGGAGCACTTGATGAATAATCTTGATGTAATTTGGAGATGGAATCCTCCCCTCCTTTTATAGATTTTGGCCTCTGAATTTGTCTCCTCTTTTTTTGGAACGGATCATGAAGTTGTCCAAAATTTTATCACGAAGTGGCCACGTCAAACGTTATCCATTTTGACCTAGCGCAAAGGTCGATTCGCCATCACCGATCGATGCCTCTCATCGGCCGAATGATGATGATCGATGCCTCTCATCACCAATCGATAATGACCGCCTAATGTCCAACAATGATCACACCGCCACTTCTGCAAAGAAGAGGTTAGCTCAAAAAATGATAAATGTGACGGTTTCCAACCGTCCGATCTCGACCTAGACCTTCCACAGAAAGTCTTAGTCGGATCGTTGCCTAAGGTCATCCCCGTAAAGAGGACACGATCTTACCATCTCTCACACACACGAGCTTACCTCGATACTTAATTTGTAGCTCTCGCTTCCGGCCTTCCACTCGATTCCTTCGGCTCCCTCCGAAGTCACTCAAGTGTCGCCCGACTACCGCGGCTTCCTCCGGGTGTCGCTAGCCTTCAGCTCTAGCTTTAGTACTTTTCTGCACACTCGATTTAGCTCGTGAGATAATTATGTAAACTTAACTTTCTGTCTTTGTCATAATCAAAACACAGGTTCGATTATCTGGTACCCCTGCACCAACAATCTCCCCCTTTTTGATCTATGGCAAACCAACACAAAGTTAAGGGAAATTAAAGCATAAAACAAGTATAGTAAATGATGAATGCCATTTTTAAAAACTCCCCCTTAACCAAAACTCCCCCTTAACCCTAGGTGAGTTTTGAAAGAGATACTTTAGTTTTCAAAATTAAATAAATGTTGTGTTATTCCCCCTTAACTTTCGCTCTTCTCCCCCTTTTGCCATAAATCAAAACAAATGTTGGGGTTTGTTATGTAAAAATGAAGTTTGTTATATAAAATAGGGGTTTAAAGACAATATGGTATATGCATGCATCAAGATAAATCAACTATGAGTCCAAACATGCGTCTAGCAATAGTTAGATAGATTGGTTCGAGGTGTGTCTCTCTGCACCAATAATCTAAAGGTTTATAATATAACCCTTAGGGTTAGTTTGCTTTCCCCCTTAGTCAAATATATGAAGTATAAGAGATGTAGGGGGCGCTAAACTTTGGCCTAAAGAGTCATTAAGTACAATAGTTGAGAAAATAAGTAGTATTTTGAAGATTGTTTTAAGTATATTTCAATTATCCTTAACATCTCACCCATTCTATGTTTCAATTTGTTCACCTTATATGTTTTGTGAGATGATTTTTAAATTGATTAAAGATAGTCAACCTTGGGTTAGATTCGGATTTAACCTTTAGATCGTTAAGTAACTTTTCGAGAAATTGACTTCTAGGTCGTGGCGAGACACAGGGGCCTTCTTTGATCGGAACAACGACCACTTCCTTAGACAAAGCCAAATTCAAGAAAATATCACTTAAGTCACTTAGGGTTACTTCCTGGTCTAACTAGTTTAGGATACGGCGAGGTAGCTTCAGCTAGTTCTACTCGGTCAAGTGCACCAAGCTAGATACGCCTTATCTAGCTCGAATACACGAGACTTTGTTTCCCTAACGTACTATCATCTCGCCGCATCCTGATACTATGTTGTCAAGAGTTGACTAATCATTTACCCTATCTAGCCATTCTAAAAATTAAAGTAAAATATGCAATGGTTTTGCTAAGTAAGCGGGTATACTATTTTAGTGTTAGCTCCCCCTGGACCATTGAACCAATATGGTCTATTCAAATAATGAACTTGATCCTGAGGAATCCAATACTTATTAGTCCTTATATGTGAGTTCAATAAAACCTTTAGGACCCATGCTTGGACTCTTTGATGACTACGATTTACGATAGACATATAAGACCTATTTGTAGTCTTTGACTTAAATCCGAGTCCGACTTTATTGTACACGGCTCTTTGGGTTCCAAGTAGTCGATTAAGGTTCTTAGATCCCAACGTGAACCTTTCCAACCTAGCCTCAACCTCTTGAACTTGGTCTTTCAAGAGAGAATTCTCCTCCTCAAGTTTTTCAATTTGAGTTGAGTTTCCCTCTTGAACTTGACTAGTTGAAGGGGTTAGAGTAGCCTCTTGCTTGAGGGTTTCAACCTCCTCAAGTAACGACTCAACCCTAGACTCGGACTTAGTTAATTTCCTATTAAGCATTTTAATTGTATTGTAAAGCGTACAAATTAAAGAGCGATTAACCTTGACTATCCCTTTTGGTCCGGCTTTGAGTTTTCTCTCGATTCTCTCGAAATAATCTTCGGGCCTGAGTCGGAGTTGTAGTTGACTCTGATTCTGACTGAACTCTCTCGCTTGCCATGTATGTAACTCTTCTGTTGTCCCAAGTTGCATGGAAGGCTTCTTTTGCTCCCTTTTCTTTGGTTCTCATTCTTCAATTCTTCTTCTTCTCAACTATTCTCAACTATTGACTACGTCACTATTGGCCTCCTCTTCGGATTCGGATTCGATTCATCTTGGGTTCGAGTTCATCTACTTGCTTAGTAGGTGGCTTCCTTCTTTGTCCTGCAAGTAGAGCAATACCTCTCTCGCCCGACCACGCTAGTTTGCTCATGAAGTTCAAACTCGGAAAATAATTCATCTAACCTAAGCTTCAAAGGTCCTTAGAGACCTTGTAGACATCGACCATGGATGCCCACAAGGTAGTCCTAGGGAAAGCATTTAAAGCGCACTTATAAGGTCCTGCTTCTCTATGGCTTGCCTCGATTGAATGAAGACCGCTGATTGATATCTTGATCCGCGCATGTAGTTGGGTGGGCGGTCTCATGATCCTCGTGATCTTTAGATTGTACAATTTATTTAAAAGTAAATCTCTTTACATACCTTAGCATCGCCCCCTTCGTAAATCAATCAATTTGTTCCAGAGGTCTTTGGCGCTAATGAATGGTCCGATGTGGTTGAGTTCCTCCTTGGACAAGCCACATTGTAATATTTGGGTTGCTCTTGCATCGGCTTCGATTTGTCTCTTGGTTGCATTGGTCCACTTGTTGAAGTCCAAGGGCTCGCCTTGATCATTGGTGGGTAGAGCAAAGCCGGTTTGGATTATTATCCAAGTCTAGACTTGTGTTTTCAAGAAACACTCCATCCGACCTTTCCAATAACGGAAATCATTTCCATTAAAGAAAGGAGGTCAGGTGGTGTTATATCTCTCAATGTGAGCCATTAAGTATCTTGCAAAACACGAATAAAAACCAAAGGGAATTCCAAGACTTGGTCTTGGATTAGTAGTGTGGGAAATAATAGGAAATAAATAGAAATAAATGAGAAAAAAAAACTAACAAAAACTAACAACTTACGACCTTCGATGCCCCCGAAAGGGTACTAGACGTTGGATTTTGGGGCTGGAAATGGATTGTTACGAGGATAAACTCTGGTAAAAAATGTAGATCTCTCAGAGATCTTCGATTTGGTACGTAGATCGTTATGTGAGTCCACTTGTACGAAAAGTTATGGCCGTTTTACCGTCGGCTACTCCAAGAGAGAAAAACTTGCAAGCACACAACCAAAAGAAACGCATCAAGACTTCGCCTTGGATTAGTGAAAAGGAGGAAAAAGACCTAAAAAAATACGAATCAAAAAAATACAACGAAAACCAAAACGTGCTAGATCGGTGGTTTCACTAAATCTTAGCGCCCCGCCTCGATACCAATTGTTGGATCGAGAAGCGCCGCTAGAGGGGGTGAATAGCGATCGTAAATCTTTCTTCGAATTCGCTCGCTGAGACACAAGTAAATAAGTAAGCACAGCGGAAAATAAATGACATGTTTATTTTACTTGGTTCACAACCCATGTTGCTACTCCAAGGCCCTATCGTCCTAGACCGCTGCACGAGGGCAAAGCACTATAACGCCTCCTCCTCGCTGGAGGTAGGAGACAACGATCACAAAATCCGAATACGAGGATGAGGCAACAAGCCTACCTCACCTTGTTAATAAAAGCAATGAATACAATATTAAAATAAATTACTAGATGTTGCTACTAAGAAGATCTGAGGTTGACGGCGTTAAGTATGATGTTGGAGCGCTATGCTGTAGAGAGCACTTGATGAATAATCTTGATGTAATTTGGAGATGGAATCCTCCTCCTTTTATAGATTTTGGCCTCTGAATTTGTCTCCTCTTTTTCGAACGGATCACAAAGTTGTCCAAAATTTTATCACGTAGCACAACGTTATCCGCTTTTGACCTAGCGCAAAGGTCGATTCGTGCCGCCATCGATCGGTGATGATAGTCGATCGATGCCTCTCATCACCAATCGATAACGATCGCCCAATGTCCAATATGATCAGACTACGGCACCGCCACTTCCAGTAAGAGGTTAGCTCGAAAATGATAAATGTGATTTGGTTTCAACGTCCGATCTCGACCTAGACCTTCCACAGAAGTCTTAGTCGATCGCCGCCAAGGTCATCCTCAGAAGAGGACATGACCTTACCATCTCTCACACACACGAGCTTACCTCGATACTTAATTTGTAGCTCTCTCTTCCGGCCTTCCACTCGATTCCTTCGGCTCCCTCCGAAGTCACTCGAGTGTCGCCCGACTACCGTGGCTTCCTCCGGGTGTCGCTAGCCTTCAGCTCTAGCTTTAGTACTTTTCTGCACACTCGATTTAGCTCGTGAGATAACGATGTAAACTTAACTTTGTGTCTTTGTCATAATCAAAACACAGGTTCGATTATCTGGTGCCCCTGCACCAACATATGGAGCTAAGATATGTGACTCTCATTTATGTGACCCAAGCGACAATGCCAAAGATATGTCTGATTCAAATCATTAGATTTGAATCATTTAGTATTTATGTTATAGACTGGGTTTTCTAGATCTAGAACATAGAGTCCATTCATCAAATGTGCACTGCAATAGAACATTTCATTTAAAAAAATAGAGCAACGTTTGTCCTTTATAGTAAATGAAAAACCTTTCTTGTCCAAACAAGAAACAGACATAATGTTCTTAGTTATTGCAGGTACAAAATAGCACTCATCAAGTTCTAAAATCAAACCACTCGGCAACAACAAGGAATATGTTCCTACAACTAAAGCAGCAACTCTTGCGCCATTCCCCACACGTATGTCCACTTCTCCTTGCGTCAATGATCTACTTCTTCTCAGGCCCGGCAAATTAGTGCAAATATGAGAAGCATAACCGGTATCAAATACCCATGAAGAAGAAATAGATAGATTGACTTCTATAACATGTATACTTGAAGCAGAAGTATCACTTTGCTTCTTCTTGACTTCCTCAAGATACTTTTTACAGTTCCTCTTCCAATGTCCAACTTCCTTACAATGGAAGCAAGTCCCTTCCTTAGTCACCCCACCTTTGGGCTTCAATGCTTTCTTGCCCTTTTCTTGGGTCTTGCCTTTAGACTTCTTCTTACCTTTGCCCTTTTTAACCATAAGTACATCACTAGTACTAGGTTGTATCTTCTTAAGATTGCTCTCAGCAGTTCTTAACATGCTTAAGAGCTCAGGCAACGGTTTGTCAATTTCACTCATGTAATAATTCATTACAAATTGACCACTACAGAATAAGGTCAGTGGTCAACTTTTGGCCTAAAGGAAATCCCAATCTATCAAGGTTCTCCACATACCCAATCATCTTGAATACGTGAGTTCCTACGGGTGTTCCTTCTTGCATCTTGCATTGAAACAATGCCTTAGATACCTCGGATCTCTCGTGCCTCGCTTGCCCTTGATATAGTTGCTTCATGTGTGCAACCATAGCAAAGGTATCCATGTTCTCATGTTGCTTCTGAAGCTCAGAGTTAATGGTTGCAAGCATAAGGCATGATGCATCTAATGCATCATCTTGATGCTTCTTGTAAGCATCCTTATCAACACGAGTGGTATTGTTGGTGGGTGGTTCAAGAATGGGTTGCTCTAGGACATAGAGTTTCCTCTCCTATTTGAGAACTATTCTAAAATTCCTATACCAGTCAATAAAGTTTGCTCCATTGAGCATGTCCTTCTCAAGGACCGATCGCAGAGATAGGGTATTTGACGTATTTGAAGACATAGTGATCTACAACAGAAATAATATGCATAAAATGAGTACCATATCTTTAAATCATTTAATTAGGTCTTTGATTAAATGAGACTTCCACTGAATCATAGATGCATGTGGGGCAAAATCCACATCATACTTCACTTTGAGTTAGCTTTGGCTAATCGCCCAAGATTTAGTGTAACTAGGTAGGTAACAATTTACCAATTGCATCACATGCAATTCTTGCATAAAGAGGGGCCAAGATCCATATTACACATCATCTTGAGTTAGCTTTGGCTAATCACCCAAGACTTAGTGTATATGCTCTCTAACCCATGTTTCCTAACTATTAGGATATGCCTCTAGGTGTTTCTCAATCTAATTGAGACACTTAGTTATGTCTCATCCAAAGTTTGATAGCGGGACATCACAATTGTCCTCTCGCACTCTATCAAGATAAAATGTGTTGCTTTGCTTTGGCAAACCCAACAACAAATGATCGAGGTAGTTTATGAGTATCAAACTTTGGTAGGCATATTAAATTGGCTTAATTTAAAATAAGATTATTATTTAGCATCACATACACATAGCACATACATGTATCACATACACACATAGCAAATAATCTTAAATGTGACATGGTTATGGCCTTAATCTATGATCTTCTCTAGCCAATGAGAAGAGCGAATAGTGAACCTAGGGATGTCATCTTCTCTAAGTGCTTCCTTCGGTCACCCTGTGTTGTCGGTATCCTCCTCGTAACTTAACCATCAATGGACTTTCCATTTCTTCATTTTGTACATTACAAAATAAGAACACTCGAGTTACATTCGAGTCTAAATCTATTTTACAACAGGAAAAATAGAGATGAAGGAGCGACATACAAGCCACATTATGAATTACAATATGCACACACAACACATAACCACAATCATATTGGGTCTTAGGCCATAACCATGCACCATGCATCATATCATTCATAATAATGTGATTTTATAAAATTGATTATACATACACAAATTTTAAATCCACTTCACTAATAAGCCGCAACGCCACGGTCCCGCTTAGGGTGAATAAGGCATCCATGGCTAGTCAGAGACTGCTTTGCCTCTTTTTAGGACAATTGTAAGCCTAAAAATTGCGGTACCTACACATGGAAATTTTATTCTCAAGCAACATACGTAACTGAACGAAGTACACTACATATAAATTATATAAACAACAAAATGTATGTTTCGTAAGTGGCTCGATACCCTTTGTTGGGATCCTACTATGCAAACCATTCGCAAAATCACATCGAACAAAATTTTTGGATCCCACCAGAGATCCAAGAAAAAACATATAAATTGCTTTTAACCATCTAGATCCTATCTAAAAGAAGTATAATACCATTGAAGCGAGCCCTTTGCAATCCTGCTAGTCCAAAGTTTTCGGATCTAAATACGGTAAGGATAACCATATCTCTAAGGTATCCACACTGACACTCAGCCCTTTTGGAAATATGGTTGTGCTAGCAACCTTTGTAGAACAACTAGCCAAAATTAGGAGGATGAAGAAGTGAAGAAGAAGAAAGAACACCCAACTCTTGGATCTCTCTTTTCCTCAAGGCAACACTTGCACACACAAGCCAAAAACCTTCTCATCCTTTTCTTTTCTCTCACCACCAACAATATCTCAACGTTGAAGTCCATTTTATATTATCATGCTTGAATTCCAAAATCAATGCATCATTGAAAATCCACTAGCCTCTTCCCATGTTGAAAATCCAATGCATCAAATGCATTGAATTGTAATCAAATGCATTATTGAAAAGCCACTAGCCTCTTCCAATTCTTCACGTTGAAATCCAATGCAATTTTTAATGCATCATGCATGCATTAAAACTTTTTGCATGTGACTTGCTTGAGTTTTGCAGGTGACTTGGGTTTAACTCAAGTCTAACTTGAGTTTTGCATGCGAATTGAGTTTAATTCAAGTCTCACTTGATTCTAACTCAAATCTAGTCTTCATCCATCCAATTTAGTTTGAGTCTAACTCAAAAGTAACCCGCTTGAGTCTAACTCAACCAACTTGATTTTGACTCGAGCCTTGACCATCCATTATTCTCATTGTTTTTTAGTCAAACTAAAAGAACTCATTTCCAAAATAGAATGTCATTTGTGTGTGATCCTATAGGCTCTTGTAACGTTGGCAATGTGTCTAAAACACCTTTTAGACACATAAGCAATGAGCGGCATCTAGCAATACATCATTGCTACCCAAGTTACAAGATCATCGAGATCCGACAACCTTTTCGTGGCTATTATCATGTATGATGGTTTTTTTCTATCCTTGATATCTTAGATCGATCAATGAGACATAGATCGTGTCATCCCCTTATCGATCTTTGTGTTTCTTGATCCCCAAGTAGACTCACTCAAACAAATAAGCTCAATATCTCATATTGACTCATTTGAGCATGGCCATGCATTTCGTGGTCCTACTATATCAAAAGGCCAAAGATATCACTCCCATCATATGGGAGGGATAGATCCCATCTATATCACTGACATCCCTCTGCATAATTTGTTACATACCCAGTGATCGCCTTAATAGTCCACCCTGTTACGGGTGATGTTGGACGATACCAAAGTGCATAACTCCGTATATAGGGAACCATAGTGACTTCAAGTCTTACGACTATTCATACTAATAGTCACATGAGAAAGTATATGACACTCATATAACAATCCATTATACTTTTTCACGGTGGGTCAATTCAGTATATATAGTCTCCACTATATATACTCATGCATCAATGTGATATCACATATCCATGACTTGTGAGATCAATGTTGGTGCAATCGGCCCAGGTCACGATTGACTAGGACTCGAGTTTGACTCGAGTGATGTTTTAATGTTTCGACAAAAACATATGACAATGTAATTGTCATGGGAAAGTCCAAGTCTTGAGTACTTGGCATGAAAAGTCCAAGCATGGGTCTTGGCAATGTAAAAGTCCAACATGGGTTGGCAAGGGAAAGTCCAAGCATGGTCTTGGCATTTGAGAAGTCCAACATGGGTTGGCAAGGGAAAAGTCCAAGCATGGGTCTTGGCAATGTAAAAGTCCAACATGGGTTGGCAAGGGAAAGTCCAAGCATGGTCTTGGCATTTGAGAAGTCCAACATGGGTTGGCAAGGGAAAAGTCCAAGCATGGGTCTTGGCAATGTAAAAGTCCAACATGGGTTGGCAAGGGAAAGTCCAAGCTTGAGTCTTGGCATGAGAAGTCCAAGGGGTTTGATATTGGCTGCGTAAAGTCCAAGCGGGAGTCTTGGCAGCATAAGTCTAATGGTTGGCGGCGTAAAGTCCAAGCGGAGTCTTGGCGGCGTAAGTCCAATGTGCCTTGGCGGTGTAGACACCGTTAGCATGACATAGTCGACAGAAGCACTTAGAGGCTAGTGCGATGGATGAATAAGTCGTGGATGACTTAGAGGGATCCGAGAGGCGTGAGGCTGATGGAGGTGGCTAGAAGGCTTAGGTCTAGGCTAAGGGTGGTCTAGCAAGTATGGGGGCACCATACTTAGGTTAAAACCTCATTTTTGAGGTTGGTAGTCGACTGGCATTATGGTCGGTTCGACTGCCGTGAGTTGACTTGAGTTCGACCGCGCTTAGCACGAAATGCTCGCAGCGATCATCGAGGAGCGATCAGTGTCGACGGATCGGTGATCGCTAAGGGTTGATCGATCGCCACCCAATGTCGAGCATAGAACGCTCAGTCGCCCGGCTATGGGCGCTAGCAATGCGATCGCAAAGTTGGCGCGATCGCCAAGAGATCCGTTGGAGTTTTTTCATCGTGGATCGAGCCGTTGTCTCACGACAGGATCACCGATCGGTGACTTATGGCGGTCCGATGGCAAATCTCAGTCGACGCAAGGATAAAGGAGTTTGACGGGAGTGTTTTTATCATCAGTTCTAAGCGATTTCTTGACGTTTTGAGGCGATTTACACGCAAATCGGTCTTCAACCACGGTTCAAGCGATCAACAAGCAAGTAATCCAAAGGCATTTGTAAAGTTGTTTTCTTTACTAGTTTTGCATTGTATTATTGTATTTTCTTGTATTCCTTTCGCTTATTGTTGTTTATGCCAGAGATTTCTCCGCCTCCGACTTGTTGTCGAGAAGGAGTTTATTGATTAGTGATTGCATTGGCGTCACTAGAGCTCGTTAGAGCTCGATCCGTGGAGTTGGAACCGTGTGGTTCTGAACCACGTTAAATCTTCGTGTTATTGTGTTTCGTTATTGTTGTTATATATTCTGCTGTGCTAACGAAACTTGTAGACACGAACACGCGAACATTTTCCATCTACGCAAGAGTAAACTCTATTCACCCCCCCCCCCTCTAGCGGCGTCAAATTTCCAACAATTGGTATCTGAGCCCGGGGCTCTTCTACGAACTAACCGCCGGGAGCTAAGACAAAGAGGCTAGAGGGTGAAGATGGAAGAACCATTGGGATGGGACATCAACACCCCAATTCCCTATTCCTTCTATGGACGAGAAGGTTTCAATTCTTGGAATAGAATTGAAGATTTTTTGATGATGAGAGACCTTGAGGAGTGGTCCGCGTTGATGGAAGGATTTGAATATCCTAAGGGACCAAAGGGAGGGTTTCTCAAGAAGAAGAAGTGGAGTGAGGAGCAACTCCAACAATTCAATAAAAACAAGAAGGTAATCAAATTCATTTTTGATTTAATTCCTAATGACCTTTTGTGTAGTCTAGGTGACTATGTGGATGCCAAGGAGCTATGGAGCGATTTGGCCAAGCTCCAAGAAAGTCTATCATCGGTCCAAGAAGAAGGACCATCACCCTCTCAAGCTCAAGCAAGCACATCCCCATCTAAAGAGCTTGAGGAGTCAGAAGTTGATAGGGAGTCGACTTTCGGATCGGAGAAAGAAGTGGTGGAAGAGGTGGAAGAAGCATCCACCTCAAGGATTGAGGGGGAGGAGAGAACTTCCACACCGGAGCCGGAACAAATTCAAGAAGAAGTCTCAACCTTCGGGAGGAATGAAGAATCCACTCCAATCACCACACCAACCATAGGTAACTCAAACATATCAATTTGTAATAAAAATCATATCATATGTTTTGAGTGTAGAGAAGTCAGGCACTACAAGAGCAAGTGCCCAAAGAAGGTTAGGAAAGCTCCACTGGCACCAAAAGTCAAGGATGCCGATGCCCCAAGTCAAAATAGCAAGGAGCATATCATATGCTTCAAGTGCAACTCAAAGGGGCATTACCGGAGTCAATGTCCTAGGGGGAGCAAAAAGATCCAAGAAGGAGCTACACATGTAGGGGGAGCTAAGGCTAACCCTAAGGTATATTTTAGTAATGCTCTTTCTAATTCTTATAGTCAAAAGCATGCTAGGAATAATTTCAATAGTCTTGCTATTTATCATAAAGAGCATGCTAGAAGTAAGGAATTTTGTTTAGGAGCTAAAAGTGTTAACTTCAAAAATAGGGAGAAATTTGGGACTAATGTCCCTAAAAACAATTTACCTAAGGACAAACCTAGGTCAAATAACTCAAGATCAATTTTACCTAGGGAGACAATTAGAAAGGTGCAAGAGCACCTAGGTCTAAACCCTAAATGGACTAGGCATATGCCTAGAAAGTCTCATGCCCAAGAATTTAATCAAAAATCAATTGGGCAATTAGAATTAGAAAACCAAGCCTTGAGGTCAAGGCTTGAGAAACTAGAAAAGACCCTTAGGAATATACAAAACCAAGTTAAAGGGTCTAATGATCAAAAGTCTAGGTCTAGATCTCAAAGTCAACACCTAGGACCTCAAAGTCAAAAGTCAACCAAGGGCAAGCAAGGTTTGGGTCACAAACCTAAGCCTAAGGTGGCTTACCATAGTGTTACATTTGATTATGGAACACAAACTAGGTATAAGAAGACCAAGGTTACTGGGGAAGCTATCCCTAAGAGTAATCATAGTTTGTGCCTAGTGGCTAAGGTTTCTAGGAAACCTAGGGTGGCCACTAAGAAGGTTGCAAGGGGAGTTACCCCTAGAGTCAACCTAGGTAAGACCCAAACGACCAAGGCTAACCAGTCTAGGAGGGTCATTAGGAAGGTATATAGGGAGGTTATCCCTAAGGAATACCTAATTAACTCTAGGATCTCAAATCGGTTTTGGGTTCCTAAGAGCATGATTGATTCACGCTAGATGGGTTTAGGGTGTGCCAACCTTGATTGGATGGGTAGTTAACTCAACCATGGTAAAGGTGGCACTTTAGGATATTTTCAAGGTTATGGTTACCTGAAATAGATTGAATCAATATCCTAAAAGATTTTAGGATGTGCCAATGCACTTTTGAAATTAAGAAAATCAATTAAATTTAGGTTTAGAGGTTAGTGTGCCATTTTGGGTTTTTGGCACACTAGGGAGATTAGGTTAATATGGCAAAATATGATTAATCCCAAAAAATAGAAATTAATATTAAAATTTAGGTATTATCATACCTATATATTTCATATGCCATGCTTTGTTTGTCATATAACATGCCATGACATCATGCTTACTTTTAATCATTTTATATGTCATGTTCATGTTTTAAGATTAAGGTTTTAAATGTCATGTGTTTTTAGATTTCATCTTATGCCATGACATCATGATTATGAGCATATGCTTATTTATATCATCATTAATGCCATAATCATTCATGTATTTAAGAAAAATTTCGATTGAAATTGATTTAAGGACTATGACATGACTTGGAGTCTCATTCATAAGGGAATCAAGTAGGGTTGCCTTAGAAGATGCATGAAACCCTAGTTTTAAATGAACCAAAACTCACATCTCACATCCAATTGACATGTATGTGTATTTATACACCCTAGATACATGTGAGATGCTAGGATATGAGTTAAGTTCAAGGTGCATAGTTTTTGCATCTAGATGAACTAAAACTCATCTAATTTCAAATGTGGATCATTAGGAAAGCTTGTGTACAAGTCATGTGCATAGAGCCCAAGGAATATGATCCAAAACATGGTTTTGAAATCATTTTAAAATCAATTTAGAAAACCTTGGTGAAGTCTATCTTTTGATAGCAATCACCATTGATGAAGTTGATACAAAATAGGGCCAAAACATTGAAAATTTCAATAGTTTTGAGTTTTGTATCAAACTCACTATTTATGGGTAAAATAATTTTCAAATATTTTTCACCCATTGTAATAACTATAAGTAATATACGTATCAAATTTTATGATTTTTCAAATTATGTATAATTACTTATGTTTTATGAAATTCGGAAATTTATTTTATCAATCGCCTGGTGGCGCGATCGATATAGTGGCAATGATGATTATTGTCGTGAGTCATTGCCAGGTCTGATTTCAGGTTAACAAGGTTTGTTTAGCCCGTGTTCAGCTATGGAAAAGGTTCCTAATCACTCCTAACCCTAGGATATGCTTTAGGAAGCATTATAAAGGGTGAAAATCCATTGGATATGGATTAGGAGCTGTGTTAGGTCAAAGTATCAAATTTAGGGTGAGTGAAAGTTCTATGTTGAACTTAGAACCTTAATTTTGATGGTTTAGAGTTTCTATTGGCTTAGGGGCTTCCCAAGGACATTGTTGGTGTAATGGTCAAGGGGAAGCAAGTCTTTAGGGGGAGGTATCCATCTTGGGATGATGGATGTGTCTTTCTACTTGAAGAGGAGAAGTTATTGGGAGAGTATCATCAATTGGGAAAATTGATGGGTTTTTGATACCCAATTTGGAAATTGGGAGAGAGTATAGGATTGCCTCTCTTGAGTGATATGTGAATTATCACTAGGAAGATGGTAGGCATCCTAGGTATTTATTTTTGGATCAAGAGGGAGATTGTAAGATCTCATTGGGACATGAGACATTGACCTCCTTGGAGAGAAAACCTTTTTGATGTTAGTCAAAAAGGGGGAGAATGTTTGGGGGAGAACATTTGGAGAGTGTTTACCAATTTGGGATAATTGGTAAGGGATTTGAGTTAGTGGTCTAACTCAAATGATTTGTTTGGTTTTTGTCAAACATCAAAAAGGGGGAGATTGTTGGTGCAATCGGCCCAGGTCACGATTGACCAGGACTCGAGTTTGACTCGAGTGATGTTTTGATGTTTCGACAAAAACATATGACAATGTAATTATCATGGGAAAGTCCAAGTCTTGAGTACTTGGCATGAAAAGTCCAAGCATGGGTCTTGGCAATGTAAAAGTCCAACATGGGTTGGCAAGGGAAAGTCCAAGCATGGTCTTGGCATTTGAGAAGTCCAACATGGGTTGGCAAGGGAAAAGTCCAAGCATGGGTCTTGGCAATGTAAAAGTCCAACATGGGTTGGCAAGGGAAAGTCCAAGCATAGTCTTGGCATTTGAGAAGTCCAACATGGGTTGGCAAGGGAAAAGTCCAAGCATGGGTCTTGGCAATGTAAAAGTCCAACATGGGTTGGCAAGGGAAAGTCCAAGCTTGAGTCTTGGCATGAGAAGTCCAAGGGGTTTGATATTGGCTACGTAAAGTCCAAGCGGAAGTCTTGGCAGCATAAGTCCAATGGTTGGCGGCGTAAGTCCAATGTGCCTTGGCGGTGTAGACACCGTTAGCATGACATAGCCGACGGAAGCACCTAGAGGCTAGTGCGATGGATGAACAAGTCACGGATGACTTGGAGGGATCCGAGAGGCGTGAGGCTGATGGAGGTGGCTAGAAGGCTTAGGTCTAGGCTAAGGGTGGTCTAGCAAGTATAGGGGCACCGTACTTGGGTTAAAACATCATTTTTGAGGTTGGAGTCACATTATGGTTCATTGTCGTGAGTCGACTTGAGTTATTTGCCGGTTTAGAAATGCTCAGCGCATCGCTCATTGGCGATCGGCGAGTGTCGGCAGCGATCGGCGCCAAAGTCGACGATCATTGCCGCAATGTCGATCGATCGCAGAGCGCTCCGTGGCCGCGGCGATCGGCTCTGGCAACGATCGGCCGCGCCAATGTTGGTAGTCGACTGCCAAGAGATCCGTTGGAGTTTTTCCATCGTGGATCGAGACGTTGTCTCACGACAACAGTGGCATCAGTCGACTGGTGACTTATGGCAGTCGACTGATGGGCGGAAATCCTGGTCGTGTGCAAGGATAAAAGGAGCTCGACGGGAGGGTTTTTTTATCATCAGTTCTTATGCGATTTCTTGGACGTTTTTGAGGCGATTTGCTGCTGCAAATCAGAGTCTTCAACCACGGTTCAAGCGATCAACAAGCAAGTAATCCAAAGGCATTTGTAAAGTTGTTTTCTTTACTAGTTTTGCATTGTATTATTGTATTTGCTTGTATTCCTTTCGTTTATTTTGTAAACGTTTGTACAAGGTTTCTCCGCCTCCGACTTGTTGTCGAGAAGGAGTTTATTGATTAGTGATTGCATTGGCGTCGCTAGAGCTCGTTAGAGCTCGATCCATGGAGTAGGAACCGTGTGGTTCCGAACCACGTTAAATCTTAGTGTTATTGTGTTTGTGATTGTGTTTCGTTATTGTTGTTATATATTCCGCTGTGCTAACAAAACTTGTAGACACGAACACGTGAATGTTTTCCATCTACGCAAGAGTAAACGCTATTCACCCCCCCCCTCTAGGGGCGTCAAATTTCCAACAATCAAGTCATCCATTGACCTACATGCTAGTCTCATTGTATCAATATAACCCTTGTTTATTAATACAATACTTGACTAGGAATATTTAAGAATAGTGTTATCTACAGCTTCTCATAATTAATTCTACCAATTGATATATTGTGAGTAAGAACCTACTATTCAAGGGCATTATTATATTTATTTAGCTGGCACACACATAAAGTAAATATAATAACCAATGTTTGCCTATATTAATATAAGAAATGATACAAAAGTTTCCATCCCCTATCATCTCATAATTGGCACTAAGAGCTCATACTAACAAATGCCCCCACCACGGATTGGATAGGTGGCTGGTGATCCACATCTTCTATAACAGGATCACATACGCTACGAAGATGTCCCTTGATTCTTCTGCAGGAGGAACACTTATGGATATGACCATAGAGAAAGCGGAAGAGCTAATAGAAGAGGTGGCCCAAAACCACCATCAATGGGCTTCCGAACGTGGCCACCTAGCTCCTGTAGCAGGACGACATACTGTTAACTCCATGGATCACCTAACAACGAGGATGGACACGCTTAGTAGACAATTCGACTCTTTAAATCCTTCATCTGCATGTGTGGCCATTGACTTTAGAGAAGGAGCTACAACGTATCGATAGGACTACTGTGGAGGGCAAGATAGCTTAGAAGAGCAGATCGAGCACTGTGATGCGGTTGGGGACTACAATCTAAGGTCCAACAACCCATACTCTGGTACTTACAATTCTGGATGGAGGAACCATCCGAATTTTTCCTATCGGAATAACTCGGGGAACTTCCGATCATCAGGAGGGTATGGGCAGCAACAGGGCAATGGGCAACAGCAGCAATAGAAGTCTAGACTAGAACTGATGATGGAAGACTTCATTGCTACCCAAACAAAGGCCAATGAGGAATTTCATCGCCGACATCAGAAAACAGAGGAGTTACTCAGAGACTTGAAGGCCATCGTTGACGGTCTTGTAAGTCACACAAGGATGTTGGAGACACAAGTGGCCCAGATAGCCCAAACCGTGTTGAAATCTATGGATAGTTCTCCATCAGTACCCGAACCAAGTTAGGCTAAAGAGGAAGAAGTATACAATGAGGGAGTGGGCCAGAGAAACAGATTCGCCAAGGGGTGTGCAGCCATGATTTCCACCCTACTTGACCAAGCTGAAATTGAAGATAAGATTCCACCACAGCATTAGGACCCCGGTGAATTTGTTATCCCCTGCTCGATATATGGGGAAAGCTTCGATGAAGCACTGTGTGACTTGGGGTCATTAGTAAGTGTGATGCCCTATGCATACTATTTGAAGATGGGATTGAATGAGCTCCAACCAGTGAATCTTGGTATTCGTATTGGGGGACGACTCAGTCAAGGAACCCATCGGCTTGCTAGCACACGTGCTTGTGGTTGTCAATGTTGGTGCAATCGGCCCGGACTCGAGTTTGACTCGAACTGTATTTTGATGTTAGACAAAATGCATGACATGGGATTGTCATGGGAAGTCCGACATAGGGTTAGCCACGTAAATCTAAGTGTGTAGCCTTGGTGGTGAAAAGTTCAAGCATGGGGCTTGGTGTTGGGAA
Organism: Wurfbainia villosa; assembly: GCA_025175895.1. Classification (NCBI taxonomy): domain Eukaryota; kingdom Viridiplantae; phylum Streptophyta; class Magnoliopsida; order Zingiberales; family Zingiberaceae; genus Wurfbainia; species Wurfbainia villosa. The sequence goes on along the minus strand of CM045987.1, from coordinate 91,645,917 downwards.
AATCCAAGCATAGGGCTTGGTGTTGGAAAGTCCAACATGGGTTGGCCACGTAAGTCCAAGTGTGTAGCCTTTGCGGTGAAAATACAAGCATGAGGATTGGTGTGGGAAGTCTTGAGGACTTGGCAAGTTCACTAGGCTCGGGGTCCTTGAGTTGGTGAAGGATGGCATTGCGAAGCCGTGCACTTGGTGCATTCGAGGGACTGCCGGACGGGGAGCGAATGGAGTGAGGCCCAAGGGAAGCATACTTCGAGGGCAAGAGATGCGAAGGATGGTGTTGCGAAGTTGTGCGCTTGGCACATCCGCGGGACGTAGGCCGAGGGAAGAGAGCTTCGGTGGGGAACTCCATGAGAGGATGAGGTGGACTTGGCCAAGTGGCTAAGACTGAGTGTCGGAGGCTCAAACATGAGGTTTAAGGGTTTACCCGATGGTCAGATGCTCAAATAACTTGGTGTTTGAGGTTTACCCAACAACAATCGATTGGCATAGGTGCCAGTTCGAATGATCCAACTCGACTAGGGTTCGACTGGTGTTAGACTGCAGTTTTGTGGCCTGGTAGTCAACTGCCAAGGGATGACAGTCGACTGATGGAAGTGTCGCGGGCACAGAACACTCTGTAGCCGACTGGGCAGTCGACTACGAGGTCAGTAGTCGACTGATGGTCATCATCAGTCGACTGATGGAGAATCTATTGGAACTTGTCCAGTGTGGATCAAGCCATTATGAGACAACGGCTACATGAGCAGTCGACTGGGGCCTTTTGGCAGTCGATTGCTAGGCGCGAAATCAGCTCGATGCAGGTTATAAATGGAGCTCGAGATGAAGGATTTTGCCAAGACTTTTGGGAAGATTTTGAAGGGGAATTGCTGCTGCATTCCAGTCCTTCAAGAGCAATCCAAATCAAGCAACAAGCAAGTGTTCAAAGCGAAGTTTGTAAAGTGTTATTTACTTGTATTTCTTCTTATATTTGTCTTTGCTTGTATTACTTAGTGTAATTGCTTGTACGAGATTTCTCCACCTCCGACGTGTTGTCGAGAAGGAGTTTGAGTATTGTCGTGTGCATCTCTAGAGCTCGTTGAGCTCACCCAGTGGAGTAGAAAGCATTAGGTTCCGAACCACGTATATCTCATGTATGCTTGTATGTGTTTTTAGTATTTTAATTTATATTACTATTTCGCTACGCTAACTACAATCGTAGACGAGCGACACACAAGAATGAGAAAATTCCACCGTACGACGATTAAGGGCTATTCACCCCCCTCTAGCCGGCCACCGACGTTCCAACAGTTGAGAACTTCGTGATCCATATAGATTTCATCATACTCGACACAGGACCAAATCCCCAGAATCCCATCATTTTGGGAAGGCCTTTTCTGGCAACTATGGGGGCGTGCATAAATGTTAAGGCACACCAGATATCCTTAGAGGTAGATGGGGAGATCATCCTCTTCAGCCTATCAGAGTGTAGAGCTCCCTACCTAGACGGCTTCACTTTCAGCAGGTTAAATCCGAGGCCACCAGATGTCGATTCCGAGACGGATGAATGGAGGTTCACTGAACCTCCAGAGCCAAGTTGATAATGGAGTGTGGTCGAGCTAAACGACCTTAAACAAAGCGCTTCTTGGGAGGCAACCCAAGTTTAGTTTTTAGGTTTCTCTTTGATTGTATTTTATGCATTTAGTTAATTTGAACTTTGATTTCCATTTTGGTTAGCATTAGGACCAAAAGAGAACTTTGCTAGGTAAAAATAAAATCCATATTAGCTTACATGGCGAAGCGTATGAGAAAATTTGATCAGTAAAAAGGAGAAAAGGGGCAATGTGGTCACGGCAAAGCGCACATGGCCTAGCCATGTGTTTTCACACGGCTGTGTCACGCAAGGGTTAAGTAGGACAAGCCGTGTGTTTTCGCCCCATTTGCACCGTGTGCTTCGATTTTTCTTGCCCTAACCGTGTGGATCCTTCTTTCCCACCACCTAGAAGCTTTTCCAACCTTCAAGGAAGTCAAAAGAAGCAAGGATGAAGAGGAACAAGCAAGTAGCGTCTCGATCCGGTGCTTCGGAGCGACGAGCAAGGAGAACCGACACCCCACAAGCTCCAGAGGAAGGTAACGCTCTTCCAACCCTTCTTTTTCGCAACAATGAACATATGGATATATATAACATACTTTCTACTCGCAAACTCATTGCAACTAGGTATCTTGATGAAGATTTACTAGAGTCCTTAGGGTTGTTGGGTGACATTCAAGCCCTATTTGCAAAAATGGAGTGGGAAGAGATAATGGGAATAAGACACCTAACCTACCCTAGGATAGTTTTAGAATTTTTGAGTTCCTTAGAAGCGGAAATTTTAACGGGTAGAGAGAGCGAAGAGGGTAGGATCACCTTTAGAATATTTAACATTGAGCATGAATGGACCCTTCACTAATAGAATTCATGCTTTGGCCTGCCGAGTGGGGGAGAGAGAAGAACCCCTATTGGGTTTAACTCTCGGATATTTTGGACCGAGTTGACAGGGGAGCACGCTTACGACCCTTCTAGGGCCAAAGCGTCGTGCCTCCAAAACCCCATTTTCCGATACCTCCAACGCATCATGGCCAATACTATATTTGGTCGTGGGGAGAGTGACGGTGTAGTAAGAGCTAGCGAGTTGCTTTTCCTCTGGGACATGCTACAAGAAAGGAGTAGCATTGATGTAGGGTCCCACTTCATCAGACACTTAGTGAAGATGGGCAAAGCAGCGAGAGGAGAGATTAATGTGGGAGGCCTACTTACCCACATTTGCCATAGGATGGGGTATGATTACACTGCATTAGAGAGTATGGAGGGGAGCCCTAGGATCGACCTAGGAGTGTGTATGGCGATGAAGATGATTGTAATAGAGGGACACTCCTTATGCTTTGTAAGGAAAAACCAGACGGCCCTTAGGGTCCCCAACCTTGATCGTACCACCATCACCACACGCTAATCGGCGCTTGGACTGATAGTGAGTCCCCTCCATATGAGGGATCATCCACATCGGCACCTATCTCTCCCCTTTGCATCACTCTCCCTCCACCCACACATGCATAAGAGCCCACCTAGTCCACGTCGACAAAAGGCTACACCTGCACCACCACCTTTTTCTACTTTTGAGCAGGATGTAGGTACGTCGGCCTATGATTTCTCAGAGTTTCGATCGTGTCTCAACGATATATACGCCGAGTAGCAGACATAGAGGCAGCGATGGGAGGAGCAGAGCGCCTACACGCAGGCGGAGTTCTATGGCTTCCGGGAGCACTTCCAGCGGGCTGAGGAGTTATACGACGAGGCCCACATCTACTTCCAGGGGGAGGCTGCCCGTCGCCAGGATGAGGTCGCCTACCACAAGGAGATGCTGTAGCACATGCATGCCCAGCAAGCACAGTGGGCTAGGGAGGAGGAGCACCGAGCATCCACTGCATCCACCAGTTCTCAGATCGACCACATGTACATGTGGCATCAGCGACTCAGTAGCTGGTTCTCCCAGGATCCCGAGATGCCGAGGCTTCCAGACTTTCCACCATACTAGAGGTATACTTTCATTTAAGTCTAGGGGGGCCCAAATTTTATTTTATTTCTAGTAGTAGTTTCTTTCCTGATATTTGTATTATAGTTAGCATTCATTTGTTCGTGCATAGGTTGTTGAGTTTCTTTCAGCACTTAGTTTTTGTTATCTGTAAAGCTACCTCAGTAGTATTTTTGTTAAAAGTCTTCTTCATGAGTTGTTTCCATGAGTAGTGTAACTTCGTTTACCTTGTGATATTTTATTTTATTGGCTATGAATGAATATTCTAGACCTACACTGGTTAGCTTCTATTTTTACACCTACACATGTCGAACATTCTGAAAGGGAGAATTCTAGTACATACCTAGTTATGATTCATCTTAGTAGTTTAGTACTTTGGAATCCACAGGTGACCCTAAGACTAGCATTTTAGTTACTGGAGATGCTCGGATTGTGTAAGCCCATTCGGAAAAATCAAAATCCCAGTGAGCTGAAAAATAAAAGAGAGAAAGGAAAAGAAAAAAGAAATAAAAGAGAGAGAGAAAAAAATGAAAAGAAAAAGAAAAGAAAAAAAAATAGAAGAGAGAGATTATGAGGGATATAAAAAAATAGTTGTCGTGGGTGTAAATGGCTAGGTGCTCCTTTGAGACCGAGTTAGATTACTGGGGAAACACCTGCCAATTTCTCTCAATACCGAGCACGCCTTTGAGACTTTGTGCTAGATCTAGGGAACGACCCTCGCTTTGGGTAGGTAAGTGCTTAAGAGCCGGAGACCTTAGGAAAGCTATAGGATGACGACTTAACTCACTATGGAATGAGAATCCCCTAAGAATGATTCGCTTAGCACGAGCACAAGGAGCTAATTTAATGAATTTCTAGAATATATTTATTTTGATTTGATTGCAAATACCACTTGATAAATTTAGTTAACATGCTAAGTATGGAACAATATCCTTTTAAATTTTCATGGCACTGAGGTTTGCTTGAGGACAAGCAAAGATTTAAGTCTGGGGGAAGTGATGTGAGCAAAACATATAGGGTTTTAGGAGTAGTTTCCACTCACATCTCATTACATTTTATATTAGTTTCATGCATATGTCACTTTGTTTTGCATGCATTTCCTATTTTTTGGTTCGGAGACCTGCTCTTTGTACTTTTGCATGCAGGATAGCATTTTCGTGGGAAAAAGGTGCACTTTTGAAGCAAAAGAAGGGCATTTTGCAGCTAGACGTAGAAGGGGACACGACCAGGGCGTGTGGATACACACGGCTGTGTCCTATGGGCGAGACCAGCCACTCTAAGGCCACACACAGCCTGGCAGTGTGGAAACACACGACCATGTGGTGGCCCAGCAGATTGACATGGTTAGGGTTTTTCTGGATTTCACAGTGATCCGATGTGATGTCTATATAAGGATAGCTCCACCCAAACGCTAGGGAGGAGGCACGACGGCTGGGACGGCACACCAAAACCCTAAAAAGCTTTGGGAACTCACAACGGGGAGGAAGAATGCCGCCGGAGATCCAAGTTTTGCACTTCAACGCCGGAGAGAATGCCACATTGGCATTGTAAACTCCTGTTCTCGCACTTTATTTACTATTGATTCGAACATAAACATGCCTTGTGATTTTCCTCTCCTATCTATGGAGTAGTTTCTTCGATTCTAGGATTAGGGAGTAGCTTGTGTACGTATGACATGTTCCTTCAAATTGAATTCTATTATTGAGTTTAAATTTGCAATTGGGATTTGTTTATACCGACATCTATGTGTGTTTAGTTTTCTACCTATTATGCATAGGCGATACGAGGGGTGACAGCCCTCGTATCTAAGATTTAGGGGATTTATACAAGGAACCTATGGGTTAGCCTGATCTCTTGTAACCGTGAGTAGAAGGATGTGATAGAACTGGAAACGGTTCATCACAGGGATTGATTCGGCATCCTCGTATCTCCTATCCCATCCTTGTAAGGTAGATATATCTCCCGATAGATGCGGTGGCTCATCGGGAGAGTGTATGACGTCCCTTCCACAAGACCATAGTTAGATGTTTAGACAACGCCCAATTGATAACATATTTTGCGACACACAAGCGAAACCAAAGTTTTAGAATCCCTTTAAAAGATCTCGTGGTAAGCTCCTTTCTTCCTCCGTGTGACACCGTACTAGAGTTTAGTCCACCAACAACCCTCACAATCGCAACCTTTAGATTGACTTCCGAACAATAACATCCACTGAACAAATCGATACTCCAATCTCAGTCCCTGTGGGATCGATAATCTTTTTATTACTTGATGACATCCGTGCACTTGCGGGCATTGAGCGTGAGCGCGCGCTTCGAGTCCTTGACGGTATCCATCACGAGATTTGAGGTTGTATTCGTGTGCATCACCATGCTTGGACTTTCCTTGCCAACCAATGTTGGACTTTCCTTGCCAAGACTCAAGCTTGGAATTTTTATGCCAAGTACACTAGACTTGGACTTCTCCCATGACAATGGTCAAACCATCGTCAAACATTAATTATAACCAGGGTCGATTGCATCAGCAATCTGTTAGGGCAATCTCTTGCCATGATAAGGTTTTGATGTGTGTGGCAAAGGGTTTAAGTTATAATGATATTGTTATTTGATATGTGCGTTGGAGTCTTGCAGGACTTAGTAATTCGCACATGGAGCCGTGGCGGGTTCACCCTCACAACCTTGGTCCTTGAGTCGGTGAAGGATGACTTTGCGGAAGTCGTGCGCTTGGAGCATCCGAGGGACCACCGGACGAGATGACTTGAAGTGAAGCCGAGGAAGCAGACTTCGGAGGCAAGAGACGCGAAGGAGCATTGCAGAGTCGTGCGCTTGATCTTTGCAGGGGATGTGGCGAAGAGAAGAGAGCTTCGGCGAGGGACTTCGAGTGAGATGAGAGAATGAGTGAAATGTAAGTAGCTCATTAGGTGAACTTGGCCGAATGGCTGAGTGTCGGAGACTTGACCGCAAGGGTTAAGGTTTACCCCGACCGCCGGAAGCTCAAACTTATGTTAAGTTTGACATCGATCGGCCGACATGTAAGCGGTCATTGCTCTGAGTTGAGTGTGTTCGGTATCCGGTATCGTGATGGGTTTATGCCCAACAATCGATTGCCATGGAATGGCGATCATTGCAGAAGGATGTCGCGAACGCCAGAACATCGTAAATGGCATTAGGCGATCGACTATAGAAGCGTGATCGATCGTGATGAGGTCCATGTAAGGGATCGGATGGCCGGCTAGAGGGGGGTGAATAGCCCTCGTATGTTGGTCTTCGTAAATTGCTCGTCTACAAAACTAATTAGCGCAAGCGGAATATACAAATACAAAGCAAAAGACAAACAATAAAACAAACGCTAACACGATGGTATAACGTGGTTCACGGCTACGCCGCTAATCCACGGTCCCTGATTCGTCCTCGGTGAATCACTCCGCTAAACCAATCCACTAAATGGTCTCTCCTTTGCACCAAGCTAGGTGGAGGTAACCTTTACAATGAAGATCACTCTTCTTACAAATAGAATGGAGTAAAAGCGAGTAAGAAGAGTTTAGAGCTTGTGGGGCACTAGGAAGATCACTTGGAGCATAAGCATTAGCCTCTCAAAGGCTTACATCTGTAGTCCAACGGAACTCTTGATCGATGGACCTCATCCCGATCACGCTCCGTAGTCGATCGCCACGGCTACGAACGGCGCCTCGCGGTCGAAACCCTATTGATCACCGATCACGCCGCGATGATCGATGGTCTGGCAATGATCGCCCATAGGCAAATGCCGCCGCCAATCCCCGGCCAGATACCGGTCGAACTCACTCGATTGAGCAAGGCCGATCGCCATGACATGGCAGTCGACTGGTGTTGGGAAAACCCATCCGACACTTGGCCAAATGGCCAAGTTTCACCTAAGAGCTACCCTTCCCCGGGTTACAATCGCTCACTCTCATCTCTCGGAGTCCCTCGCCTTCGAAGTTCTCTTCGTTCTCGGCCACGTCCCTCGGCAGCATCAGGCGCACGGCTCTGCAATGCTCCTTCGTGTCTCTTGCCTCGAAGTCTACTTCCTCCGGCTTCACTCCAAGCTTCTCGTCCGGCGGTCCCTCGGATGCTCCAAGCGCACGGCTTTCGCAAAGCTATCCTTCACCGACTCAAGGCACGAGTCATGAGATGTGAAACTCGCCACGGCTCCATGTGCGAATTACTAAGTCCTGCACGACTTCAACGCACATATCACATCAACATATCAAACTAACTTAAACCTTTTGCCACACCATCAAAACCATATTACGGCAAAAGATTGCCCTAACAATCTCCCCCTTTTTGATGTGTGGCAATGCGTTTAAGTTAGGTAAAAACATTTGATATAAATTCTAAGGTAAGAAAGCATGTAAAGATAAACATGATATAGCAACATGCAACTCCCCCTTAATCCATGAAACTCTCTATGCAAATTTTCTCCCCCTAAAATAATTAACTTAAACATAATTATTTCTCCCCCTTTGACACCATAAAAAAGATTAACACTAAGTTATAAGCTCATGGCATCAAGTATAATGGAGGGAAAATACCAAAAACATGAATAAAATCTGAAATTAGAAAATTGCAGGCTGATTTTCAGGTGAGCTGATCGCTATCGATATGGCAATGATCACACAATTAATTCAAATTACGATTTTAAGTAATTTCAAATGCATTAAAAATTCCAAAAAATTCGAAAAATCATGAAATTTTAGGAGCATATTTCTCTTAAGTATATCTACCATGGAAAAATAGATTTTCATGAAAAATCATTATATTTTCTGAGATTTGCCAAAAATCCAAACACTTGAAAAACCACTAGTTTTTGAGCATGTTAGTATCCATTTTAACACCTAGTCTTGCTTTGAATTGTTCCAAAACATGAATACATAGATTTTAGATTAAGGAATTTTTTTGAAAACATATGAAATATCCAACCATGATCTTTGGGCAATATGTCTATGAATTAAACATAAGCCTTCCCCATGATTGGTCTATTATTGCTATGTTGATTCTTTAAATGACCATCTAAATGCCATAGGCATTAGTGGACATTTGTATCATCCTAACATCTCACCCATGCTAAGTTTTCAATCAAGGTAGCCTATAGTGGGTGTGAGATGCATCCTAGGGGGGGTATTTGTATATACTTAAGCAATATATTCATGCAATTCTATCATGGTTAAGTATCAACCTAACAATTAACATGATCATAATGACATATACGAATGAATTCTACATTATGATCATGAAATGCATGTATTCATTAAATAATAGTCATGCATTAGGTATTTTATGATGATAATAAGCAAGGTATTACCTAAAGCATGATTCAAACCTATTTCTTATGATAACGTGCCAAATTTCAAAAACATAAATCATGATTGTAAATATACATAGGAATTACATCAATCATCATGATTTAAGCATTATTACCTATTTATGGGTACGTTATCATCACCCAACACTATCTAAAAAATGTTGTCCCGTCATCCTAAGTCAACCAAAATATAATATAGGTTAGGACCATGTGATTGACTACCCTAGGGGTTTTCTAACCCTTAAGGATGGATTTTGGAACCCAAAATAAATTCTTTCCTATTGGGTTCACTAAATACTCCTTGGGGATCCATTTCCTAGCAATTACCTTCTTCTTATCTTGTCCCCTAGCTATAAGGCATTTGTAGGCTTTTTCATTTTTCTTTTCCTTGTAGCCTAGGCCCTTTTTGTTGAAGCTAGCTCTTTGGCTCCCTAAGATCATTTTTAGGGTGTTGGAGCCAATTGTGAATTTCTCTAGGGCTTTGGTTAGATAATCTATCTTTTCCCTTAATGCCCTATTTTCCTCTATGCATGCATCATTTACATCTAAAGGCATATAAAGGTCATGTGAGCATGCTTCATTTAAGCTAGAAGAAATATTATCATTTAAGCATGCATTTTCTAGTTTATTTTCTAGGTCCTTAATTTGATCTAGCATGCTTTTGTTTTTCTTCTTAGCTCTAAATAAATCTCTAGTTAAGCTAGAAACCATGGAAACTATTTTCTTAGGAGTTAAATTTGTTACCATAGTTTCCATGTCCTCTTCTTCTTCGGATGAGGAGGATGTGGAGGCTCCCCCTTCACTTGAGCTTTCCCCACTTGAGCTTGATCTTTCATTTTCGGATGAAGAGCAATCCAAGTCATCAAAGGCCATCAAGGCCAAATTGGTGACAAAAGCATTCTCCTCATCCGATGATGAGGAGGAGGATGAGGATGGATCATCCCATGTCTTGGCCTTGAATGCTTTGGCCTTCCCCTTTTCTTTTGCCTTCTTTTCTTCTTCCTTTCTCTTGCTCCCCTTCTTCTTCTTCCTCTTCTCTTCTTTCTTTTTCTTCTCTTCTTTGCTTTTGTTTAGGAGGGGACAATTGTCCCTTATGTGTCCCTCTCCTTGGCAATTATAGCATATGACCTTCCCCCTTGGTCTTCTATTCCTATCATTAGATTTATCAAATCTAAAATTCTTAAATGCACGTCTTACCCTCCTTACCATATAGGCTTCTTCGGTGCTATCCATGGAGGAGGAGGAAGATGCTTCGTCATCGGAGGAGGAGGTGATTTCCATCTTCTTCTTCCCCTTATTTGCCAATAATGCTACTCCTCTTGAGGGTTGAATTTTAGGCTCCTCTTGTATTCCCTCAAGCCTAGTTTCGTGGAGCTCCATTGTTGAGAAAAATTCCTCCAAGGTACTTACTTCCAAGTTCTTGGAGATGTAGAACGAATCCACCATGGAGCTCCACTTTGAGGACCGGGGAAAGGCATCTATGGCCTTCATTACCATATCCCGGTTTGATAGCTTCTCACCTACACTTGTTAGTCCATTTAAAATTTCTTTGAATCTAGAATGCAAAGAAATTACCTTTTCTCCCTTTTCTAATTTGATGTTGGATAGTTGGGAGCGGAGGAGATCTCTCCTTGCTAGCTTTGCCTCGGATGTGCCTTCATGAAGCTCAATTAGCTTCTCCCACATCTCCTTGGCGCTTAGGCATTCTCCTATTCGGTTGATTTCTTGTTGGGGGAGCACATTGAAGAGATGATGTTTGGCTTTTGAATTTGCAAGGTGCTCTTCCCTTTGCCTTTTGGTCCACCTAGATTTCTCTATTGGCTTCCCTTCTTCATCCCTAGGCAAAATGAAACCGGATTCCATTGTAATCATTATATCAAAATCCGTTTCGAAAAATACCTCCATTCGCTTCTTCCACCAAGCGAATTCTCCTTCAAACTTCGGAGGATGAATGTTGGAGCCGGCCATTTTGAAAATTGCTTGTTGTGGCGGTTAGTCCTCGACAAGCTTTCCTCGGCTCTGATACCACTTGTAAGGGATCAGATGGCCGGCTAGAGGGGGGTGAATAGCCCTCGTATGTTGGTCTTCGTAAATTGCTCGTCTACAAAACTAATTAGCGCAAGCGGAATATACAATTACAAAGCAAAAGACAAACAATAAAACAAACGCTAACACGATGGTATAACGTGGTTCACGGCTACGCCGCTAATCCACGGTCCCCGATTCGTCCTCGGTGAATCACTCCGCTAAACCAATCCACTAAATGGTCTCTCCTTTGCACCAAGCTTGGTGGAGGTAACCTTTACAATGAAGATCACTCTTCTTACAAATAGAATGGAGTAAAAGCGAGTAAGAAGAGTTTAGAGCTTGTGGGGCACTAGGAAGATCACTTGGAGCATAAGCATTAGCCTCTCAAAGGCTTACACCCTCCCTTTTTATAGAGAGGGCTGTTTTCTTCCCGTTGGCCGCCATCAGTCGACTGCCGCCCTTGGCAGTCGACTGCCGTCACTACAACGGCCTCCGAACACGTCGGATCCCGACCGTTGTAGTCTAACGGAACTCTTGGCGCCGATCGATGGACCTCATCGGCCGCTATCGCCTCCGTCGCTCGCCACGGCCGAACGGTTCTGCGGGTAAACCCTATTGATCGATCGGCTGCCGCTTTTCGGCCGATCGATGGTCTTCGCTGACCGCCCACGATGGCTGATCATCGCTGGCCACAATCGATCGATCGTATACGGTCGAACTCACTGATTAGGCAATGATCGCCATGACATGGCATCGATCGTGTCGAAAAACCCATCCGACACTTGGCCACATGGCCAAGTTTCACCTAAGAGCTACCCTTCCCCGGGTTACAATCGCTCACTCTCATCTCTCGGAGTCCCTCGCCTTCGAAGTTCTCTTCGTTCTCGGCCACGTCCCTCGGCGATCAAAGACGGCTCTACAATGCTCCTTCGCGTCTCTTGCCTCGAAGTCTACTTCCTCCGGCTTCACTCCAAGCTTCTCGTCCGGCGGTCCCTCGGATGCTCCAAGCGCACGGCTTCCGCAAAGCTATCCTTCACTGACTCAAGGCACGAGTCATGAGATGTGAAACTCGCCACGGCTCCATGTGCGAATTACTAAGTCCTGCACGACTTCAACGCACATATCACATCAACATATCAAACTAACTTAAACCTTTTGCCACACCATCAAAACCATATTACGGCAAGAGATTTCCCTAACAGTCCATCAGTCGACTGCCAAGTGTTCCATTGGACTATAACAATCGGGATTCGACGTGTTCGGAGGCCGTTGGAGTGGCGACAGTCGACTGCCAAGGGCAGCAGTCGACTGGTGGCGGCCAACGGGAAGAAATCAGCCCTCTCTATAAAAAGAGAGGGTGTGGAGCTTTGGGAGGTTAATGCTCAAGTTCTAAACGACCATCCAAGTGCTCCACAAGATTCAAACTCCTTCTCTTAGCTTTCTTTCACATCTATTGTAAAAGAAGGAGTGTGCTTGATTTGTAAAGGTTACCTCCACCTAGCTTGGTGCAAAGGAGAGACCAATAGTGATTGGCTTTGAAGGAGTGATTCACCTCGGACGAATCGGGATCGTGGATTAGCAGTGTAGCCATGAACCACATTACATCTTCTTTTTTAGCGTTTGTATTTTCGTTTATTGCTTTGTCTTTATTGTTTATGCTTCCGCTTCCGCTAACGATTGTGTAGACGAGCAAACGAATGAGAGAATTCCGACATCCATCATAAGAGGACTATTCACCCCCCTCTAGCCGACCAATCGATCTCCAACAAGTGGTATCAGAGCCAGGTTTCTTGTCGAGGACTAACCGCCGCAACAAGCTCTACATCAAAATGGTCGGCTCAAACATCCATCCACCAAAGTTTGAAGGATAATTCACTTAGTGGAAGAAGCGAATGGAGGTATTTTTTGAAACGGATTTTGATATTATGATTACAATGGAATCCAGTTTCGTTTTGCCTAGGGATGAAGAGGGGAAGCCAATAGAAAAGTCAAGATGGACCAAGAGGCAAAGAGAGGAGCACCTTGCAAACTCAAAAGCCAAGCACCATCTATACAATGTGCTTCCTCAACAAGAAATAAATAGAATTGGAGAATGCCTAAGTGCCAAGGAGATGTGGGAGAAGCTAGTAGAGCTTCATGAAGGCACTTTGGAGGCAAAGCTAGCAAGAAGAGACCTCCTTCGCTCCCAACTCAACAACATTAAACTAGAAAAGGGAGAAAAGGTAACTTCTTTGCATTCTAGATTCAAAGAAATTTTAATTGGACTAACAAGTGTAGGAGAAAGGCTCTCCAATCGCGATATGATAATGAAGGCCATAGATGCTTTCCCCCGATCATCCAAGTGGAGTTCAATGGTGGACTCATTTTACATTTCAAAGAATCTAGAGGTAAGTACTCTAGATGAATTTTTCTCCACTATGGAATTACATGAATCTAGGCTTGAAGGAATACAAGAAGAGTCAAAAATACAACCCTCAAGAGGAGTAGCTTTGATGGCAAAAAAGGGGAAGAAGAAGATAGAGATTCCCTCCTCCTCCGATGATGAAGCATCCTCATCCTCCTCCATGGATAGCACGGAAGAAGCGTATATGGTAAGGAGGGTAAGGCGTGCTTTTAAAGGTTTTCGATTTAATAAATCCAAAGATAGGAGTAGAAGACCAAGGGGGAAAATCATTTGCTACAATTGCCAAGGAGAGGGACACATAAGGGACAATTGTCCTCTCCTAAACAAGAGCAAAGAAGAGAGGAAGAAGAAAGAAGAAAGGAAGAAGAAAAAGGGGAGCAAGAAGAAAGAGGAGAAGAAGACAAAGGAAAAGGGAAAGGCCAAAGCTCTCAAGGCAAGGACTTGGGATGATCCATCCTCATCCTCTTCATCATCATCGGAAGAGGAGAATGCCTTTGTCACTAACCTAGCATTGATGGCTTTCGATGACTTGGATTGCTCCTCCACCGAAAATGAAGAATCAAGCTCAAGTGGAGAGAGCTCAAGTGAAGGGGGAGCCTCTACATCCTCCTCATCCGAAGAAGAAGAAGAGGATATGGAAACTATGGTAACGAATGTCTCTCCTAAGAAAATAGTTTCCATAATTTCTAGTTTAACTAAGGACTTATTTGGAATGAAAAAGAAAAATAAAAGCATGCTTAATCAAATTAAGGCATTGGAAAATAAGCTAGAAAATGCATGCTTAAATGATAATATTTCTTCTAGCTTAAATGATGCATGCTCACATGATCTTTATGTGCCATTAGATGTTAGTGATGCATGTATAAATGAAAATAGGGCCTTAAGGGAAAAGGTAGACTATTTGACAAAAGCCCTAGAAAAGTTCACTATAGGCTCCAACACCTTGAACATGATCATAGGGAGCCAAAGAGCTAGCTTCAACAAAAAGGGCCTAGGTTATAAAGAAAAGAAAAATGAAAAGGCCTACAAATGCCTAATTGCTAGGGGTCAAGATAAGAAAAAGACAATTGCTAGGAAATGGATTCCTAAGGAGTATCTAGTGAACCCTATAGGCAAGAATTTGTATTGGGTTCCAAAATCCATCCTTAAGGGTTAGAAAACCCCTAGGGTAGTCAACCATATGCAATTGACCTATATCATATTTTGGTTGACTTAGGATGGCGGGACAACATTTTTAAATAGTGTTAGGTGATGATAACGTGCCTATAAATAGTTAATAATGCTTAAATCATGATGATTAATGTAATTGCTATGTATGTTTGCAATCATAATTTATGATTTTGAAATTTGGCACGTCATCATGAGAAATAGGGTTAAATCATGCTTTAGGTGATAATTTATTTATTATCATGACATAATACCTAATGCATGATAACAATTCAATGAATACATGTGTTTCATGATCATAATGTAGAATTAATTGATATATGCCTTTATGATCATGAGGATTGTTAGGTTGATACTTAACCTTGATAGAATTGTATGAATACAATGGTTAAGTATATACAAATACCCCCTAGGATGCATCTCATACTCACCATAGGCTACTTTGATTGAAAACTTAGCATGGGTGAGATGTTAGGATGATACAAATGTCCACTAATGCCTATGGCATTTAGATGGTCATTTAAGGTATCAAAATAGCAATAATAGACCAATCATGGGGAAGGCTTATGTTTAATTCATAGACATATTGCCTAAAGATCATGGTTGGATATTTCATATGTTTTCAAAACAATTTCTTACCCTAAAATCTATGTATTCATGTTTTTGAAACAATTGGATGCAAAACTAGGTAGTTAACTTGATACTAGAATGATCAAAAACCTAGTGGTTTTTAAAGCTTTTGGATTTTTGGTAAAAACAAAAAAATCTAATGAATTTTCATGAAAACCTATTTTTCATTAATAGATATACTTAAAAGAAATATGTTCCTCAAATTTCATGATTTTTTGAATTTTCTGAAATTTTTAATGCATTTCTGAAATTACTTGAAAATCGTAATTTGAATCCATTGTACTGATCATTGCCATACGATAGCATGATTGCTCACCTGAAAAACAGCCCAATATTTTCTGATTTTAGATTTTAATCATGTTTTTGGTGTTCTCTTTCTATTAGACCTGATGCCATGAGTTTATAAATTAGGATTAATCTTTTTGATGATGTCAAAGGGGGAGAAATGTATGTTTAAGTAACGGGGAATATATTTTGGGGGAGAAATGATTATGCTTATGATAGGGGGAGAAAATTTTTATGGGGAGTTTCATGGATTAAGGGGGAGTTGCATGTTTCTATATCATGTTTATGTTTACATGCCTTCTTACCTTAGAATTTTCATCAAATGTTTTTACCTAACTTAAACGGATTGCCACACATCAAAAAGGGGGAGATTGTTAGTGCAATCTCTTGCCATGATAAGGTTTTGATGTGTGTGGCAAAGGGTTTAAGATAGGATGATATTGTTATTTGATATGTGCGTAGGACTTAATGGAGTAAGTAAGCGGAGTTCACCCTCACAACCTCGGTCCTTGAGTCGGTGAAGGATGACTTTGCGGAAGCCGTGCGCTTGGAGCATCTGAGGGACTACCGGATGAGATGACTTGAAGTGAAGTCGAGGAAGCAGACTTCGGAGGTAAGAGACGCGAAGGAGCATTGCAGAGACGTGCGCTTGATGCTGCCGAGGGACGTGGCCGCGAACGAAGAGAGCTTCGGCGAGGGACTTCGAGTGAGATGAGAGAATGAGTGAAATGTAAGTAGCTCATTAGGTGAACTTGGCTGAATGGCTGAGTGTCGGAGACTTGACCGCAAGGGTTAAGGTTTACCCGACCGCTGGAAGCTCAAACTTATGTTAAGTTTGAGTTTGAGCGGCACCGATCGGCTCATGTAATGGCGGTCGCTTCCGAAATCAGTGTGTTCGGTCGTATCCGATCGATGGGTTTATGCCCTGATGCCGCGAGAGGATGTCGCGCGCAGAACCGCTCGTAGCCCCGGCGGGCCGATACGGAGCGGCGATCGTGATGAGGTCCATCAGTCGACTGCCAAGTGTTCCGTTGGACTACAACGGTTGGGATCCGACGTGTTCGGAGGCCGTTGGAGTGGCGACAATCGACTGCCAAGAGCAGCAGTCGACTGGTGGCGGCCAACGGGAAGAAATCAGCCCTCTCTATAAAAAGAGAGGGGGTGGAGCTTTGGGAGGTTAATGCTCAAGTTCTAAACGACCATCCAAGTGCTCCACAAGATTCAAACTCCTTCTCTTAGCTTTCTTTCACATCTATTGTAAAAGAAGGAGTGTGCTTGATTTGTAAAGGTTACCTCCACCTAGCTTGGTGCAAAGGAGAGACCAATAGTGATTGGCTTTGAAGGAGTGATTCACCTCGGACGAATCGGGATCGTGGATTAGCGGTGTAGCCATGAACCACGTTACATCTTCTTTGTTAGCGTTTGTATTTTCGTTTATTGCTTTGTCTTTATTGTTTATGCTTCCGCTTGCGCTAACGATTGTGTAGACGAGCAAACGAACGAGAGAATTCCGACATCCATCGTAAGAGGGCTATTCACCCCCCTCTACCCGGCCAATCGATCTCCAACACAATCTCCCCAACACATGTCAGACATCAATGTCAAACATCAAAACACTACTTGAGTCAAACTCGAGTCTGGTCAATCGTGACCTGGGTCAATTGAACCAACAGTAAGCGCAAGGAAGAGGAGTGGAAAACATTTAGGTCACTTGAGAAGCACTTAGGAGTAGAAGTATTAACCTCTCCAAGGAACCCAAGGCCTCATCTTATATAGAGGAAGTCATTCTTTCCGTTGGGCATGCAGCAGTCGACTCCCGCTCTAACGATCGACTTCTAACAGCTTCTGACTTGTCGTTGTCACCATCCAATGGTAGCCTTGGCAGTCGACTGCTGCCTATGTAGCCGACTAATCAGTCTGCTACGAGCGGTTCTATGCCCATAGCAGTCGACTGCCATCCTTGGCAGTCGACTGATGGTGGAGCAGTCAATTGCCATCCCTTGGCAGTCGACTATTAGGCCACAAAACCCTAGTTGACATCGGTCAAATACTAGTCAACTTGAACCAGTCGACTACCATTACTTGGCAGTCGACTGTTATCGGGTAAAATTTCAAACATCAAGATGTTTGAGCATCCGACCGTCGGGTAAACCTAAAACCAAATGTTTGAGCATCTGAAACTTCCAATCATCGGAAAAAATCTCAAACACATGTTTGAGCATCAGACTCATACAATTGTCGGGTAAACCTCAAACACATGTTTGAGCGTCCGACTTGTCGAGTAAAACCTCAAACACAATTTTGATCATCCGACACTTGACTTAGCCTTTCAGCTAAGTTCACCTAACTTGAGCTACCCTGTCTCGGGTTACAATCTCTCATCTTCCCATGGAGTTCCTCACTAGAGCTCTCTTCGTCCGACCACGTCCCTCAGATGCACTAAGCCCGCAACTCCTCCAATGCTATCCTTCTTGTCTCACCCTAAAGTCTACTTCCTTTGGCTTCACTCCAATGCTCCTCGTCCAACGGTCTTTCAGAAGCACCAAGCTCACAGCTTCCGCAATGCCATCCTTCACTGACTCAAGGAACCAAGCCCTGAGATAGTGAACTCGCCAATGCATTCATCAAATCAACCATGTGTGATTCACTTAAGTCCTGCACAACTTAAACACACACATTAAATCACATAAACAACCTAACTTAAAACCTTTGCCACACACATCAAAACCAAACCATACTTGGGTTGATTGCCCTAACAGTAAAGAAAACATTACAAAGAATGCTTTGAATGCTTGATCTTTGGTTGCTTACGGAGTGCCTTGAAGGTCTGGAATGTAGTAGAAATTCCCCTTCAAATCTCCTCAAGAACCATGACCAAAATCCTACTCTTCGAGCTCCTTATAAAGTTGCAACTCGGGCTGATTTTTACCTAGCAGTCGACTGCACATACCTAGAAGTCGACTACTCCTATAGCCATTGTGAGACAATGACTTAATCCATGCTGGAAAAACTACAACGAATTGTTCATCAATTGACTACCAAACCCTAGCAGTCGACTGTTGCTCCATCAGTCGACTTCCTAATCGACTACGGAACTTTTTGTGCTAATGGTCGCAAATAGTAGTCGACTGACCTTCATGGTAGTCGACTGCTAGGCGAGTCAACTGCCCAAATCTGCAGTCAACTATCAAGGCCACGCTGCGTCATGATGATCGCCAATCGACTCGACTAGTTGATCGGTCATAATCCCAATCGATCGCTCGAGCGGACTACATTTATCAAAGTATCAAAACACTTGACCAGTCAACTGGTCCATAACCCCAGTCGACTGCTAAACCTCAAACATGAGGTTTACCCCAAGTATGATCCCCTCATACTTGCTAGACTACCCTTATCCTAGACCTAATCCTTCTAGCCACCTCCATCAGCCTCATGCCTATCGGATCCCTCCAAGTCATCCATGACTTGTTCATCCATACGCTAGCCTTCAGGTGCTTCCATCGGATATTGTCATGCTTACCGGGTCTACACCACCAAGGCACATTTAGGCTTATGCTGCCAAGACACATGCTTGGACTTTACGGCACCAAACATTGGACTTATGCTGCCAAGACTACCGCTTGGACTTTATGCCACCAATATCATATCCTTGGACTTTCCTTGCCAACTCCATGTTGGACTTTCCAAATGCCAAGACAGACTTTCCAATTGCCAAGACTCATGCTTGGACTTTTCAATTGCCAAGTACCCGTGACTTGGACTTTACCATTGCTAAGACCCATACTTGAATTTTCCATGCCAAGTACCCATGATTTGGACTTTACCATTGTCAAGACCCATGTTAGGACTTTCCATGCCAAGTACACAAGACTTGGACTTTCCATTCCAAGTACACAAGACTTGGACTTTCCAATTGCCAAGTGTGCCACTTGGACTTCTCCCTCATATGGTCAACCCCATGTCAACTATATAGTCAATCCATTGTCAAACAATGGTCAACCCATTGCCAAACATCAAAATACAACTTGAGTCAAACTCGAGTCCGGTCAATTGTGACCTAGACCGATTTCACCAACAATCTCCCTTTTTTTATGTTTGACAATACCTTTAATTTAGGCTAACAATAACCTAAACTTAAACACTTGCAATGCCAAAGCATAGTGAAGGTTTACCTAACTTAAACCTCACTCCTCCCCCTTTGGCATACATCAAAAAGGCTCCCAAAGGGTATCAATGTCTCATATACCAATGAGATTTTACATTCTCTCCCTTGTTCTAAACACATCTAGGATGTCTTCACTCTTCCTAGTGATAAGTCTCATATCACTAAATGAGAGGCAATTCTCACTTCTCCAATTCTCCCCCTTTGGTGAGCACAATGAGAGTTTTCAAAACCCTTCATGTCTCCCCTTTGAGGAATACACATCCATCATCCCATGATGGATAACCTCCCCCTAAAAGCTTACTCCTCCTTGATCATTGTACAAACAATATCATTGGAGAGTCCCTAAGCCTATAGGAACACTAAACCATCAAAAATAAGGGCAAAATTTCAAACTTGAACTTTCACACACCTTAAAATTTGATTTTCACCCAAAACAACTCTCCTAACCCATTTCTAATGGATTTTCACTCTTCCAATGCTTTCCAAAGTATATCCTAGGATTAGGAGCAGTTAGGGTAGCCTAAAATGACTGAAACATAGACTAAACAACCTTGTTTATCCGAATCACCTTGCGATCAACTCTCGGCAAGAATGAGCTCTCAACTCCAAATTGATCGCCTAATGTGGTATCGATCGTTTCTCGCAAATGCAGAAATTCAAAAATCAGAAATGAAGTTCAAAAATTCATAAGTAAATATACATAATTTGAAAAATAATGAAACTTCATATGTATAACACTTATGTCAGATACAATGGGTAAAAAATATTTGAAAAATAAAATACCCATTAAATAGTGAGATTGATATAAAGTTTAAAAACAAAGATAACTTCAATATTTTGAGCATACTTTGTATCAACTTTATCAATGGTGACTTCTATCAAAAGATAAACTATACCAAAGTTTTTTAAGAAGATTTTTGAATGATTTTAAAACCTTATATTGGACCATGATCTATGGGCTCAATGCATATGACTTACACATTAGCTTTCCCCATGATCCATCCATGGTATAAGATGAGTTTGAGTTCATCTAGATGCAAGAACTATGCACCTTGAACTTAACTCATTTTCCTAACATCTCACATGTGTCAGGTGTATCAATACACACAAATGTCAATGTAATGTGAGATGTGGGTTTTTGTTCTTCCTAAACTAAGGTCTCATGCATTTTTCTAGGCAACTCTATTTGATTCCTTTATATATGGGACTTCAAATCATGTCATAGTCCTTAAATCAATTTTAATTAAATTAAATGCATGAATGATGATTATGGCATATAAATATAGCATAAATGTGTTGGTGCAGTAGGAACCTAAGTCGAACCTGAGTTTTGATTATAGCAAATGATACAAAGTTAAGCTTATATTATTATCTCACGAGCTAAATCGAGTGTGCAGAAAAGTGTCAACGCTGGAGCTGAAAACTAGTGACACCCGGAGGAAGCCACGGTGGTCGGGCAACACTCGAGTGACTTCGAAGGGAGCCAAAGGAATCGAGTGGAAGGCCGAAAGCAAAAGCGACACAGTAAGTATCAAGGTAAGCTCGTGTATGTGTGAGTGTAAGTGAGGTCGTGAGGTCGTATCCTCTTTACGGGTATAGACTTAAGTGTAGATCCAACCCAAGACATCCCATCGGTGGTCTAGGTCGAGATCGGACGGTCGGAGGCTGTCGAAATAATGTTATTGTTCAGCTAACTTGTCATTTCAGCTAGCATCACCGATCACTTAGAGGACTCAATCGCCCATCGGGCCGATCGCTATGGTAAGCATTCGACTGATGCTGCCATCAGTCGACTGATAATGGCCATCAGTGGACTGATGGTCAATGATCAGCTTCGAGGAGTCAAGGCTTATCACCCCATTTCAAGGAGAGTGGTGCTCAATTGTGATTGGCTAAAGTTCCTCTCGAAAAGGGGCTCAAAGGCAATAAAAGGAGGGTCTATCCTAGGGTTTCTTCATCAATTCTAAGCTTCCAAAAGCCTCCGCCAAGCTACAACTTTCCGACAACGAAGTGCTTCTTCTCCGACGTCTAGGTTTTAATTGTTTTCATTTTATTACGTCAGTTTAAGTTTTTATTTCAGTTCATTACTTTCAATTCTCGGAGCTTTTATCGTAACGAGGAGAGGGGGAGTGTCCCTCTACCTCAAGCTTTGTGTTTTATTTGTATTGATTAACTCCTACCTCTAACGAGGAGGAGATCTTTAGTGTTTTTGCCCTCCGTACGTGGTCAAGGACCACTAGGGCCTTGGAGTAGTAGTCGAAGGCTACGAACCAAGTAAAATTATCTTGTCTCATTTACTTTACATTTACCTTTCCGTTGCGTATAAGTGTTTGAAATGAATTCGAAAGAAAAAAAGAGTTTATCGCTATTCACCCTGCCCCCCCCTCTAGCGATCTGCTTCAATCCAACAATTGGTATCAGAGCCAGGGGTTGCTAAGATTTGGTGAAACCACCGATCTAGCTTTTTATAGATTTTTTTTCTTTTTAATTCTGTTTATTTTAAATTTATTTCATTTGGTTAGTTTTCCTCCCGCACTACTAATCCAAGATGCGAGTCTTGGTACATTTCATATGTTTTTGTCGTTGCTAGGTTTTTTGTCTTCATCTCCTTGTTTCTTTTGTTTTAATGGCCCATCTCGAGGGTTTTAGCACCGTCCGACCTCCATTTTATAACGGAGATGACTTCCGTTATTGGAAGGATCGGATGGAATGCTTTCTTAAAACTCAAATCGAGATGTGGATCTTAATCCAAATGGGATTCACACTTCCGACTAACGAAGTGGGTGAATCCTTGGATTATGACCAATGGACCATTGCAACAAAAAGACAAGTCGAAGCCAACGCCAAGGCAACTCAAATCCTCCAATGCGGCTTATCCAAGGAGGAGCTTAATTGCGTCCCCTTCATCGTATAAAGGACCTTTGGACAAAGCTAGTAGAGCTACACGAAGGGACCGATGAAGCCAAGGTATGTAAGCGCGATCTTTTGTTTAAAAAATTGTATAATCTAAAAATGTAGGAACACGAAACGGCGACTCAACTTCACGCCCGCGTTCAAGACATAGTCAATAATCTACACACTGTTAGGATTTTTGTAATGGCTAGAGGGGGGGTGAATAGCGCGTGTTCGTTTGTTGATGGAATTCGATCGTGATCGTCTCTACAATTTTGTTAGTACACAGCAAAAATAGAAATAATACAATAACAAAATAAACAATCACACACGAACACAATTGTTTAACGTGGTTCGAAACCGCATTTGCCTTACTTCCACGGATCGGGCTCAAACGAGCCCTAGCGATGCCAATCACACACCACTATAAAACACTCCTTCTCGACACAAGTCGGAGGCGGAGAAACCCCTTACAAACTACTCTTACAACAATAAGAGATGAATACAAGCAATATACAATAATACAATGCAAAACTAGTAAAGAAAACAACTTTACAAATGCCTTTGGATTGCTTGCATGTTGATCGCTTGAATCGTGGTTGAAGACCCTGATTTGCAATAGCAAATCGCCTCAAGACGTCCAAGAAATCGATACCAAATCCCTCCATCACGAGCTCCTTATAAAGCTTCAACCTGTGTTGGAAAAAGTCGATCAGTCGACTGCTCGGGACCATCAGTCGACTGATGCCACTGTTGTCGTGAGACAACGGCTAGATCCACGTTGGATAAGTCCAACGGATCTACCATCAGTCGACTGATCAAACCCATCAGTCGACTGATGGTGTCCTCACTCGACTGCTGGTCCCAGCGGTCGAGTGAGACTATACTCTGTGGCCGAATTCCCGAGCACCACCGATCGATCATTCAATCGATCGCCGAGCCATCGATCGACTACTATCCTCCGCAAATCATCGCTAGGCCACTTCCCCGATCAAACCCTAGTTGACTGGGTCGGTCCGATACCACATAGCACCGGGCCGACCGGCACACCTCAAACATGAGGTTTTAGCCCAAGTATGGTGCCCCCATACTTGCTAGACCACCCTTAGCCTAGACCTAAGCCTTCTAGTCACCTCCATCAGCCTCACGCCTCTCGGATCCCTCCAAGTCATCCATGACTTGTTCATCCATCGCGTTAGCCTTCAGGTGCTTCCATCGGCTATGTCATGCTAACGGTGTCTACACCGCCAAGGCACATTGGACTTACGCCGCCAAGACTCCGCTTGGACTTTACGCCGCCAACCATTGGATTTATGCTGCCAAGACTCCCGCTTGGACTTTACGCAGCCAATATCAAACCCCTTGGACTTCTCATGCCAAGACTCAAGCTTGGACTTTCCCTTGCCAACCCATGTTGGACTTCTCAAATGCCAAGACCATGCTTGGACTTTCCCTTGCCAACCCATGTTGGACTTTTACATTGCCAAGACCCATGCTTGGACTTTCCCTTGCCAACCCATGTTGGACTTTTACATTGCCAAGACCCATGCTTGGACTTTTCATGTGCCAAGTGTCCCACTTGGACTTTTCATGCCAAGTACCCATGACTTGGACTTTACCTTGACAATTACATTGTCATATATTTTTGTCGAACATCAAAACATCACTCGAGTCAAACTCGAGTCCTGGTCAATCGTGACCTGGGCCGATTGCACCAACAATCTCCCCCTTTTTGATGTTTGACAAAAACCAAACAAATCATTGAGTTAGAACACTAACTCAAATCCCTTACCAATTATCCTAAATTGGTAATCTTAAACATTCTCCAAATGTTCTCCCCCAAACATTCTCTCCCTTTTTGACTAACATCAAAAAGTTTATCTCTCCAAGGAGGTCAAAGTCTCATGTCCCAATGAGACCTTACAATCTCCCCCTTGGTCCAAAAATACTTAGGATGCCTACCATCTTCCTAGTGATAAGTCCCATATCACTCAAGAGATACCGCTTTTACGCGGAAAACCTCGGAAGCCCCGGCCACGGATCCGTGCGAAGTATAAAAATTATAATTACATGTATGTGCTTACAGAAATCCTAGATCTACCTTAGATCTAAGAGGTTAGAACGTTACCCTCGTAGCGACGCCCTTCGCTTATCCCGCTCGTCCAAAAGTTCGCCGGAACTCGAGAGTGTCAAGTGCACACTCCTCTATGGTATCCACACAAGCAATAGGTGGAGAGAAATGCCTTAGAGTGTGCTAGCACTCCCTTAGGAATTTCGGCCAAAGAGAGGGATGGGAGAGGGAGAGCTTGAGAGGAAAGGTTCCAAGGTTGAAGATGAAGTAATAAGAGTAACTCATCAAATGAATTCACCTAATGAAACCCCTAAAGTGGCCGGCCACTTCAAGGAGAGGGAGTTACATGCATGCATGTAACTCCCATGTCCCTGGTCTCCCTCATGAGGTGGCACCAATTGACAAAGTCAATGATGATGTGGAGCATCATCATTGGCGCCATGCCTAGTCATCATCATGACATGGCATTTGGTCAAGTCAAACTTGCCCTTTCATCTTCCCTCTCAAGTCAAGTCAAACTTGACCTCTAATCTCCCATGGTTGATCAAATCTAACCACTTGACTCAAGTCAATTTAATATAATGAATCTCTATTCATTAATTTAAATTGATTTGATGAATCAAATCTCAATTAGACTCATTCAACACTTGAATCAACTTGAGTCTAACTCAATTAGTCTAATTTGGATTACTCTTAATCCAATTTGGTTCATCCCATGAACCTAATCCTCATGGTTCATCATATGAACCTAATCTCCATCTAATTGCTCTTATGTGTGTGACCCTATAGGTTCTTGTAACGTTGGCAATGTCCCTAAACTGATTTAGGAACATAAGCAATGAGCGGTATCTAGCAACACATCATTGCTACCCAAGTTACAAGAATGTTGAGCTCCAACATCACCTTTGTGACTACTAATTGTGACTCTCACAATATGTGACAATGTCCCTCTATTCTTGACATCTAGATTGACCAATCGAGGCATAGACCGTGTCATCCTCGGTACAATCTAAATCTTAAACTCCAAGTAGACTCACTCTAATCAAATGAGCTCAATATCTCATATTGACTCATTTGGGCATGGTCATGCACTTCGTGGTCTCACTCTATCAAGAATATCGATGTCACCCCCGTCATATAGGAGGGATAGATCCAATCTACATCACTCACATCCCTCCGCATAATTCGTTACATACCCAGTAATCGCCTTTATAGTCCACCCATTTACGGGTGACATTTGACGAAGCCAAAGTATGCAACTCCTTATGTAGGGAACCATGGTGACTTCAGGTCTAAGGACTAATAGTCATACTAATAGCCACATGAGAAAGTATATGACACTCATATAACGATCCATGATACTTTCTCATGGCGGGTCATTCAGTATACATTCTCCAATGCATACCCATGTGTCAACTTGATATCTCATATCCATGACTTGTGAGATCAAGTCATCTTGTTGACCTACATGCTAGTCTCTACGCATTAACATTGTCCCTGAATGTTAATACTCGACTAGGAATGATTAAGAGTAGTGTTCTCTATATCATCTCATTATCGATTCAACCAATCGATTGATATAGATAAGAACCTACTACTCAAGGACATTATTATATTTAGTTATTTGGCAGCAATACAAGTAAATATAATAACCATGCCTTTATAAATAGGAATATGATACAATAAAGTCCATACAACAATCATCACATGATTGGCTCTAGGGCTTTCACTAATAATCTCCCACTAGCACTAGTGCCAATCATCGTAGTATCAAATACCCAATGACCTAGTGTGACCATCATGCTTTTTCTGTGCCAAAGCCTTGGTCAAGGGATCTGCGATGTTAGCGTCTGTGGGTACTCTGCAAATCTTCACATCTCCTCTATCGATAATCTCTCGAATAAGATGGAAGCACCGATATATTTGGCCTCTGTTGTAGAATCAATAACTGTGTCCTGCTTGGAACTCTTCCAGCTCACAGTGCTACCTATTCAAGTAAATCACGAACCCTGACTGCGATCTATAATCATCTTGGTCAGTTTGGAAGCTGGCATCGCTGTAACCCTTTACAGCTAGCTCCTCATCGCCTCCAAATATCAAGAAATATTCTTTAGTCCTTCTCAAGTACTTAAAAATATTCTTGACTGCTATCCAGTGACGCTCACTTGGATCTGACTGGTATCTACTCGTCATGCTCAAAGCATACGAGACATCGGGACGAGTACACAGCATGGCGTACATGATAGATCCTATAGCAGATGCATAAGGGATCTTATCCATGTGGTCTCTCTCCTCTCTAGAAGAGGGACTTTGAGTCTTCGAAAGACTCACACCATGTGACATCGGCAGAAGTCCTTTCTTGGAATTCTGCATGGCAAACCGAAGTAATATCGTGTCAATGTATGTACTCTGACTTAGGCCAAGCAATCTCTTAGATCTATCTCTATAGATCTTTATGCCTAGAATACAGGCTGCTTCACCTAAGTCCATCATTGAGAAGCACGTCCCCAGCCAAGTCTTCACAGACTGTAGCGAAGGGATGTCATTCCCAATGAGTAGTATGTCATCCACATACAATACAAGGAACACAACTGTGTTCCCATTAACCCTCTTGTAGACACAGGGTTCATCTTCATTCTTGATGAAACCAAACTGTTTGATCGCATCATCGAATCGAAGATTCCAGCTCCGAGAAGCTTGCTTTAGCCCATAAATGGACCTTTGCAGCTTGCATACCTTCCCAGTATGCTGTGGATCTACAAAACCCTCAGGTTGTGTCATGTACACATCCTCGAGTAAGTTTCCATTCAGAAACGCGGTTTTGACATCCATCTGCCAGATCTCATAATCGTGGTATGTTGCAATAGCAAGCAAGATCCGAATGGACTTAAACATCGCCACTGGAGAAAAGGTTTCATCATAGTCAATACCATGAATTTGCTTGAAACCTTTAGCCACCAATCGGCCCTTATAGGTATGCGTAAGTCCATCCATGTCAATCTTTCTCCTAAAGACCCACTTACACCCAATGGGTTTGACCCCTTCAGGTGGATCAACCAAAGTCCATACTTGGTTAGTGTACATGGATTTCATCTCGGATCTCATGTCGTCTAGCCATTTCTCAGAATCTGGGCTCATCACAGCTTCCTGATAGGAGGTAGGTGTTGGGATGTATACTGAAAGCCTAGCTCTTTTGTATGGACATCTTTATTTTGAAATAAGAATCACATGATCATTGTTTGCACGTTATATTTATATGTGTGCATATTGTCTAATATTTTACATTGTAGATAACATGGTGCCTGGGTGCGGCACAGAAGATCATGTTATCAGTCCCTTGTAGAATATAAGTAGAGGCTCACAATCAAGATGGTTTTGGACAAACCATTGGCATGGTTGTAGTGTAGCTTGGTATTGTTTTATCTTGAACATAGAGTTACACTAGTACACCTCGGTGTATTGAGCAGGACCGACATAGAGGTGATTCAATTTATTGCTGACTACATAATTGAATCAGACCTCGGATATTATGTTGTACATGCTCTTAATCCCGATATAATAACGAGCACATGTACTTAGTATTTATTTCTTTGATTTACCAGAGGGTGAGATTTCTATGGATTAAATCAATATGCCCGGTAAGTTGGGAAGTGATATTATTTACATGGTGTGTCGTTGATTATAGGAGGAATCCGTGTCCTATATATTAGGTTGATGATGTCCCCTTGAGGAGCTCATAAGGTTCATCATGTAAACCCTGCAGGTTGACTTAGTCAACATGATGATAAGGTTGAGTGGTACTACTCGAGGAGTTAGATGTTAATTAATTGATGGTTAGTAAATCAATTAATTGACGGACATTCGATATCTTAAACATGGGGAGATGGATGTACAAATAATATATGGAGCCCATATTAATTTATGGGGGTTGGTGAGGTAGTTCGATGATGATCCTCTAGTGGAATGGAACATCATTGATGGATCAAGTTTGTGTGGTTCCGATCCATCGGGTGGCCAAGACCCAACTCCTCCTCATGGTCCCTATCGTAGCCTTATATAAACCTCATGAAGTCTAGATCAAATGATGGAAAACAAATCTCTAGATCCGACGGTTAGGATTGAATCCCTAGAACCGACGGTGGAGATTAGATCTCTAGATCCGACGGTTGGGATTAAATTCCTAGAACCGACGGTTGAGATTAAATCTCTAGATCCGACGGTTGGGATTAAATTCCTAGAACCGACGGTTGAGATTAAATCTCTAGATCCGACGGTTTGAATTATTACCTAGAACTGACGGTTGAGATTAAATCTCTAAATCCGGGCTGAGATTAAAACCCTAGAACCGACGGTGGAGATTAAACCAAGGCCTAAACCTAACTCTATATAAAAGGGAGAGGAAAGGTTGGATAAAGGGGGCGGCAAGAAAATTGGGAATTAGTTCCTATATTTTTGGCTACCTCATCAATAACCAATTTTCTCCTAAGTTCTATATAAGGGAGCATGGGTTGGGCGGCAACTAAGTTTTAGGGGATGGTTCATGATGGATGCTAAGGAAATTAGGGTTTTGCCTAGCATTACTTGGTAAGCAACCTCAAGGAGGAAACCCTAAATAGGGTTTTGGTTCCTTAGGTTGGGCGGCCAAGGTGGTGGAGCTAGAGAGGCGGCAACCTATGGATGAGCTTGTCTTCTTCCTTGGAGGTGGTTAGCTCCTAGATCTCTCCTCTCCACCATGCTTAGGCGGCAAGAAACCTATGGAGGAAACCCTAATTAGATTAGGGTTTGGCTCTTTGGATTAGGCGGCTAGGTTTGGAAGTTATGGTTGGGCGGCAACTATAGAAGGGCTCATCTTCTTCCTTCTAAGGGTTGGCGGCCACTACCTTCTCTTCCTCTACCTAGGCGGCAAGAAATCCAAAGGAAGCTTGGTTGGCTAGGGTTTGGAAGGTAAGGTAGGTGGCAACTATAGGGGAAGTGTTCTTCTTCTTCCTAGGGTGTTGGCAGTTCCTATCCTTTTCCTATACCTTTGGTGGTGCCCAACCTATTCCTCTTTCCCTTTGTTTTCCTCTTGGCGTGGCACTAGGAGCTAGGGTTTGTCCTAGTTCGGTGCTTGGTTGTTTCCATTATGTTCTCTCTATTCTTGGGGCCGGCGGCATCAATCCTTTGTGGATTGGTGGTTGGCTCAAGCAAGAAGGGAAAGAGAGTTCTTCATTCTTTGGATTGAAGAAGATCTAAGAAGCTTCAACTTGTGGAGGATCTTCGCCCACACGAAGTCTACAAGGAGGTTAGGACATACGATAGAAGATCAAGAGGTATAAAAGTTTTATAACTTTAATTTCAGATCTGAGCATGTTCTTATATATGATGATTATACATGTGTGTATATGAATATATATTGTATAATCATGGACCCCGAATAAGAAACACAAAAACCGCGATCCGTCCGTCGTCTCTTCCGCGGCTAATCGACTAGAAGAGTTTGGTTGCTTGAACAACTAGTTTGTTCAAGCGATCGCTCGAGTCGTTGGCACGACGACGAATTGGTTGTGCTTAGGAAACTCATCCCATCCGGATTAGTTTTCATTAGTGAAAATTTTAATCCGGGATTGGTATCGAGCTTCAGGCAATACCAACATTTGGTATCGTGAGCCACGGTTTCGGTTTTGTGTGTTTTTGATTCTGGTTACTTTCATGCACATATCATATATTTTGTATGCCGGATAATAGTAGGATGTGCGAGGCTAACTTTTGTCGTGCATAAGATCCGACTATTATGGCTATATGTGTGTATGTGATTGTTTATGTATGATTGTATATTATTTGAATCCTCGGGGTTGACGAGGCTAGATTAGTATTTAATTTTTGTAATTAAATACGGCATTGTTTAGCCACTCTTTATTTTATTTTACTTTCGATCTAGATTTCATGTACACTCGTGAGTATAGGATCGATGGATGTAAAATAAAATAGGTTTTATTCTCGCTCTGGATCTCTGGATGGCTCGCATACATGGCAAGGAGGAGCGGACAAGGTGGCGACACGACGGATGCGTATTAGAGAACAATGCCATAATAGTTGGAAAAATTCTGTTTTTCCATATTTATTGCTGATTTGTTTTATATGCATGTTGTGTGTGCTTGAAAATTCCTCATTTTCAATTTACTAAGTGGGAGAGGGACATTTTAATTAATTCCTGCGGCCTCCATTACAATTTGACGTGTGATGCAAACAAACTTGTGTGTTGGCTCTGAGTACCTTCCTCCCGAGGAGATGAGTTTGTTTGCGGATCACTAGGTCAAATAATGGTTATAGGAAATTATCTAGGAGCGTGTGTACTTCCACAGAGGTAAGGCACATAATCCAAAATAATTCCCTTAGTATCGTAATGGTGCACACTTAGATGCAAATAAAAGTATCCTCCCATAGAGTCACCGCTTATTTGTAGGGCCAAAGAGGAACCAACTATTAATTTTATTTGTCAAAAAGTAAGGTTGACAAGATAATAAAATTAATGGGTAAAACCTCCTCTTACAAATGTAGAATTCGTATACGTCCACACAGAGTGGCATGCGAAATTCTCGGTGTTTTGAGGTGTTGGTTGATTTCGGAATTTTATTGTTTTGAGGAATCAATAATATTTGAAATCTAAAGTTTTGATCATTGTGATTCTTAGGATTTTCAAAATGACTTTCAGTCCACTTATTGTGATACTAAAGGAAATAAACTTACTGTACCCAAATAATGTTGATTGGAAAAGAATCTAGATATTGTCTTAACTGCTGAGGAGTACAAGTATGTACTCTTCAAAGAGTGTCCTCAAGCCATGGTTGCTCAAAAGGTTTCTACTTCTAAGCCGAAAGGCAAGAAGAAGGAGAAACAAGGTGGAGCAAAGATGGTGGGAGGATCTCAGGGAAGAGTGAAGAAGCCGAAAGGCAAGTACTTCACTTACTAGCATACTGGACATAAGAAGGAGGATTGTCCCAAAAAGCAAGAGCAAAAGTATATCTTTTGTCTAGTCATTGAAACATGGTTAGCGGTGTTATCTACCAAGACTGTGTGTAGATACGAGAGCCACTAATCATGTCCGCAACTTTGCAGGGTTCCAGAAACCCGACGACTAGCTAAAGGGGATATTACAATTTACTTGGGCAATGCCATGAAGATGGGCTATTGCAAAGGGAGATATTTTATTTATCTTTGAGAAAATAAAGTTTTTGGTTCTTAAGAATTTTCTTTATGTATCTTTATTTAGAAAGAATTGTTTTCGGTTTCTAAATTATGGATGGATAATTTATTCTTTTAATGACAGATTTGTTATAAAAGGAATAGGGATATTATCTATTCGTACATAGAAAGGAAATTAATAATTTGAACCACAAGCTCCCACGATGCAAATTGAAGTTAAATAACTCATCTTCTAATTCCGATAAGAGAAAAGAACCTTCAAGATGAACCAAACATATCTTTGGGATCTTAGGCTTGGTCATATTAACCTAGCGTAATTCAAAGGTTGAAAGTCGATGGACCTTGGGTTCATTAGTGGTGGAGGATCTCCCAACCTCGCGAATCTTGCTTGGAGGGTAAGATGACCAAGAGGCCTTTCAAGGCCAAGGGGTATAGATCCAAAGATGTGTTGAATTGGTTCATTCTGATTCATGGTCCTATGTCTATCCAGTGCAAGAGGTAGTTTTGAATATTTTGTCTTTTCATAGACAATTATTCAAGATGACACTACGATCCGATCGTGGTGGTGAATACCTCTGGGAGAGTTTAGGAACTACTTATCGAGGTCGGGATTCAATCCCAATTGTCGCACCGCACACCCTAAAGTGGTGTAGCGAGCGAAGGAAGAGGACTCTTATGGAGATGGTTAGATCGATGATGAGTTATTCGACTTGCGATTCATTCGGGATATGCTCTAGATACGGCGATACATTCGAACTTGGTTCCATCTAAATCGCCTTTACTCCCACATAAGTGTGGATAGGCGAAAGCCTAGTCTAAGACATATTCAGATATGGGAGTCCAGCACATGTGCTGAAGGCAAATACTGGTAAGTTGGAACCTCGTACAGAAGTACGCATGTTCGTTGACTATCCCAGGGGAACGAAGGGTGGTTTGTTTTATAGTCCTAGAGATCAGAGGGTGATCGTTAGTACGAATGCCAGATTTCTAGAGGAGGATTATGTGATGAACCACAAGCCTAGGAGTAGGATTGTTCTTGAGGAGTTGATAGGGAAGTCACTTCAGTACTCACCGCACAAGAGGATATACCACATGTCACGCACCGCGCGTGTCACGGAGGATACACGAAGATACCTCGTCAGAGTGGAGGGTTGTTAGACAACCTCTTAGATTCATGTTTTTGGACAAATCTTCTGATTTGGTCCCTAGCAAACATGAACCTGATCCCTAGACATACGACGAGGCAATCCAAGATATAAATACAGCATCTTTGCAAAGTGCAATGAATACTGAGATTGAATCTATGGATTCAAGTCAGGTCTGGGAGCTCTCATGCATAGCAACTCATATGGATTATGAGACGTGACAGATGGATGTCAAGACAGCATTCCTTAATGGAAGTCTTGAGGAATCCATCTATATGAAGAAACCAGAGGGATTCATTGCTAAGGGCAAAGAGCATCTTGTATGTAAGCTTAATCGGTCCATTTATGGATTGAAGCAAACTTCGAGGTCTTGGAACATCCGCTGAGGAGGTAAATCCACATCTTATGGATTTATTCAAAGTTCGATGAGTCTTGTGTATACAAGAGATGTGATGGAAACGTAGTGGTATTTTTGTACTATGAGATGACATTTTGGTGGTTGGCGACAACATCGAGTGTTATCGACGTAAGGGTATGGTTGTCCAAACAAATATGATATGAAGGACTTGGGAGAAGTGGGTCACAATCCTTGGGATCAAGGTTGTTGTGCTTATCCCAAGCTTCATACATAGACATGATTTTGGATCGCTTTAGCATGCAAAACTCCAAGAAGGGTTTTCTACCTTCGCATGGAGTTCCTTTATCTAAGGAGATGTGTCCTAGATCATCCGAGGAGATAGAGGAGATGAAGGTGGTCCCTTATGCTTCGCAGTAGGGAAGCCTCATGTATGCGATGCTCAGACGAGACCAGATATCTTCTGTGGGCATGGTCGCCAGACATCGTAGTAATCCAGATGTGACATTGGACTGCGGTAAAGCATATATTGTAGTGCCTGAGAAGGACTAGGGATTATATGCTAGTTTACCGGGCAAACCAATTACTCCCTGTGGGTTACACGGATTCTGATTTCCAATCTGATAGGGATAACAGTAAGTCTACCTCAGGGTTTGTGTTTACTTTGGGAGGTGGAGCCATAGTATGGAAGAGTGCCGTGTAAATGCGTGGTGGACTCTACCATGGAAGTCGATGTATGGCGCCTCTAAGGCGCCAAAGAAGCCGGGTGGCTCAGAACTTTCCTAATGGACTTGGATGTGATTCTGGTTTGCCCGTAACTATCACAATTTATTGTGATAATAATGGTGCAGTTGCAAACTCGAAGGAACCACGAGCCCATAAGGTTAGTAAACACATAGAGTGCAAGTACCACCTGATACGAGAAATCGTTAAGGAGGTAGAAGTTGCTGTCGCCAAGATTGCATCAGAGGATGACTGCAGACCCTTTCACTAAGGCCTTTCTAGCAGAGCTTTGATAGGCATGTGGAGGGAAGGGGAATCGATGTATGGCAAGATGAGGACAAAGATAGTCTTTAGTATTAGTGGTAGATTGTTGGGATTTATACTGAAAGCCTATCTCTTTTTTATGGAAATCTTTATTTTTAAATAATAATCACATGATCATTGTTTGCACTTTATATTTATATATGTGCATATTGTCTAATATTTTACATTGTAGATAACATGGTGCCTGGGTGCGGCACAGAAGATCATGTTATCAGTCCCTTGTAGAATATAAGTAGAGGCTCACAACCAAGATGGTTTTGGACAAACCATTGGCATGGTTGTAGTGTAGCTTGGTATTGTTTTATCTTGAACATAGAGTTACACTAGTACACCTCAGTGTATTGAGCAGGACCGACATAGAGGTGATTCAATTTATTGCTGACTACATAATTGAATCGGACCTCGGATATTATGTTGTACATGCTCTTAATCCCGATATAATAACGGGCACATGTACTTAGTATTTATTTCTTTGATTTACCAGAGTGTGAGATTTCTATGGATTAAATCAATATGCCCGGTAAGTTGGGAAATGATATTATTTACATGGTGTGCCGTTGATTATAGGAGGAATCCGTGTCCTATATATTAGGTTGATGATGTCCCCTTGAGGAGCTCATAAGGTTCATCATGTAAACCCTGCAGGTTGACTTAGTCAACATGATGATAAGGTTGAGTGGTACTACTCGAGGAGTTAGATGTTAATTAATTGATGGTCGATAAATCAATTACGACATTCGATATCTTAAACACGGGGAGATGGATGTACAAATAATATATGGAGCCCTTTGGTGTTCTAATATGGGACATCAATCCTATTAGAAAGACTTAAAAACCTTTGATTGTTGTTCGATTTGTATACTGGTTACAATAATATAAATGGTTGATAGAGAATCCGTATAATTGGGCCTGATTTCCACTCATGATTGCCATGGGCCACCGATGGAGGTCATCATTGATAGAGGATAAAGGGTTTATGAAAACTGTTTTCAAATCGCTAATTGGAGAGTTCCTATCTTCTTGATCACACCATCTCGGCTGATTAGGTTTGATCCTGATCTTCTAGGGGGCGATGAGCTAGGCATGTGGAGAGTTAACTATCCTCGGCAACAATGGTGAACTCGTTTCTTCCTCATCGAATCTCCACTATGGATTCGCACACCTCAAAGAATGAGGTTTTCTAGTATGGTGCCTAACTTATAGACCATTAGCCAAGACCTAACCTTCAGCCACCTCCATCACCCTTCGATCCAAGTCATCCATGACTTGTTCATCCATCGCGCTAGCCTTCGGTGCTTCCATTAAACTATGTCATGCCTAAGGTGTCTACACACTAAGGTTGGACTTACGCCAAGACCGCTGACTTTACGCTATCAATCCTTGACTTATCGCAAGACTCGACTTGGATTTTTCTGCCAACCCATGTTGGACTTTATGCCAAGACCATGCTTGACGATCTTTGCCAAGACCCATGCGATTGGACTTACAAGACCCATGCTTGGACTTTCAGCATGCCAAACCTAACTCAAGTTGGACTTTACATTACAAAGACCCATGCTTGGATTCTCATGCCAATTTACTTGACTTTCGCCAAGACCCATGCTTGACTTTATAATCACATGGTCTGTAACAAGATCAACCTCAAAAACTTTTCCCAGTCAACTTCTTCCTACATATTACACGGCAAACATCAATGAATCCATGTCTAATATTTTGAATTACCTTTCATCCATCACTCAGCTGCCTCAGTCCTTCATGGCGATTGTCATGCTAGTTTTGAATTGTTGAATTCATCGTGCTTCTTCAGAACACTAACTACATCCTTGCCAATCTATCATTGGACACTACATTTCTCCCCAAAATTCATGGAAGAAGTAAATCAAAGTCTCCCCAAAGACCATTTGGACTAACATCAAAAGGAGCCAAGGAGTCAACTCAGGTCCAATTGGATCAAACTCCCCTTGGATCAAGTTTCATAATGCACCTCTCCCAGTATAAGTCCCATATCATGAGAGATCACTACTCTCCAATTTCAAATTGGTTTTGATCAAACACCCATCAAGCAAATGCCTCCAGGAAGAACATCCATAAGATGGATACTCAAAGGCTTGATTCCGAGCCATTGACCAACAATGTCGATCTAAGACTGGACTAAACCATCAAGAGGTTAAAATTCATAACTTTTTATTTCACCCTCATTTCGATACACTTTGATACAAACCCAATCCACCAAGTTTTACTGAAAATGCTTCCTGAGCATATCCTAGGTTGAGGAGGAACTTACCTAGCCTCAAACAAAAGTTAACTCGGTCAACTTTGAAATGACCAAATATCAGATCGCACTCAAGATCACAAGAAGACTCACGATCGAGAACCAAAAACTTTGGGATCCACTTGTAATCATACTTTAGAAATATCATCAGGAAATGATTAGATAATATTATGTCAAACAATAAAATGACTAAAAATATTTAATGTATGATTTGACACTAAAACTCACCATTGAAACAAAATACACTCTTGAAATCATCAAGGTTGACAAAATTGCTCACCAAGGTTGAGGTAAATTGATTTTAAAATGATTTAAAACTTTTTCTATCAAGGTCTTCTCAATACTTGATTGAACTAAGTTGAATGATCTCATTTAAAATAGATGAGGTTTTAGTCACTAGATCAAACATGACTTGAATAACTCATATCCTAGCATCTCACATGTATC
This sequence comes from Wurfbainia villosa, assembly GCA_025175895.1. Lineage (NCBI taxonomy): Eukaryota > Viridiplantae > Streptophyta > Magnoliopsida > Zingiberales > Zingiberaceae > Wurfbainia > Wurfbainia villosa. The sequence goes on along the minus strand of CM045987.1, from coordinate 91,608,963 downwards.
TAGAGTGATATACATACATGTCAATTCTATGTGAGATGGCTTTTTCTCAAACTAGAAAAAGGATCATTTTTCTAAGGAAGTCTGATTCCCATAAATGCTCAAGTAGTCAGCCTAAATCAATTTTAATCAATTTCAGATGAAAAGATGATCTCTAATGATCAAGATTCATGATCATGGAGTCATGAATGATTAAATTTAAAAAACATGAGGTTGAATAATCAAGATACATGATCATGATTTAGATGATACACAAGATGTCATTGTCATCATATGGCAACAAATGATGGTATAAAATGTTATCAATAATACCTATAAATTCAATTTAATCCATGTTAGGATCAGTTGGATCAACATATTGCCATAAAACTCAACTTGGCAAAACAAAAAGGCCGAACAACCTCAAACCACAAATATTGTGAAAATGACTTTTATCGATTCAATGAATTTATTGATCAAAATTTCTTATTAAGATCTCATTTGTAGATAAATAATTGATATATGTCATTGAGCTGTTTAATAATAATTAGGTTGATATTATTTAGCGTGAATCAATCATAGAACCCAAAAACCTAATCCTAGGTTACAATTCTTAATAACTTCCACTAGATATAAGATCCTCAGTTTTAGCCTTGGTCATTTGCACAGCGACTCTAGGATCGTATTTGAATCTTTTGGAAGGTTTTGACTAATCAACTTGTATTATGCAAGTCTCTAGGTTATTTATGACTCCTTGGATTTCAGACTAAGTTAGTGTTCATAATCTATGAACACATGATAAGACCTTAGGTTGAGCTGTGAAAATATTAATTCTTGTCAGACTTTTGATTTAGTAATTGTATGACTTTATCGTTGGTTTGTACCAGTAATTGAAATGATATTTAAGTTTAGATCTAACTCACTAAACTTGATCCAAAATTTTAAGAATAAGACTCTTTGTGTGAATCTAGAACCATTGGTTTCTAGGCATAGTGGGTAAATCTTAGGACTATTTCTCTTTGCACTTAATGGTTCGCCAGATAAATACCTCTAGTGCAGACCTATAGGTTACTATAAGACAATATAAAATTAAAATCAAACTTTATTATTAAGTCGAATATTTTACCTATTAGTCCAAATAGTTAAGATTCTATAAACTCCAAGAGAAAAATATAACATGCTAAGTTAGGTATTTGAAGGAGGTAGCATTAAAACACTAAATTACCTTAGGGAGCCTTAGCACCCAAAAAACTCCAAATTTTTCTCCTATGACTTATATTTTTTGATATTAACAAATGATGGATTTGCTTTATAATTCACCGATTTGATTTTCACTGAGATCTAAATGCTAGGATTTCTAATGGTAAAGATGCTTCCTAACTCGACAGATCATAGAATTTTAGTATTTGAAATGCCTAACCTCAGATACTCATAGGATTGACACTATACTATGGAGGAGTTGTCTTTTGACATTGTCCGAAATCTCAGACTCACATCCCTAGAAGTGATGCCCTATCTGGACCAACAGAGATCATCAATCCGATTACTTCCTCAAGAGAATCTCAACCTAAGTCCTCAACTCTAAGATGATAGAACCTCTTCTAGGATTTGGATGAATCTTAGAGCGCTCCAAATCCATAGCTCAAGATCTCCTATCACCTAGGTGATCAATTGAACTAAACTCAAAATAAATTTAATCACTCTAAGTCCAAATGACCAAGCTATTGATCTCTTTTTTGAGAAGGTGATCTTTGATACTAAATTAGTACCAAAGCTAGATAATTAATTGTTGAACAAGGTGGCGAGAAATAAACTTATGCTGAAGTAAGATTAATTTGTATGAATTTTAAGTGATCTGATTTCAAAATGGATATCCCATTAAGATCTTAGGTTCATGTCAAGTGCGTTCTTAAGTTTAGAAACTGTATCAGTTCGGATCATAGACAGAGGGGGTGAATAGCGTCATGATGTGAATCGTTGTCAAATTTCTTTGTCTAGGTCACAGCGGAATAGAATAATGAAAGCAATAAAGCAATAACGAAATATACAATCACACACGAACACGATGATATCGTGGTTCGAACCTCAAGGTTCCTACTCCATGATCTAGCTCACGAGCTCTAGTGATCACACACGCAAACACTAATAAACACTCCTTCTCGAACAAGAGGGCGGAGAAACCTCAGGATGATTACAACAATAATCAAAAGCTACAAGCAATGAAATACAAAGCAAATAAAGAAAACTACTTTACAATTGGATTGCTTGATTGCTTGGTTGCTTGAAATCACCTTGGAGACCTGATTTGCAAACGCCAAAATCCTCAAAATCCTCAAGGTTTCCTCACGAGCTTATCCTTCCTCCATGTCTTTGGAAAATCGCCGACCGATCATCGATCGATGCCATCGTTGTCGAGACAACGGCTAGATCCACGCTGGATAAGTCCAACGGATCTGAACATCGATTCGACCGATCCTACCCCACGACTCTCGAGTCGCGTCGACACGATCGAGCAGATCACCGATCCTCGCGATCGCACCGATCGATCGGCCCATCGCCGAAGTCATCAACCCCATAACGCAATAAACCCTAGTTGACTCGGTCGCCCAATGAATCGCATTGGCACCGACCGCACACCTCAAACATGAGGTTTTAACCCAAGTATGGTTCCCCATACTTGCTAGACCACCCTTAGCCTTCCTAGCCACCTCCGCCCTCACGCCTCCTCGTCGGATCCTCCAAGTCATCCATGACTTGTTCATCCATCCAGCGCTAGCCTTCGGTGCTTCATCGGCTATGTCATGCTAACTGTCTACACCGCCAAGGCACATTGGACTTACGCCACCAAGACTCCGCTTGGACTTACGCCGCCAATATTTGGACTTCTCAAATGCCAAGACGCTTGACTTTCCGCCAACCCATGTGGACTTATCATGCCAAGACTTCCAAGACCATGTTGGACTGCCAAGACCATGCTTGACTTTCCATGCCAAGACCATGCTTGGACTTTCCTTGCCAACCCCTTTTCCATGCCAAGACCCATGCTTGACTTTCCCTGCCAAGACCCATGCTTGACTTTCCCATTCACATGGACGACTCCAAGAATATTTTCATATGTTTCTGTCCAACATATGACTAATGTCACATCAATGTCATATGTCAATACTTTGTCAACATCAAAACATCACACGAGTCAAACTCGAGTCAATCGTGACTGGGCCGATCAACAATCTCCCCTTTTGATGTTTGACAAAACTAAACAAATTTGAACACTAACTCAAATCCCTTACCAATTATCCCAAATTGGTAAATACTACCAAATGTTCCATTCTAAATTCTCTCCCCTTTGACTAACATCAAAAAGGTTTCCTCCCAAGAGGGTCAATGTCTCATGTCCCAATGAGATCTTACAATCTCCCCTTGGTCCAAAAATACTTAGGATGCCTACCATCTTCCTAGTGATAAGTCCAATATCACTCAAGAGAGACAATCCCCTTTACTCTCCCAATTTCCAAATTGGGTCTCTCAAAAGTCCCATCAATTTCCCAATTGATGTCATATTCTCCCAATAACTTCTCCTCTTCAAGGAGAAAAACACATCCATCATCCCAAGATGGATACCTCCCCCTAAAGGCTTGCTCCTGACCATTGCACCAACAATGTCCTTGGAAGTCCCTAAGCCAATAGGAACTTTAAACCATCAAAATTAAGGTTAGTTCAACATTGAACTTTCCAACACCTTAACATTGATACAAACCCTAAACACCTATCCAAATCCATATCCAATGAATTTTCATCCTAAATAATGCTAAACAAAGCATAACCAAGGGATAGGAGTGGTTAGGGACCTATACATTTGAAATCGGGTTAAACAACTCCGAAATCTGAATGAATCTGGCATCACGATCACATTTGCATCACCGATCGCCACCAATAGCGATCGATCTGAAATTTCCGAATTTCAATTATTAGAGTTGAATTTCAAAAAATCATAAATAATTATACGTATATCAAAAAATCATGAAATTTGGTACGTATAATACTTATGACCAATACAATGGGTGAAAAATGTTTGAAAATTATTTTACCCATAAAATAGTGAATTTGATACAAAACTCAAAACCATTGAAATTTTCAATGTTTTGGCCCTATTTTGTATCAACTTCATCAATGGTGATTGCTATCAAAAGATAGACTTCACCAAGGTTTTTTAAAATGATTTTAAAATGTTTTCAAAACCTTATTTTGGATCATATTCCTTGGGCTCATTGTACATGACTTGTACACAAGCTTTCCCAATGATCCACAAATAGAATTAGATGAGTTTTAGTTCATCTAGATGCAAAAACTATGCACCTTGAACTTAACTCATATCCTAGCATCTCACATGTATCTATGGTGTATAAATACACATACATGTCAATTAGATGTGAGATGTGGGTTTTGTTCTCCCTAAACTAGGGTTTCATGCATCTTCTAAAGCAACTCTACTTGATTCCCTTATAAATGGGACTTCAAGTCATGCCATAGTCCTTAAATCAATTTTAATCAAGTTAATGCATGAATGTCTGATCATGGCAGAAATAATAGCATTATTAAAACATGGCCAATGATCATGATGTCATGGCATATGATAAAATTTAAAAACACATGACATTTAAAACCTTAAACCTAAGCATAATCATGACATATAAAAATGATTAAAAAAAAATATGATGTCATGGCATATGGCAATCAAGGCATGGCAATAAAAATATATAGGTATAGTAATACCTAAATTTTAATATTAATTGTCATTTAATATAATTAAGTATATTTTGCCATATTAACCTAAATTTTCCCTAGTGTGCCAAAAACCCAAAATGACACACTAACCTCTAAACCTAAATTGTGCCAATTTGACCATTTTATCAAACTTCTCAAATAATATTGGCACATCCTAAAATCTTTTAGGATGATAATTCAAATCTATTTCCAAGGTATCCATAACCTTGAAAATAACCTAAAGTGCCACCTTGCCATGGTTGAGTTAACTACCCATCCATTTAAGGTTGGCACCCTAACCCATCTAGCGTGAATCAATCACGCCTTAGGAACCCAAAACCGATTTGAGCTCCTAGGGTTAATTAGGTATTCCTTAGGGATAACCTCTAGATACCTTCCTACCCACCCTCCTAGGCTTTAGCCTTGGTCATTTAGGTCTTACCTAGGTTGACTCTAGGGGTAACTCCTTGCAACCTTCTTAGTGTAGCCACCCTAGGTTTCCTAGAAACCTTAGCCACTAGGCACAACCCTTGGTCAACTCTAGGGATGACTTCCCTATTGACCTTAGTCTTCCTAGACCTAGTTTGTGTTCCATAATCAAATGGAATACTATGGTAAGCCACCTTAGGCTTAGGTTTGTGACCCAAACTTTGCTTGCCCTTGGTTGACTTTTGACTCTTAGGTCCTAGGTGTTGACTTTGACTTGTGGACCTAGAAGTTTGACTAATTGACCCTTGCATTTGATTTTGCATAACCTTAAGGGTCTTTTCAAGTTTTTCAAGCATTGATCTCAAGGCTTGATTTTCCTTTTCTAATATCTCAATTTTTGATTTTTCATTTTCTCTTGAGATATTTTTATTTCTAGGCATATGTCTAGATTTCTTAGCATTAAAGCCTAGATATTCTCCTATTTTCTTAATGCTTTCCTTAGGTAATATATTTTTAGGGACATTAGTCCCAAATTTCTTCTTATTTCCTAAGTGAACACTCTTAGCTCCTAGGCAAATATATCTATTATTTCTAGCATGCTTTTCATGCACAATAGCAAGACTATTAAAATTATTCCTAGGATGCTTCTTATCCCTAGAAATTGAAGGTGCATTAATAAATTTTACCTTAGGGTTTGCCTTGGAGGCTCCCCCTACTTGTGTTGCTCCTTCTTGCCCTTTTTTCTTTCCCCTTGGACATTGATTCCTATAATGTCCTTTTGCATTGCATTTGAAGCATATGATGTGCTCCTTGCTCTTGATACTTGGGGAACCGACGTCCGTTGACTTTTGTTGACTTTTAGGCGCCGGAGGAGCTTTCTTGACTTTCTTTGGGCACTTACTCTTATAATGCTCAAATTTCCTACACTCAAAACACATAATATTATTTTTATTTTGAATTGAGGTGTTTGAGTTACCGATGGTGGTGGAGATCGGAATTGGACTTTGGGCTTCTTTATCTTGACCGGATGTCGAAGCTTCTTCTTCTCGATGTTCCGGTATGAAGGTTCTCTCCTCCCCCTCAATCCTTGAGGTGGATGCTTCTTCCACTTCCTCCACCTCTTCCGACCCAGAAGTTGACTCCTCACTTTTTTGTGAGGATGATGATGATTCTTCTTCGGTCTCCTCCTCTTCCAAGACTTCTTGGACCGATTCGGGATTGTCGTGGAACTTGATCAACTTGTTCCACAACTCCTTGGCATCCCTATAGCTTCCTAATCTGGACAAAATATCGTTAGGTATCAAATCAATCAACATTTTTGTTACCTTAACGGTTGTCTTGAATTTTTCCCGTTGCTCCTCGGTCCATCTCTTCATCTTGAGGATTTCGCCGTTTTCTCCTCTCGGAGCATCAAAACCTATAGTCACGGCAAACCAATTTTCTATATTCGTCATTAGAAAATATTTCATCCTACCTTTCCAATACGCAAAATGTTCGCGGTTGAAGGAAGGTGGGATGTTGACGTCGTCACCCAATCTTTCCTCAAATTCCATATTCATCCCTCTAGCTTCTTGACTCTGGGTTGTTAATCCGTAGAAGAGCCCCGGGCTCTGATACCACTTGTTAGGGATCGTTGGAATAGCTAGAGGGGGGCGAATAGCGTCAATGGAATTCTTTCGCGTTCGTGTCTAATATTTCGTTAGTGCAGCGGAATATAGATAATGAAAGCAATAACGAAATATACAATCACACACGAACACGATGATATAACGTGGTTCGGAACCTCAAGGTTCCTACTCCACGGATCGAGCTCTACGAGCTCTAGTGATGCACACACAAACACTAATAAACACTCCTTCTCGGAACAATCCGGAGGCGGAGAAACCTCGTACAGGATGATTACAACAATAATCAAAAGCTACAAGAAAATATAATGAAATACAAAGCAAATAAAGAAAACTACTTTACAATTGCCTTTGGATTGCTTGATTGCTTGGTTGCTTGAAATCACCTTGGAGACCCTGATTTGCAACAACAAATCACTCCAAAATCCTCAAGAAACCGATTGGTTTTTCCTCCATCACGAGCTCCATATATAGCTTCAACCTGTGCTGGAAAAAAGTCAATCAGTCGACTGATCGGGACCATCAGTCGACTGATGCCACTGTTGTCGTGAGACAACGGCTAGATCCACGCTGGATAAGTCCAACGGAACCTTCATCAGTCGACTGATTGTGACCATCAGTCGACTGATGGAGTCCTCACTCGACCGATCAGTCTCGACTCCGATCGCGGCGATTTTCGAGCACGGTCGGTGATCACACGATCGGTCATTTGCCTCAGCTCATCGATCTCCACCTCTGGCGATCATTGCTGCTAGCATAACCATGATCAAACCCTAGTTGACTCGGTCGATCAAGCGCCACATGGCACCCGATCAGCACACCTCAAACATGAGGTTTTAACCCAAGTATGGTTCCCCCATACTTGCTAGACCACCCTTAGCCTAGACCTAAGCCTTCTAGCCACCTCCATCAGCCTCACGCCTCTCGGATCCCTCCAAGTCATCCATGACTTGTTCATCCATCGCGCTAGCCTTCAGGTGCTTCCGTCGGCTATGTCATGCTAACGGTGTCTACACCGCCAAGGCACATTGGACTTACGCCGCCAAGACTCCGCTTGGACTTTACACCGCCAACTATTGGACTTATGCTGCCAAGACTCCCGCTTGGACTTTACGCCGCCAATATCAAACCCTTGGACTTCTCAAATGCCAAGATTCAAGCTTGGACTTTCCCTTACCAACCCATGTTGGACTTTCCATGCCAAGACCATGCTTGGACTTTCCTTGCCAACCCATGTTGGACTTTTCATGCCAAGACCATGCTTGGACTTTCCTTGCCAACCCATGTTGGACTTTACATTGCCAAGACCCATGCTTGGACTTTTCCCAATGCCAAGTGTCCCACTTGGACTTTCCATGCCAAGTACTCAAGACTTGGACTTTACCAAATGACAATTACATTGTCATATGTTTTTGTCGAAACATCAAAACATCACTCGAGTCAAACTCGAGTCCTGGTGAATCGTGACCTAGGCCGATTGCACCAACAGTCCTTAGGTTAAAGAAAGCTCTCTATGGACTTAAACAAGCTCCTCGAGCTTGGTATGAGAGACTTTCGTTTTATCTTAAGTCCAAAGGTTTTAACCAAGGTGTAGTTGACCCAACACTTTTCGTAAAAACCTTAGGTAAAGACATATTCATAGCCCAAATCTACGTAGATGATATTATTTTCGGAACCACCAACTCGATCCTACTAAATGAATTCATTTCACTTATGGAAAATGAATTTGAAATGAATTTAGTAGGCGAGTTAAGTTTCTTCTTAGGTCTACAAATTAAATAAACTAAAGATGGAATATACCTACATTAATGCAAATATACTAGGGAATTAATTAAACGCTTTGGAATGCAAGACGCTAAAATTATTAATACCCTAATGGCAACTAATGTGAACATAGAGAAGATGTAATCGGAAATTCAATTGATTTAAAATACTATAGGAGCGTAATAGGGAGACTCCTTTACTTAACTGTAAGCTGGCCTGATATCTTATTTGCAGTAAGTATGTGCGCAAGGTTCCAAACCTGTGCCAAGGAGTCTCACCTAACTCTAGTCAAGCGTATCCTTAGATATCTAAAGGGTACACTTAATGTCGGTATTTGGTACCCTAGATCTACTGAGTTCGAACTAACCGGCTACTCCGATTCGGACTATGTCGGTAGTAAGCTCGATAGAAAGAGTACGAGTGGTTGTTATCAACTTCTCGGCTCGAGTCTAGTGAGTTGGTGCAGTATGAAGCAACACTGTGTTGCCTTATCTACCACCGAAGCCGAATACATCGCGATGGGTGAGTGTGTCACTCAGCTTCTTTGGATGAAGCACACTCTCCGCGACTTTAAGTTAGACTTTACGAACACTAAACTCCACGTAGATAACATTAGCTCAATTAACCTAACTAAGAATCCGATATGTCATTCTAGGACCAAACATATAGAGGTCAAACATCATTTCATTCGAGAACATGTGGCCAACGGAGCCATACAACTCGAATACGTCGAATCGAAGTCCAACTTGGCAGACCTATTTACTAAACCCCTACCCGAAGCTAAATTCAATCTATTAAGACGAAAATTGGGCATGTGCGTAGTAGAATAGGAACTTGCAAATTATATTTTCTTACTACTATTTCTTACTTTTCATTTTTCATGGAACTAGCATAGGACATACCTTAGATATCATGCACCTATAGATTTAAGGAGCCAATACATCTCACAACACATAGGACTAATGTGTTTGTGTACTTAGCCACGTAGATGGGCGTGAGATGTTAGGACCTTACTCCTGGTTCCAGATGTAGAGCTAGTGCATTGCAATGAACCACGGAGTATAATCATACATACTAACTGACTCTGACCAGGACTGGTTGATCTTTCATATCAATCAAGCCAAATATGAGTCAAACATTTTATAGATGAGCTTATTTTCAGTATATTATTTTCAAAATAATGTGGAACATGCTTGGACTTTAAATTTAATACTTATTTTTTGTTTTTTCACACACCCTCACTCTTTTCGATATATGGCAAAAGGGGGAGAAAAAGGCCAAAGTTAAGGGATCAATTTTTAGGCCAAAGTTAAGGGATCAATTTTTTTTCATATGGCCAAAGGTTAAGTAAATGTTTACTTAACTTTAAGTTAACTTATTTTTGTTAACAAAAACAACAATAAAGGCCAAGGTTATGAAATCATTTTTTTGATTTCTTAACTTAAAACTTATTTTAAACACTATGGCCATTATTAAGTAATTTCGATTACTTAATTCTTTTTTTAGTTGCAAACATCAAGGGGGAGAGTTAAAACTCTTTCTCAAGTACTCACCCTTGGTCAAGTGGGAGGATTCCTCAAGGGGGAGCACTTGAAAAAATATTTTTATATACTCCTGCTCATTCATGCATATCTCATACTCATTTTGCTTAATGCACTTAATTTATTTTACTTAACTTTGTGTTGGTTTGCCATAAATCAAAAAGGGAGAGATTGTTGGTGCAGTAGGCACCTAAGTCGAACCTGAGTATTGATTATAGCAAACGATACAAAGTTAAGCTTATATTGTTATCTCACGAGCTAAATCGAGTGTGCAGAAAAGTGTCAACTCTGGAGCTGAAGGCTAGTGACACCCGGAGGAAGCCGCGGTGGTCGGGCGACACTCGAGTGACTTCGGAGGGAGTCGAAGGAATCGAGTGGAAGGCCGAAAGCGAAAGTGACACAATAAGTATCGAGGTAAGCTCATGTGTGTGCGAGTGTAAGTGAGGTCATATTCTCTTTACAGGGATAGACTTAAGCGTAGATCCGACCCAAGACATCCCATCGGTGGTCTAGGTCGAGATCGGACGGTCGGTGGTCGTCGAAATAATGTTATTGTTCAGCTAACTTATCATTTCAGCTAGCATCAGTTGACTACGGCTTGGACTCATTGTCGTTCATCGATCGGCATGCGATCAACATTCGATCGATCTTGCCATCGATCGTGATGATGGCCATCGATCGTGATGATCAATGATCGAAGTCAAGGCTTATCACCCCATTTCAAGGAGAGTGGTGCTCAATTGTGATTGGCTAAAGTTCCTCTCGAAAAGGGGCTCAAAGGCTATAAAAGGAGGGTCTATCCTAGGGTTTCTTCATCAATTCTAAGCTTCCAAAAGCCACCACCAAGCTATAACTTTCTGACAACGAAGTGCTTCTTCTCCAACGTCTAGGTTTTAATTGTTTTCATTTTATTACATCGGTTTAAGTTTTTATTTCAGTTCATTACTTTCAATTCTCGGAGCTTTTATTGTAACGAGGAGAGGGGGAGTGTCCCTCTACCTCAAGCTTTGTGTTTTATTTGTATCGATTAACTCCTACCTCTAACGAGGAGGAGTTCTTTAGTGTTTTTGCCCTCCGTACGTGGTCAAGGACCACTAGGGCCTTGGAGTAGTAGCCAAAGGCTACGAACCAAGTAAAATTCGCTTGTCTCATTTACTTTACATTTACCTTTCCGCTGCGTATAAGTGTTTGAAACGAATTCGAAAGGAAAGAAAAAAGAGTTTATTGCTATTCACCCCCCCCCCCTCTAGCAATCCGCTTCGATGAAGCATGTGCCAATAATCATGATGTCATGGCATAAAACATAAACCTAAATATATATGACATAAAAACCTAAACATTATCATGACATTTTGGATGATTAAATAGATAATGATGTCATGACATGGTTTATGGCAAACATAAGCATGGCAATTTTACAATATCAAAAAATACCTAAAGTTTAAACCTAGTTGCAATTTCGTAGGATTAAACCCATATTTGCCATAATGGATCAATCACCCAAGTGTCCCAAAAATTTAAAATGACACACTATGACCTCTTGACCTAATTGTGTCAATTTTGATAAATTTTCAATACTTCTCAAATTCTATTGGCACATCCTAAAAACCTTTAGGATATGAAATTAAACCTCATTTCCAAGGTATCACATAACTTTGAAAATAACCTAAAGTGCCAAATTTTCTATGGTTAGGTTAACTACCCATCCATTCAAGGTTGACACAACCTAACCCATCTAGCGTGAAGGGATCACGCCCCTAGGAATCCAATACCGATTGGAGCTCCTTGGGTTAACTAGGTACTCACTAGGGATATCTTCCCTTAGTACCTTCCTAATGACCCTCTTAGGCCTTGAAGTCTTGGTCAATTTGATTTTGCCTAGGTCAACTCTAGAGATAACTTCCCTTGTGACCTTCTTAGTGTCTTTCCTAGGTTTCATGGAAACCTTGGCCACTAGACACACACCATGGTTAACCTTAGGGATGACCTCCCTAGTAACCTTGGTTTTCCTAGACCTAGAAATGGTTCCATAATCAAATGGAACACTATGGTAGTTCTCCTTGGGCTTAGGTTTGTGACCTAAACCTCTCTTGCCCCTAGATGGTTCTTGTCTATTAATCCCTATGTTTTGACTCCTAGACTCTTTAATTAAATTTGTCATTCTTGCAAGGGTCTTCTCCAATTTCTCAAGCCTTGACCTCAAGGTTTGGTTCTCTAACTCTAATTTTCCAAATTTTGATTTTTCATTAACCTTTTGGGAATAGTTCTTTATCTTAGGCATATGTCTACCCTTCTTAGGGTTAATGCCTAAATGATCTTCTACATTCCCAATACTTTTCCTAGGTAGAATTGTTTTAGGGGTATTGTTTTTAGATTTGTCCTTAGCCCTAATATCGCATGAATTAGCACCTAAGCAATAAAATCTATTCATAGCATGCTTTTGTTCATGAGCAATAGTTGTTGGAACTTCGGTGAGTGCTAGAGGGGGAGTGAATGGCACGTTCATTGCTTGACGATGGAAATCATTCGCGTTCATCTCTACACAATTGTTAGTATGCAACGGAATATAGAAATCTAAATCTAGAGACAAATACAAACACACAATCAACACAAGCGATATACGTGGTTCGGAACCTTAGGGTTTCTACTCCATGGAGCGAGCTCAACGAGCACTAGTGATGTACACACCACTACTAAATAAACTCCTTCTTGATAGCACGTTGGAGGTGGAGAAACCTCGTACAAGAGTTTATAATAAATAAACAAGATACAACAAGCAAATACAAATAAACTACACAAATACAAGAAAAGAAAACTTTACAAATGTGCTTTTGAATGCTTGCTTGTTGATCGCCTTTGACTAGCCTTGAAGGAGTGAAAAGAAACAACTATCCCCTTCAAATTGCCCAAGAAAATCGCTATCGAAATCCTCTTTGTCGAGCTCCTTTTAAGCCTCCGCGTGACCTGGATTTTTGCTTGGCAGTCAATTGCCAAAAGGCCCCAGTAGACTACCAACAGTGTTTTTATCTCACAACGGACTTGATCCACGTTGACATTCAAGCCAACGAATGTCGATAATCGATCGTCTACGATACGCCTTCATGCCCAAGCAACGATCGGCCCTCCCCGTCACCGAGATTCTGCCAAGGCTATTTGTCATAGTTGAATGCTAGTCGACTCACGGTAGTCGACTGGTCATAATCCTAGTTGACTACTCAATGTCGACTCAGCTACCAAGTGTCAAACACTTGACTAGTTGACTGGTCCATATCCCCGGTCGACTGCTAAACCTCATCTATGAGGTTTAACCCCAAGTATGATGGCCTCATACTTGCTAGACTACCCTTAGCCTAGACCTAATCCTTCTAGCCTCCTCCATCAGCCTCCCACCTATTGGATCCCTCTAAGTCATCCATGAATTGTTCATCCATACGCTAGCTTTTAGGTGCTTCCATCGGCTATTGTCATGCTAAGCTTGTTTACACTGCTAAGACACATTAGGCTTACACTGCCAAGACCCATGCTTGGACTTTGCGCTACCAATCATTGGACTTATGCTGCCAAGACTCCACCCTTGGAGTTTACGCCGCCAATATCATACCCTTGGACTTCCCAAATGCCATGTACCCATGACTTGGACTTTCATCGCCAAGACTACCCACTTAGACTTACGTGGCCAAGACTACACTCTTGGGCTTTCCTTGTCATCTCATGTTGAACTTCCCAAATGCCAAGACTCAAGCTTGGACTTTCCCTTGCCAAGACCCATGCTTGGAATTTCCATGTCAAGTACTCAAGACTTGGACTTTACCATTGCCAAGACCCATGCTTGGACTTTCCATGCCATTGTCCCACTTGGACTTCTCCATTTCCAAGACGCATGCTTGGAATTTCCATGATAATCACATTGTCATATATTTTGTTGAACATCAAAATATTGGTCGAGTCAAACTCGAGTCTGGTCAATCATGACCTGGGACGATTGCACCAACAATCTCCCCCTTTTTGATGTTTGACAAAAACCAAATACCGTTGAGTTAGAACACTAACTCAAACAAATCCTCCCAATTATCCAAATTGGGAATTCTCACATTCTCCCATCAATTCTCACTAAATTCTCCTCCTTTTTGACATACATCAAAAAGGCTCTCCCCAAGGGTATCAATGTCTCATATCCTAATGAGATCTTACAATTTCCCCCTTGGTCCAAAAAACATCGAGGATGCCTTCACTCTTTCTGGTGATATGTCTCATATCACTAAAGAAAGGCAATCCTCACTTCTTCAAATTCTCCAAATTCTCCCCCCTATGAGGAAGAACACGTCCATCATCCCATGATGGATAACCTCCCCTAAAGGCTTATTCTCCCTTGACCATTGCACCAACAATGTCCTTGGAAAGTTCCTAATCCTATAGGAACACTAAACCATCAAAATTAAAGTCAAAAGTTAAAACTTGAACTTCCACGCCCTTAAAATTTGATACAGTCCCTAACAGCTCTTCTAATCCATATCCAATGGATTTTCACCAAAGCATATCCTAGGGTTAGGAGCAGTTAGGGTAGCCTAACATAGCTGAAATCAAGCTAAACAAACCTTGTTTTCCCAAAATTAGGTCTGGCAGTCGACTGCCATCCATGACAGTCAACTGATTTCTACAAGTGCAAAAATCCGATTCAGAAACTGAAATTTTAAAAATCATAAGTAATTATACATAAATCGAAAAATCACGAAAATTCATATATATAATATTTAAGTCAATCATTGTGGGTGAAAAATATTTGAAAAATAAAATACTCATAAAATATTGAGATTGATACAAAATTCAAAACCATTGATAATTTCAATATTTTTTGACCTATTTTATATCAACTTCTTCAATGGTGACTTCTATCAAAAGATAGACTACACCAATATTTTTCAAAATGATTTTAAAATGATTTTAAAACCTTATATTGAACCATGGTCTATAGGCTTAATGCACATGACTTGCACATAAGTTTTTCTCATGATTCATCCATGGTATAAGATGAGTTTGAGTTCATCTAGATGCAAGAACTATGTACCTTGAACTTAACTCATTTCCTAGCATCTCACATGCGTCTAGGGTGTATGAAAACACACACATGTCAATGTGATATGAGATATGAGTTTTATTCATCCTAATCTAGGGTCTCATATATTTTTCTAGGCAACACTATTTGATTCCCTTATACATGGGACTTCAAATCATGTCATAGTCCTTAAATCAATTTTATTAATGCATGAATGATTATTATTGTTAGGGAAATCTCTTGCCATAATATGGTTTTGATGTGTGTGACAAAGGGTTTAAGTTAGTTGGTTATTGTGATTTGACATGTGCGTTGAAGTCGTGCAGGACTTAGTAATTCGCACATAGAGCCTTGGTGGATTCACCACTCACTACCTCATGCTTGAGTCGGCGAAGGAGCATTGCAGAGTCGTGCGCTTGATGCTGCCGAGGGACCACCAGACGAGATGACTTAAAGTGAAGCCAAGGAAGCAGACTTCGGAGGCAAGAGATGCGAAGGAGTATTACAGAGTCGTGCGCCTGATGCTGCCGAGGGACGTGGCCACAAACGAAAAGAGCTTCGGCGAGGGACTTCGAGTGAGATGAGAGAATGAGTGAATTGTAAGTAGCTCATTAAGTGAACTTGGCCGAATGGCTAAGTGTCGGATGAGTTTTTCCGACATCAGTCGACTGCCATGGAATGGTAGTCGACTACTCTGAGTCGAATGGGTTCGACTGGTATCCGACTGATGGGTTTATGCCCAACAGTTGACTGCTAGAGAATGTCGCAGGCACAGAACCACTCATAGCCAATCGAGGCGTCGACTGACGAGCGTGATCGTGATGAGGTCCATCGGTTGATCCAAGTGTTCCGTTGAATTACAGCGGCCGAAATCCGGCGTGTTCGAGGTCGCGTTGGAGTGGCGACGATCATTGCCAAGGGCGGCGATTGGTAGTGGCGGCCAACGGGAAGAAATCAGCCCTCTCTATAAAAAGAGAGGGTGTGGGCTTTTGGATGGCTAATGCTTATATTCCAAACGATCATCCAAGTGCCCCACAAGCTTTAAACTCTTCTTACTTGCTTTTACTTCATTTCTATTGTAAGAAGAGTGATCTTGATTTGTAAAGGTTACCTCCACCTAGTTTGGTGCAAAGAAGAGACCAATAGTGGATTGGTTTTGGCGGAGTGATTCACCGAGGATGAATCGGGGATCGTGGATTAGCGGCGTAGCTGCGAACCACGTTACGACCTTGTGTTAGCATTGTTTGTTTATCTTTTGCTTTGTCTATTTGTATTTGCATATTCCGCTTGCACTAATAATCTTTGTAGATGAGCAAATTCCACCATCCAATGAAAGAGGGCTATTCACCCCCCTCTAGTCGGCCGATCAATCGCCTACAAGTGGTATCAGATCCAAGGAAAGCTTGTCGAGGACTCACCACCACAACAAGCACATTCAAGGATGGCCGATTCAAACATTCACCCGCCAAAATTCGAAGGCGAATTCTCTTGGTGGAAAAAGAGAATGGAGGTATTCTTTGAAACCGACTTTGAAATTTTATTAATTATGGAAAACGATTTCGAGTTGCCTAGGAATGAAGATGGGGAGCCATTGGAGAAAGCAAGGTGGAGCAAGAGGCAAAGAGAAGAATATTTGGCGAATTCAAAAGCCAAGCACCACCTCTACAATGTACTCCTCCAACAAGAAGTTAACCGGATTGGGGAATGCTCTAGTGCCAAGGAGATGTGGAAGAAGCTAGTAGAGCTTCATGAAGGCACTTCGGAGGCTAAACTTGCAAGGGGAGACCTCCTCCGCTCCCAACTATCCAACATCAAATTAGAAAATGGAGAAAAGGTAACATCATTGCATTCTAGGTTTAAGGAAATTTTGATTGGACTAACAAGTGTAGGAGAAAGGCTCTCCAACCGGGATATGCTTATGAAAGCAATCGACGCTTTTCCCCGGTCATCAAAATGGAGCTCAATGGTGGACTCCTTCTATATGTCCAAGAACTTAGAAGTAAGTACTTTGGAGGAGTTCTTCTCAACCATGGAGCTCCACGAAACGAGGCTTGAAGGAATACAAGAAGAGCCTAGAATTCAACCTTCAAGAGGAGTAGCATTTTTGGCCAACAAGGGGAAGAAGAAGATAGAGATCCCCTCCTCCGATGATGATGAAGCATCCTCCTTTTCCTCCATGGATAGCACGGAAGAAGCCTATATGGTAAGTGTTAGTAATATATGAGAGATGTCCTAAGGCAATCGCCTTATGTATGAACCATTTATATGATAAATGAAGATTCACTATTTGAGTATACATGTTTAATGTATTTGATTGGATCTTAAACTCATTTACTGAATGTCCATGATGCGATTCACAGCATGAGAGAATTTGTGATTGGATCACAACTAGTGAGTATCTCTACATGTGTAATTGTGATGTATCGGAATTATCCCTAGTCGATGAATTGATGGATTTAGACACCATCAATTCTATCGAGACTAGCACGAGGTATACTCCTTGGTGTATCCAAGCAGCTGATTCTCACTGGCTGGAGACATAGTGATGTCCGGAGTTAATCGTGGATGCTAGTTATGGTAACTAGTTCATTGGAGTGACCAGCCGTAAGACTTCATATGGTTCTCTGCATATATAGATATGTCAATGAAGTTCTTACTGTGGCTTAAGTGCAATGTTCCTTTGACTTGCGGTATTCAAGTCATCTTGATCATGGAGACTTATGCTTTGACATCTTAAGCAAACATCTCCGAGGAGATGTGGACCCGGGATGATTGGGTATAAGTCGAAGTGATCGAAGGTGTTTGAATAGCCTATAAAGGATTCACCACTCCTTGTGAGGAGATGTATACCCATGGCCTCTCGTCGGATTGTTACTAAAGTCTTTGGCCAAAGCATTACATGTTTAGAGTAAGGTACTCTTCGATACATGTGGAGTAACTAGAATCCGTAGGACGAGAAAATGATACTTGGGCTAGGTGTGACGTAGTCAGCCTAGTGGGGACTGACACAATAGACCATGTCCTGAACCAAGTGGGTATAAGATGAGTGAAGGGAATGGGGCACGATTCATTCGAGCTGCTGAAGGGTTTCAGAAATAGTTCTGGATCAACCGTTGATCTTTTTCGGTTAATTGGGGATCATGATGTACTACTAGGTGCCACTCATGATCGTTCTATAATTAATGGTTAATTATAGATGGCCAACATAAACCGAGAACCTATTTGGTCACACGCACAACGAGTGTAATCCAAAGGATTTAAAACGAGCTTGAGAATGGGATTCTCAGACCGAGAGAAACTATGTTTGGTTGGACCAAACATAAAGCGAGCATGAAATTGTTTCAGTCGCAATGGAAGCGTGGATGGGCCGTGTCTTATGAAGACATAATGGATGGACCAAAATGGTTTGATTCTAATCCAATGGATGAGAATAAACCAAAGGGTTTGGTTTATATTAAACGAATGAACCAAAGGTTGGTTCGGTTCGTTTTAACTTAAAATAAACCATCATGGTTTGGTTTATTTTAACTTATCTTAATGGAGTGGGTTAACGGGCTTTATGGATATGATCCATTAACCATTAAGAGAATTAGTTCTCTATAAAATAGGGCTTAAACCCTAATCCAAAACCCTAATCTATTTTTGGCCGCCCAACATAGAGTTGCCGCCCACCCCTTGTTGGTGAATTCGGCGCCCAACCCTAAGTGTCGCCGCCCAGCTTTTGTGCCGCCGTCCAAGTCCTTTCCGGCAACCAAGCTTCAGCCGGTGAACACTCCGGCGACCCTCCGGTGATCCCCTATAGGTTTGGCATCAAGGTGAGGCTTTTCTTTCCTTGGTTGGCCGGCACCTATATCCTCCACCAAGCTGTCCAGTTTTCTGGACAGCTTCTCCTCCTCTCGTCGGAGCGTCGTTTGGACGACGGTTAGTGCTCCGACAGCGGCTAACTTACCGGGGATTTGATCTCCGGTAATCCTCTGAGGTGGAGGACGAAGGATTCGTCAATTGGTTGACGAATACTTCTCCGGAGAAGCGAGTTTTGAGGACTCGTTTTTGGATCCGAATTTGGATTCGGATCGTGATCATCTCTCGATCACGTTGTCTTCAACACGAGGCTAGTAACCCGTACAAAGACGAAGCTCATGACTTAGTGAAGTCATCCCGAGGAGCTCGGCGTGGATACGGATAGAGACGATTCTTACGAGGATCGTTCCGGTTGATGCCGTTCCCGCTACACGTCATACGAAAGGTATAACTTAGATAATTTTCTTTTATTGCAAATTTTAATTTACGGTTATGTCTACACTTGTTGTAATATGCATGCGTGTGTTGTGTGTGTTGTAATAAATATAGATTTATTATTTTTAATTGCTTCCGCTGTGCTCATGTTTACGAAACATGATCGAACACACACACGCCGCGGTGCCGGAAACCCAATAGTAAGGAGGGTAAGGCGTGCATTGAAAGGTTTTCAATTTAATAAATCTAATGATAGGAGGAGAAGACCAAGGGGGAAGGTCATTTGCTACAATTGCCAAGGAGAGGGACACATAAGGGACAATTGTCCCCTCCTAAACAAGAGCAAGGAAGAAAGGAAAAAGAAGGAAGAAAAGAAGAAGAAAAAGGGGAGCAAGAAGAAAAAGGAAGAGGAGAAGAAGGCAAAGGAAAAGGGAAAGACCAAAGCTCTAAAGGCAAGGACTTGGGATGACCCCTCCTCCTCATCTTCATCATCATCGGAAGAGGAGAATGCTTTTGTCACCAACTTAGCATTGATGGCTTTCGACGACTTGGATTGCTCCTCCTCCGAAAATGAAGGATCAAGCTCAAGTGGAGAGAGCTCAAGTGAAGGGGGAGCCTCCTCTACCTCCTCATCCGAAGAAGAAGACATGAAAACTATGGTAACTAACCTTTCACCTAGTAAAATAGTTTCTATGATTTCTAGCCTCACTAAGGACCTATTTAGAGCAAAGAAAAAGAATAAAAGCATGCTTGATCAAATTAAGGAATTAAAAGAAAAATTAGAAAAAGCATGTCTTAATGATAATAATGATGATGCATGCTCACATGATCTTTATGTGCCATTAGATGTTAATGATGCATGCATAGAAGAAAATAGGGCTTTAAGGGAAAAGGTAGATTATTTGACCAAAGCCCTAGAAAAGTTTTCTATAGGCTCAAACACTTTGAACATGATCATAGGGAGCCAAAGAGCAAGTTTTAACAAAAAAAAGCCTAAGATATAAGGAAAAGAAAAATGAAAAGGCCTATAAATGCCTAATTGCTAGGGGACAAGATAAGAAGAAGGTAATAGCTAGAAAATGGATTCCTAAGGAATTTCTAGTGAACCCCATAGGCAAGAATTTGTATTGGGTTCCAAAATCCATCCTTAAGGGTTAGAAAAACCCTAGGATAGTTAACCATATGGACTTGACCTATATCATATTTTGGTTGACTTAGGATAGCGGGACAAAATTTTTAAAATAGTGTTAGGTGATGATAATGTGCCTATAATTAGATATTAATGTTTAAGTCATGATAGTTAATTAAATTGCTATGTATGTTTGCTATCATGATTTATGATCTTGATATTTGGCACATAGTCATGGGCTTTAAGGGTATAAATCATGCTTTAGGTGATATTTGTGTATTACCATTATGAAATACCTAATGCAAGATAACAATTTGATGAATATATTTGTTCCATGATCATAATGTGAAATTAAGTCATATACATCTCTATGATCATGTGGATTGTTAGGATGATACTTAACCTTGATAGAATTGCATGAAAATAATGGTTAAGTACATACAAATACCTTTAGGATACATCTCACACTCACTATAGGCTACTTTGATTGAAAACTTAGCATGAGTGAGATGTTAGGATGATACAAATGTCCACTAGTGCCTATGGCATTTAGATGGTCATTTAAAGTATCAAAATAGCAATAATAGACCAATCATGGGGAAGGCTTATGTTTAATTCATAGACATATTGCCCAAAGATCATGGTTGGATATTTCATATGTTTTCAAAACAATTTCTTACTTTAAAATCTGTGTATTCATGTTTTGAAATAATCCAAAGCAAAACTAGGTGTTAAAATGGATACTAACATGCTCAAAAACTTGTGGTTTTTAAAGCTTTTGGATTTTTAGCAAATCTCGGAAAATATAATGATTTTTCATGAAACCCTATTTTTCACTGATACATATACTTAAAAGAAATATGTTCCCCAAATTTCACTATTTTTCAAATTTTCTGGAATTTATAATGCATTTTTGAAATTCGTCCAGAAAATCAGAATTTCGAAATTCATTGTGCGATCATTGCATCTTGATAATGATCGCTCACCAAAATAGCCCAACAATTTCTGCTACAAGGTTTTAAGGCATGTTTTTGGTGATGTTTCTCTCTAGACTTGATGCCATGATATATAAACTTATTTTTAATTTTTTTGATGGTGTCAAAGGGGGAGAAATGTATGTTTAAGTAAGGGGGAACATATTTAGGGGGAGTTCATGTATTAAGGGGGAAAGTTGCTAATCATGTTTATTTACATGCTTTCCTTTCTTAATATTTTATCAAATGTTTTTATCTAACTTAAACGGATTGCCACACATCAAAAAGGGGGAGATTGTTAGGGCAATCTCTTGCCGTAATATGGTTTTGATGTGTGTGGCAAAGGGTTTAAGTTAGTTGGTTATTGTGATTTGATATGTGCGTTGAAGTCGTACAGGACTTAGTAATTCGCACATGGAGCCTTGGCGGGTTCACCACTCACTATCTCGTGCTTGAGTCGGCGAAGGAGCATTGCAGAGTCATGCGCTTGATGCTGCCGAGGGACCGCCAGACGAGATGACTTGAAGTGAAGCCAAGGAAGAAGACTTCAGAGGCAAGAGACGCGAAGGAGCATTGCAGAGTCGTGCGCCTGATGCTGCCGAGGGACGTGGCCGAGAACGAAGAGAGCTTCGGCGAGGGACTTCGAGTGAGATGAGAGAATGAGTGAATTGTAAGTAGCTCATTAGGTGAACTTGGCCAAATGGCTAAGTGTCAGATGAGTTTTTCCGACATCAGTCGACTGCCATGGAATGGCAGTCGACTGCTCTAAGTCAAATGGGTTCGACTGGTATCCGACTGATGGGTTTATGTCCAGCAGTCGACTACCATGGAATGACAGTCGACTTCCAGAGAATGTCGCAGGCACAGAACCACTCGTAGCCGACTGGGCAATCGACTACGGAGGCAGCAGTCGACTGATGAGGTCCATCAGTTGACTGCCAAGTGTTGCGTTGAATTACAACGGTCGGAATCCGACGTGTTCAGAGGTCGTTGGAGTGGCGGCGATCGCCAAGGCGAGTCGGTGGCGGCGGCCAACGGGAAGAAATCAGCCCTCTCTATAAAAAGAGAGGGTGTGGGCTTTTGGATGGCTAATACTTATATCCCAAACGATCTTCCAAGTGCCCCACAAGCTTTAAACTCTTCTTACTTGTTTTTACTTCATTTCTATTGTAAGAAGAGTGATCTTGATTTGTAAAGGTTACCTCCACCTAGCTTGGTGCAAAGGAGAGACCAATAGTGGATTGGTTTTGGCGGAGTGATTCACCGAGGATGAAACGGGGATCGTGGATTAGCGGCGTAGCCGTGAACCACGTTACGACCTTGTGTTAGCATTGTTTGTTTATCTTTTGCTTTGTCTATTTGTATTTGCATATTCCGCTTGCGCTAATAATCTTTGTAGACGAGCAAATTCCACCATCCAACGAAAGAGGGCTATTCACCCCCCTCTAGCCGGCCGATCGATCGCCTACAATTATGACATAAATGATAACATAAATAAAAGTAAGTGCCAATAATCATGATGTCATGACATAAGTCATAAACCTAAATATACATGACATAAAAACCTTAAACCTAAGTATTATCATGACATATAAAATGATAAAAATGAAATATGATGTCATGACATAGCAATGGAAAACAAGGTATGGCAAATAAAAGGTAAAGGTACAAAAATATATAAATTTTAGTATTAATTGCCATTTGTTAGGATTAAATTAATTTTTTTCCATATTACCACTTATCTCCCAAGTGTGCCAAAATCCCAAAATGGTACACTATGACCTCTAAACCTTAATTGTGCCAATTTGATCAATTTTTCAAAATCCCAAATTTAATTGGCACATCCTAAAATCTTTTAGGATAAAATTCAACTTTATTTCCAAGGTATTCCATTACCTTGGAGATGACCTAAAGTGCCAACTTTGCTATGGTTGAGTTAACTACCCATCCAATCAAGGTTGACACATCCTAACCCATTTAACGTGAATCGATCACACTCCTAGGAACCCAATACCTATTGGAGCTCCTTGGGTTTACTAGGTATTCCTTAGGGATAACTTCCCTATATACCCTCTTAATGACCCTTCTAGGCTTAGAAGCCTTGGTCATTGTGGTCTTTCCTAGGGTAACTCTAGGGGTGACTCCCCTTGTAACCTTCTTAGTGGCTTCTCTAGGTTTTCTTGAAACCTTTGCCACTAGGCACACACCATGGTTACCCTTAGGGATAACGTTCCTAGTAACCTTGGCCTTTCTAAACCTATGGATGATTCCATAATCAAATGGAACACTATGATAGGTCTCTTTGGGCTTAGGTTTGTGACCCAAACCTTTCTTACCCTTAGGCGGACCTTGCTTCCTAGACCCTAGGCTTTGACTCCTAGACCCTAAATTTTGACTATTTGACCCTTGCATTTGATTTTTCATCTTTCTAAGGGTCTTTTCTGATTTCTCAAGTCTTGACCTCAAGGCTTGATTTTCTAATTCTAACTGCCGAATTTTTTATTTTTCATTTAGTCTTTGAGTATTACCATTTCGTCTAGGCATATGCCTACCCTTCTTGGTGTTAATGCCTAAATGATTTTCTACCTTTCTAATTGACTCCCTAGGTAGAATTGGTCTAGAGTTATTAGTCCCAAATTTCTCCTTAGTTCTAAAATTACAACTCTTAGCACCTAAACAGTAAAATCTATTATTTCTAGGATGCTTTTTATAAACAATAGCAAGATTACTCCTAGCATGCTTATTTTTATCATGAAAACTAGTAGGTGCATAACTAAAATATACCTTAGGATTTGCTTTAGAAGCTCCCCCTACATGTGTAGCTCCTCCATGCCCCTTGGTTTGCTTTCTCCCCCTAGGGCATTGACTTCGGTAGTGTCCCCGTTCCTAGCATTTGAAGCACACCACATGCTCCTTTCTCTTACTAGTGGGGACTCTGGTATCCTTTCAATTTTTGTTGACTTTTGGTGCCGATGGTTTCTTCTTAGCCAATTTTGGGCACTTACTCTTGTAATGCCCAACTTCCCTACACTCAAAGCATATGATATGATTTTTATTTATAATTAAGATGCTTGAGTTACCTGGGGTGGTGGTGAAGGCCTCTTGATCTTATTCATCACTTCTCCCAGAGGTTGATGGTTCCTCTTGATTGTGCTTCAGTATTGAGGATGAACTCTCCTCCCCCTCAATCCTAGAGGTGGGGGCTTCTTCCACCTCTTCTTCCTCCTCAGATGTCGAGCACCTCTCAACCTCCGAATCCTCACTTTCTTGTGAGGATGAGCTTGCTTCTTCGGTCTCCCTATCCAATTGACCCGATGATGGGTCTTCATGATATTTTGCCAACTCGCTCCAAAGCTCCTTGGCATCCTTATATTCACCAAACCTAGACAAAACATCATTAAGAATTAAATCACTTAAAAATTTTATTACTTTCCTATTTTTCTCGAACTTTTGGAGTTGTTCCTCGGTCCATTTCTTCATCTTAAGGAATTCTCCCTTTGGCCCTCTTGGATATTTGAATCCTCCCATCAAGGGAGACCAATCTTCGATGTTCATCATCTTCATGAAGTCTTCAATCCTTGCCCTCCATTGATTGAAGCCTTCTCGTCGATAGAAGGTGTATGGGATTGGAGTGTTGATATCCCATCACAATCTATCATTGGGCAACTCCATCTTCCTTCTTCCCCCTCTAGCGGTGCTCCCTTGGCTGTCAAACCTTGAAGAGCGGCCTCACTCTGATACCACTTGTTGGAACTTCGATGAGCACTAGAGGGGGGTGAATGGCGCGTTCATTGCTTGATGATGGAAATCATTCGCGTTCATCTCTACATAATCGTTAGTACGCAGCGGAATATAGAAATCTAAATCTAGAGACAAATACAAACACACAATCAACACAAGTGATATACATGGTTTGGAACTGTTGGAACGTCGGTGGCCAACTAGAGGGGGGTGAATAGCCCTTAACTCGTGTGCGGTGGAATTTGCTCGCGTTCGTCTCTACAATTCTTATTAGTGCAGCAGAAATGCAAAACAAATATGAAGATGAATACACAATCACACAAATACACATGATATACGTGATTCAGAACCTTAGGGTTCCTACTCCAAGGGTGAGCTCAACGAGCTCGTGTTATGCGCACGACACTAACAACACTCCTTCTCGATAACACGTCGGAGGTGGAGAAACCTCATACAAGTAATTACAATGGTAATATAAAAAAACAAGAAAAATACAAAGAACACAAATGAAATCTTTACACAAATGGCTTTGATCACTATTGCTTGTTTCTTGCTTTGGTTTGGCTCTTGAAGGTCTGGAATGCAGCAGCAATTCCCCTCTAAAATCTCTCCAAAAATCCTTGTTGAAATCTTCCCCCAAGCTCCTCCTTTTATGCTTGCCTCGGGCTGATTTCACGCCAGTTAGTCGACTGCTCATGACCTCCAGTCAACTGCTGCTATAGTCGTTGTCTCACAATGTCTTAATCCATGTTGGCAAAAAACCCAACGAATAACCATCAGTCGACTGATCCTACCCATCAATCGATTGGTAACCCCATCAGTCGAGTGCTCGGTGAAATCACTCGACTGGAAAACATTCTATGCCCAAATTCACCTCGATCAATCGACTGATATCCCTCATCGATTGGATCGATGGTGTCGGCGATCAATTGCCCTCCTCGTGATTGGTATGCTTGGCGTAACTTGGTCAGTCGAACACCGATCGAGTCCAATCGACCTAGAGAAGTCGACTGGTACCTATACTAGTCGATTGATGTCGAGTAAAATCTCAAACACCAAGTTGTTTGAGCATTCGAGCATCGAGTAAACCCTCAAACACCACGTTTGAGCCTCTGACACTCAGTCTTAGCCACTTGGCCAAGTCCACCTCATCCTCTCATAGAGTTCCCCACCGAAGCTCTCTTCCCTCGGCCTATGTCCCTCGGATGCACTAAGCGCACGGCTTCGCAATGTCATCCTTCGCATCTCTTTCCCTCGAAGTATGCTTCCCTTGGACCTCACTCCATTCTCTCCCCGTCCGGCAGTCCCTCGAATGCACTAAGCGCACGGCTTCGCAATGTCATCCTTCACCGACTCAAGGACCCCGAGCTTAGTAAACTTGCCAAGTCCTCAAGACTTCCCACACCAAGCCTCATGCTTGGATTTTCCATGCCAAGCCCCATGCTTGGACTTTCACCGCCAAGGCTACACACTTGGACTTACATGGCCAACTCATATTGGGCTTTCCAACACCAAGCCCTATACTTGGATTTTCCTAACACCAAGCCCCATGCTTGGATTTTTCAACACCAAGGCTACACACTTGGATTTACGTGGCCAACCCATGTTCAACTTTCCAACACCAAGCCCTATGCTTGGATTTTCCCAACACCAAACCCCATGCTTGGACTTTTCACCACCAAGGCTACACACTTGGATTTAGGTGGCCAACCCATGTTGGACTTCCCATGACAATCCCATATCATACGTTTTGTCTAACATCAAAATATAGTTCGAGTCAAACTCGAGTCCTGGGTCGATTGCACCAACAGGAACCTTAGGGTTCCTACTCCACGGAGCGAGCTCAACGAGCTCTAGTGATGTACACACCACTACTCAATCAACTCCTTCTCGACAGCATGTCAGAGGTGGAGAAACCTTATACAAGAGTTTAAAACAAATAAACAAGATACGACAAGCAAATACAAATAAATTACACAAATACAAGTAAAGAAAACTTTACAAATGTGCTTTTGAATGCTTTCTAATTGATCGCCTTGGACTAGCCTTGAAGGACTGGAAAGCAATAACTATCCCCTTCAAATCGCCTAAGAAAATCGTTGCCGAAATCCTCTTCGTTGAGCTCATTATAAGCCTATGCGTGACTTGGATTTCCGCCTGGCAGTCGACTAGCAAAAGGCCCCAGTCGACTGTCAACAGTGTCGTTGTCTCACAACGAACTTGATCCACGTTGGTATTCAAGCACACAGATACACTACAGTCGATTGCCATTTCCAGCAGTTGACTGCTCAAGCCCATAGCCGACTGCACAGTTAGCTACTAAGTGTTCTGGCTTCACGACCAAAACCAACAGCAGTCGACTGCTCATGGCCAATCGATTTCCCAATGCTGGCAGTCGACTGCTAAGGCTATTTACCGAAGTGGAACACTAGTCAACTCACGGCAGTCGACTGGTCATAATCCCAGTCGACTGCTCAATGTTGACTTGGCTGTCAAGTATCAAACACTTGATCAGTCGACTGGTCCATAATTCCAGTCGACTGCTAAACCTCATCCATGAGGTTTAACCCCAAGTATGATACCCTCATACTTGCTAGACCACCCTTAGCCTAGACCTAAGCCTTCTAGCCATCTCCATTAGCCTCATGCCTATTAGATCCCTCCAAATCATCCATGACTTGTTCATCCATACGCTAGGCTTCAGGTGCTTCCATCGGCTATTGTCATGTTAAGCTGGTCTACACTGCCAAGGCACATTGGACTTACACTGCCAAGACCCACGCTTGGACTTTACGCTGCCAACCATTGGACTTATGATGCCAAGACTCCACCCTTGGACTTCCCAAATGCCAAGTACCCATGACTTGGACTTTCATCGCCAAGACTACACACTTGGACTTACGTGGCCAAGACTACACCCTTGGACTTTCCTTGCCAACCCATGTTGGACTTCCCAAATGCCAAGACTCGAGCTTGGACTTTCCCTTGCCAAGACCTATGTGTTGGATCAATTTGAGCACTAGAGGGGGGTGAATAGCGCAAAATAATTTTTGTTCATTCGTTCGATATGAAATGCGAGTGAGAGTAAATACAGCGGAAAAACAAAATATGGCTCGTTTGTTTTTACTTGGTTCACATCCTTCGGCTGCTAGTCCAAGGCCCTAACAGTCCTAGACCGTGTACAAAGGGCAAAGCACTAAAAACACTCCTAATCGTTAGAGGTAGGAGTAAGCGAATACAATCGATACGAAAAGGCTCAAGGTAGAGGGGCACTCCCCCTCTCCTTGTTACGATTAAAACTCAATAAGTACATATTTAAAGACAACAATAAAGAATATACCAACGACTATTAAAGAAATGAAATTTAGGCTCTTGTCGTCGGAGATGCGGTAGCACTTCATCGTCGTAAGGTCGTCGTAGAAGAGTATCATAGCGGAGGCTTTTTGGAGAGCTTTTGATGATGGAAATGGGGTGGAGAACCCCTACTTTTATAGCCTTGGAAACCCTAGACGTTAATATCTTCAACCAATGAGAGTAATGTTGGACTATCCGAGCCGCAAAAACCTCGGAAGTCGGCCACAGATCCGTGAGAAGATAAACAAAAATTATATGTACGTGTTTAGAAAACCTAGATCTACCTTAGATCTACATGAAAGGAGAGTTACCCTTGATGCGATGCCTTTCGCTTATCCCGCTCATCCAAACGGCTTGCCGGAACTCGAGAGTGTCAAGTGTACACTCCTCTATCGATATCCACACGAGAAATAAGTGGAGAAAAGAAACCTAGAGTGTGCTAGAACACTTAGAAGCTCACAGCAAGGATGAGGGGGAGAGACCTTGAGAAGAGAGAAGGAAGAAGATGAAATTACTACACTTAACTTCACACTAATGCACCAACATTAAAGTGGTCGGCCACTTCATGGAGGGTTATATACTTGCATGTAATAACAAGAGCCATGGCTCTTGGTCTCCCTCATGAGGTGGCACCCCATGATGTGTCCATGATGATGTGGAACATCATTATTGGCCGGCCCATGCCAAGTCATCATGACAGGCATTTGGTCAAGTCAAACTTGACCATACATCTTCCCTCTCAAGTCAAGTCAAACTTGACCTCTTATCTCCCATGGTTGATCAAATCCAACCATTTGATTCCAGTCAATTTAATTTAATGAATCTCTATTCATTAGTTTAAATTGACTTGATAAATCAAATATAAATTAGACTCATTCAATACTTGAATCAAATTGAGTCCAACTCAATTAGTCTAATTTGAATTACTCTTAATCCAATTTGGTTCATCACATGAACCTAATCCTCATGGTCCATCATATGAACCTAATCTCCATCTAATTGCCCTTTATGTGTGACCCTATAGGTTCTTGTAACGTTGGCAATGGTCCTAAACTAATTTAAAAACATAAGCAATGAGCGATATCTAGCAACACATCATTGCAACCCAAGTTACAAGAATATTGTGATCCAACATCACCTTTGTGACTAATAATTATGACTCTCACAATATGTGACACTGTCCCTCTATCCTTGACATCTAGATTAACCAATTGAGGCATAGACTGTTGGTGCAATCGACCCAGGTCATGATTGACCAGACTCGAGTTTGACTCGAGTGATGTTTTGATGTTTGACATAGTATGTTTGACATTGATGTTTGACATTGATGTCGGTTAATGTTTTAAGGAGATTGTTTATACAATCGACCCAGGTTATAATTGACCAGACTCGAGTTTGACTTGAGGGAGACTTTGATGGTTGACTAGGGTTGACCATGTGATTATGGGAAATTCCAAGCATGAGTCTTGGCAAGGTAAAGTCCAAGTCAAGGGTACTTGGCATGGAAAGTCCAAGTGGGACACTTGGCATTTTGGAAAGTCCAAGTCTTGAGTACTTGGCACAAGGGAAGTCCAAGCATGGGTCTTGGCATGGAAAGTCCAACATGGGTTGGCAAGGGAAAGTCCAAACTTGAGTCTTGGAATTTGAGAAGTCCAAGGGGTTTGATATTTGCGGCGTAAAGTCCAATGGTGGAGTCTTGGCAGCATAAGCCCAATGGTTGGCGGCGTTAATTCCAAGCAGAGTCTTGGCGGCGTAAGTCCAATGTACCTTGGCGGTGTAGGCACCTTTAGCATAACATAGCCGATGGAAGCACCTGAAGGCTAGCGCAATGGATGAACAAGTCATGGATGACTTGGAGGAATCCGAGAGGCGTGAGGCTGATGGAGGTGGCTAGAAGGCTTAAGTCTAGGCTAAGGGTGGTCTAGCAAGTATGGGGGCACCATACTTGGGTTAAAACCTCATGTTTGAGGTTGGCGTCGGTCGGCATTATGGCGGTTCGACCGCCGTGTCGACAAGTTCGATTTGTCGGTTTAAATTGAAATTGCTCGCGATCATTGCTCATTGGAAGCGATTGATGTGATAGCGGCAATGATCGCTAAGGACGCAGATCGCTAGTTTAGCCGCGAGCAAAGAATGCTCCGTAGCTGACTGGGCAGTCGACTACGCGGCTGGCAGTCAACTGCCAATGTTGGCAGTCGACTGCCAAGAAATCTGTTGGAGTTTTTCCACCGTGGATCGACCCGTTGTCTCACGACAACAGTGGCATCAGTCGACTGGTGACTTATGGCAGTCGACTGTGTTGGTGCAGTAGGCACCTAAGTCGAACCTGAGTTTTGATTATAGCAAACGATACAAAGTTAAGATCATATCATTTTCTCACGAGCTGAATCGAGTGTGCAGAAGATTGCTATAGCTGGAGCTGAAGGCTAGCGACACCCGGAGGAAGCCGCGGTGGTCGGGCGACACTCGAGTGACTTCGGAGAGAGCCGAAGGAGTCGAGTGGAAGGCCGGAAGCAAAAGCAACACGTAAGTATCGAGGTAAGCTTGTGTGTGCGAGCGTAAGTGAGGTCGTATCCTCTTTACGGGGAGAGACTTAAGCGTAGATCCGACCCAAGACATCTCATAGGTGGTCTAGGTCGAGATCGGATGGTCGACGACCATCGAAATTATGTTTTTGTTGAGCTAATTTTGACCTGCAGCAAGCATCAGTCGACTGCCAGCTTGGAGGACTCGACTGCCGTCAATCAGTCGACTGCCGAAGGTCAGCACTCGACTGATGCTGCCATCAGTCGACTGATGATGGCCATCAGTCGACTGATGGTCAATGATCAGATTCGAGGAGTCAAGGCTTATCACCAAATTTCAAGGGGAGTTGTGCTCAAATTTGATTGGCTAGGGTTCCTCTCGAAAAGGGGCTCAAAGGCTATAAAAGGAGGGCCAAACCTAGGGTTTCATTCAACAATTCTAAGCTTCCAAAAGCCTCCGCAAAGCTACAACTCTCCGACAACGAAGTCCTTCCTTTCCGACGTCTAGGTTTAACTTTCTTTATTATTTTTGTACGTCGGTATTAGTTTTTATCAGTTGTTCATCTACTTTTCCGGAGCTTTTATCGTATACGAGGAGAGGGGGAGTGTCCCTCTACCTCAAGTTTTTGTTTCTTCTTGTATCGATTAACTCCTACCTCTAACGAGGAGGAGTTCCTTTAGTGCTTTTTCCCTCCGTACGTGGTCAAGGACCACTAGGGCCTTGGAGTAGTAGCCGAAGGCTACGAACCAAGTAAAACATTTGTCTTCTCTTTATATTGATTATCTTTTCCGCTGCAAATTAATTATCTACTCGGTTTTTTTAACGAACGAAGAGAAAAAAGTTTTTATCGCTATTCACCACCCCCCTCTAGCGATCCGCTTTGATCCAACAATTGGTATCAGAGCCGGGGGTTGCTAAGATTTGGTGAAACCACCAATCTAGCCATTTTTACATTTTTTTTTTCTTTTATTTTTTTATTATTTCGCTTTGTTAGGTTTTTCTCCCGCACTACTAATCCAAGACGCGAGTCTTGGTACTTGTTTTTGTGTTTTTGTCATTGCTAGTTTTTTTTCGTCTTCGTCTCTTTTTGTCTTTCGTGTTAATGGCCCATCTCGAGGGTTTTAGCACCGTCCGACCACCATTTTACAACGGTGATGATTTCCGTTACTGGAAAGGTCGGATGGAGTGCTTCCTAAAAACCCAAATAGAGATGTGGATTGTGATCCAAACCGGGTTCACCCTTCCTACTAATGAAGAAGGTAAATCCTTGGATTACAATCAGTGGTCCATTGCCACTAAACGACAAGTCGAGGTAGATGCAAAGGCGACTCAAATCCTGCAGTGCGGGCTATCCAAGGAGGAGCTGAACCGAGTCGGACCCTTCATCAGCACAAGAGATCTCTGGACGAGGCTGATCGAGTTACACAAAGGATCGGATCAAGCTAAGGTTTGCAAACGTGATTTGTTGTTCAATAAATTGTACACACTAAAAATGCAGGAACACGAGACGGCAACACAATTGCACGCCCGCGTTCAGGACATCATCAACAACCTACACGCAATCGGGCAAAAGATCAAAAATCGCGACCTTATAAGGTATGTCCTAAACTCTTTTCCGAGGACTACCTTGTGGGCATCCATGGTCGATGCCTACAAGGTTTCCAAGGACCTTTCTAAAGTTAGAATAGACGAATTATTTTCTGATTTCGAATTACATGAGCAGTCCAACTCGGAACCCGAGAGGGGTATAGCCTTGTTTGCAGGTTCAAAGAAGAAGAAAATCGCAAGCAAGCCACCACCAACCGAGGAGGAAGACGAATCCGAAGAAGAAGTTGACCCGGAGTTGACTGCCGAACTAATGAACCTAGCTCGAAGGATAGCCAAGGGACGAAAGCGAACCACGACTCGACCCAACCAAGGTAAGCCTAAAAGTTCTAATATTAGGTGTTATGAGTGTAACAGGTTTGGACATATCAAGTCCGAGTGCCCCAAGCTCAACCACCAAGCACCTAAGCACAAGAAGGCCCTCAACGCAACATGAAAAGAAGCGTCATCCGAGGAAGACGAAGACCACATCTTCATGGCAAGATCGATTGAGTCAGACACGGAGACCGAACCTGAACTTGAGTCGGAACCTGAGGATGACTCGGACTACGAAGCTACCTTCAAGTCAAGCCACGGATACGCATCCGGTTCAAAAGATACCCTTAAAGTAAGTCGGACTTTATTTAATACTTTACATAATACGGTTAGGTTTTTGTCTAGGAAGTTAGCTAAGTCCGAGTCCAAGGTCGAGACCCTGGTTGAGGAAGTTAAACTCCTCAAACACGAGGTCTCCCTAACCTCTTCGACTAGTCGAGTTCAAGAGAAGGACTCAACTCGGGTTGAAAAACTCGAAGTTGAAAACTCTCTCTTGAAAAGTCAAGTTGAAGATCTTAGGAATACGTTGGAAAGGTTCACTTCGGGATCCAAAGGACTTGACCTCCTACTTGGATCTCAAAGGGTCGTGCACAATAAGGTTGGACTAGGATTTAACTCAAACACGACTAATAGGTCGTATATGTCGATTGTAAGTCGACATAGGAAACATGTCCAAGCATGGGTCCCTAAGAACTTTTTGATTTCAACTCTAGGATCCAACCCGTACTGGGTTCCCAAGGACCAAATCCACTATGTGGATAGACCGAATCGATTCAACGGTCTAGGGGGAGCCAGTACAAAATATGTTTGTGCTTTAACTTAGAAATTGCATGTTTTTTTTTAACTTGTGAACTCACTATGTTTGTGCTTTAGCTTAGAAATTGCATGCTTTTTTTTTTTAACTTATGAACTCACTTAGAACACGTACAAAATCAACTAAAATCATTCGAAAAGATTGAGCCTCGGGGAGCCTCTTTTCAAATAACCAACTAAAATTCTTCGAAAAGATTGAGCCTCGGGGAGCCTCTTTTCAAATAACCAACTAAAATTCTTCGAAAAGATTGAGCCTCGGGGAGCCTCTTTTCAAAAATAACCAGTTAGACTAGGAAATAATCTTAGGTGAGTCAAGTCATCATTTTCTTGAACATGGCTTTGTCTAAGGAAGTGGTCGATGATCTGATAAAAGAAGGCCTCTATGCCTCGCCACGACCTGGAAGTCATGATCTTGAAAAGGTAAACTTGACAAGCCTAGGGTCAAATCCAAATCTAACATAAAATTACTTGAACCTAAATCCACTTAATCAACTTAATTGGAAGTCATCTCACAAAAAAAAACACATAAGTATAACATGCTTGATCATATAGACACAGGTGAGATGACCTAGGTTTAACAACTTACAACCACTTTTTTTTTTAAAAAAAAAAATCTAACATCCAATCCAACCACCTTGTGTGTAGGATCAATGGATGTTGGACAGCGGTTGCTCCCGACACATGACCGGGGATTAACTCAAATTCACAAAGCTTTGATTCAAACGACAAGGATCGGTAGCCTTTGGGAATAACGGCAAGCTCAAAATCATCGGATCAGGTGATATCGAGCTTAACTCGAATTTTGTTATTAAAAATGTATTACTTGTAGAGAATTTTGAATATAACCTGCTTAGCGTAAGCCAATTATGTGACAATAACTATAAGGTCGTATTTTTAGATAATGAATGTGTAATTAAAACAAATAAAATAGCTAAAACAATACTCAAAGGAACTAGGACAAATAACATTTACACAATTAACTTAATCAAATCCTCAGCCAAATGTCTTATGACACAGGAAGAGGAATCATGGTTGTGGCACAAGCGACTGTCACTACAAGACTCGTCCACAAGATGAGTCAGAGTGGCTTAGTCAGAGGCTTACCCAACCTCAACAACTTGGTTAATAAAATATGTAATGCTTGTCAACAAGGAAAACAACCTAGGACACAACACAAGTTAACTAACCAAGAATGAACCTCAAGTGTACTTGAGCTCCTGCATATGGATCTATTCGATTCACATGGAGCCAAGTCACTCAATAAAAGTCAATATTGCTTAGTCATAATTGACGACTACTCCAAGTTTACCTGGGTTAGGTTCATCAAACATAAAAATGATACCCTAGATCAATTAATCAATCTATTCAAATTAATCGAGAATCAAAAAGACCTTAAGGTTAAAAGACTTAGAAGCGATCATGGTGGTGAATTCGAAAATCAAAGGTTCACCGACTTCTGTAACCTAAACGGATACCACTATGAATTCTCTTGCCCTAGGACCCCTCAGCAAAATGGCCTAGTGGAGCGGAAAAACCGAACTCTACAAGAAGCCGCTAGGACCATGTTGAACGAATACGACCTACCCGATAGGTTTTGGGCAGAAGCCGTGAGTACGGCATGCTATGTCCAAAATAGGATCCTTATGGTAAAAAGGCACCTTAAGACCTCATACGAGATTTATCACGATAAAATACCTAACATCAAGTACTTTAGGGTATTTGGGTGTAAGGTACATATCCTAAACACTAAGGATTACCTAGGGAAATTTACATCCAAAACCACGACCGGAATCTTTCTAGGATACTCGACTACAAGTCGAGCTTATAGAGTATATAACCACGACACCCTTAGAGTCGAGGAGACTATCAATGTAGTATTTGATGAAGTACCCGAACCTACAAAACCCTTAATGACCCCAAGTGTTGAGCCCACTGATACCAAACTCGCCTCCGACCCTGAGATCGAGTCTAATCCACATCAACCAACTTCTCTTGTCGACCAAGTGACAAGTGATCCGAGTCAAAATAGTGTTCAACCAAGTCACCCATTGATCAAGCATTAGGTAACACAAACCCAACCCAATCTAGGATTCAGACTAACCACCCTATCGATCAAGTGATAGGAGATCCTAATCTAGGAGTTCGAACTAGAGCATCCTATAGGAACCTTAGTCAAATTTCCTTAATTTCAAAGATAGAACCCAAATCAATTGAACAAGCTCTTCTTGATCCCGATTGGATTATTGCAATGCAAGAAGAGCTAGCTCAATTTACTAGGAATGAAGTGTGGGAATTAGTACCACCACCTAAAGAAAAAACGATAATTGGAACAAGGTGGGTGTTTCGAAATAAGCTTGATGATAAAGGTGAAGTAGTTAGAAACAAGGCTAGGTTAGTCGCCAAAGGGTTTAGTCAAGTCGAAGGCTTAGATTACAACGAAACCTATGCCCCAGTAGCTAGACTCGAATCCATTCGAATGTTGCTAGCTTATGCCGCACATCGAGGATTTAAGCTGTTTCAAATGGATGTTAAGTCGGCATTCCTAAATGGATACATTAAAGAAGAAGTTTATGTTATCCAACCCCCCGGATTCGAAAATTTAGATAAACCCGACCATGTTCTAAAACTTAAGAAAGCTCTCTATGAACTTAAACAAGCTCCTCGAGCTTGGTACGAGAGACTTTCAATCCATCTTAAGTCAAAAGGGTTTAACCAAGGCTTAGTTGACCCAACTCTCTTCGTAAAAACCATAGGTAAAGAAATATTCATAGCTCAAATTTATGTAGACGATATAATTTTTGGAACCTCTAACTCAGCCTTACTAAACGAGTTCGTTTCACTCATGGAAAGTGAGTTCGAAATGAACTTGGTAGGCGAGTTAAGTTTCTTTTTAGGTCTACAAATTAAACAAACTAAGGATGGTATATACCTATATCAACAAAAATACACTAAGGAGTTAATTAAAAGATTTGGAATGCAAGACGCTAAGGTAATAAACACCCCAATGGCGATTAATGTTAACATAGGAGAAGACCTAGAAAGTAAGTCCATTGACTTAAAATACTATAGGAACATAATAGGGAGTCTCCTTTACTTAACTGCAAGCCGACCTGATATCTTATTTGCAGTAAGTATGTGCGTCAGGTTTCAAACCTGTGCCAAGGAGTCTCACCTAACCCTAGTTAAGCGTATCCTTAGATATCTAAAGGGTACACTTAATGTCGGTATTTGGTATCCAAGATCTACCGAGTTCGAACTAATCGGCTACTCCGATTCGGATTATGCCTGTAGTAAGCTCGATAGAAAGAGCACGAGTGGTTGTTATCAACTTCTCGGCTCGAGTCTAGTGAGTTGGTGCAGTAGGAAGCAACACTGTGTTGCTTTATCTACCACCGAAGCCGAATACATCGCGATGGGTGAGTGTGTCACGCAGCTTCTTTGGATGAAGCACACTCTCCGTGACTTTAAGTTAGACTTTACGAATACTAAACTTCACGTAGATAACATTAGTTCAATTAATCTTACAAAGAATCCGATATGTCACTCTAGGACCAAACATATAGAGGTCAAACACCATTTTATTCGAGAACATGTGGCCAACGGAGCCATACAACTCGAATACGTCGAATCGAAGTCTAACTTGGCAGATCTATTTACTAAACCCCTACCCGAAGCCGAATTTAGTCTATTAAGACGAAAATTGGGCATGTGCGTAATAGAATAGGTACTTGCAAATTATATGTTCTTACTACTATTTCTTTAATTTCATGGAACTAGCATAGGACATACCCTAGATATCATGCACCTATAGATTTAAGGAGCCAGTACATCTCACAACACATAGGACTAATGTGTTTGTGTACTTAGCCACGTAGATGGGCGTGAGATGTTAGGACCTTACTCCTAGTTCCAGATGTAGAGCTAGTGTATCGCTATGAACCACGGAGTATAATCATACATACTAACCGACTCTGACCAGGACTGGTTGATCTTTCATATCAATCAAGCCAAATATGAGTCGAACATTTTATAGATGAACTTATTTTCAGTATATTATTTTCAAAATAATGAGGAACATGCTTGGACTTTAAAAATTAATACTTTTTTTACACACCCCTCACTCTTTTCGATATACGGCAAAAGGGGGAGAAAAAGGCCAAAGTTAAGGGGTCAATCTAAACACTTTAAGTTAACTTGTTAACAAAACGGAAGTAAAGGCCAAGGTTAAGAAATCAATCCTTTGATTTCTTAACTTAAAACTTATTTTAAATACTATGTCCAATATTAAGTAATTCCGGTTACTTTATTTTTTTTAGTAGCAAACATCAAGGGGGAGAGTTAAAACTCTTTCTCAAGTACTCACCCTCGGTCAAGGGGGAGCACTTGAAAAAGAGTTTTTATACTCCTGCTCATTCATATCTCTTGTTCATTTTTCTCAATGCGCTTAATTTTCTTAACTTTGTATGTGGGTTTGCCATAAATCAAAAAGGGAGAGATTGTTGGTGCAGTAGGCACCTAAGTCGAACCTGAGTTTTGATTATAGCAAACGATACAAAGTTAAGATCATATCGTTTTCTCACGAGCTGAATCGAGTGTGCAGAAGATTGCTATAGCTGGAGCTGAAGGCTAGTGACACCCGGAGGAAGCCGTGGTGGTCGGGCGACACTCGAGTAACTTCGGAGAGAGCCGAAGGAGTCGAGTGGAAGGTCGAAAGCAAAAGCAACACGTAAGTATCGAGGTAAGCTTGTGTGTGCGAGCGTAAGTGAGGTCGTATCCTCTTTACGGGGAGAGACTTAAGCGTAGATCCGACCCAAGACATCTCATAGGTGGTCTAGGTCGAGATCGGATGGTCGACGACCATCGAAATTATATTTTTGTTGAGCTAATTTTGACCTACAGCAAGCATCAGTCGACTGCCAGCTTGGAGGACTCGACTGCCGTCAATCACGATCGCTGCGAGAAGATCGGATCGATGTCGCCATCGGCCGATCGATGATGGCCATCAGTCGACTGATGGTCAATGATCAGATTCGAGGAGTCAAGGCTTATCACCAAATTTCAAGGGGAGTTGTGCTCAAATTTGATTGGCTAGGGTTCTTCTCGAAAAGGGGCTCAAAGGCTATAAAAGGAGGGCCAAACCTAGGGTTTCATCAACAATTCTAAGCTTCCAAAAGCCTCCGCAAAGCTACAACTCTCCGACAATGAAGTCCTTCCTTTCCGACGTCTAGGTTTAACTTTCTTTATTATTTTTGTACGTCGGTATTAGTTTTTATCAGTTGTTCATCTACTTTTCCGGAGCTTTTATCGTATACGAGGAGAGGGGGAGTGTCCCTCTACCTCAAGTTTTTGTTCCTTCTTGTATCGATTAACTCCTACCTCTAACGAGGAGGAGTTCCTTTAGTGCTTTTGCCCTCCGTATGTGGTTAAGGACCACTAGGGCCTTGGAGTAGTAGACGAAGGCTACGAACCAAGTAAAACATTTGTCTTCTCTTTATATTGATTATCTTTTCCGCTACAAATTAATTATCTACTCGGTTTTTTTAACGAACGAAGAGAAAAAAGTTTTTATCGCTATTCACCCCCCCCTCTAGCGATCCGCTTCGATCCAACAGACTGATCGGCGAAAATCTAGCCTGATGCAGATTAAAAAGAGGAGCTCGTGGAGGATTTTGGCATTGGTTCTTTGGGAGCTTTGGTGAGGTGATTTGAAGGAGATTTGCAGGTGCATTTCAGGGTCCTTCAAGCTCATCCAAGCAACCGACAACCAAGTGCTCAAAACCCTAGTTTGTAAAGTGTTCTTTACATTTTAACTTGTATTTGCTTGTTTACTTTGTATTACTTGTTGTAATTCATTGTACGAGGTTTCTCCACCTCTGACTTGTTGTCGAGAAGGAGTTTATTACTTAGTGGTGTTTGTGGCATCGCTAGATCTCTTTAGAGCTCGATCCGTGGAGTAGGAACTATTCGGTTCCGAATCACGTTACATGATTGTGTAGTGCTTGTGTTCTTGTTGTATTTTCATTATTGTTTATTCCGCTGTGTACTAACAAGAATTGTAGCAAGCAAATGCGAACGATTTCGATCGATATATGAGCACGCGCTATTTACCTACCCTCTAGCATCCAATCGATCCCCTATAAGTGGTATCAGAGCGAGGCCGCTCTTCAAGGTTTAACAACTAAGGGAGCATGCTAGAGGGTGAAGATGGAAGTCCAAGAACAATTAGGTTGGGACATCAACACACTGGTGCCCTATACTCAATACGGACGAGAAGGCTTCAATTCTTGGAAGAGAAGAATTGAAGATTTTATTATAATGAGAGATTTTGAGGAATGGTTCATTTTGATGGATGGATTTGAATATCCAAGAGGACCAAGAGGTGGATTCCTCAAAAAGAAGAGATGGACCGAAGAGCAAGTCCAAGCATCCGAGAAAAATGATAAGGTGATAAAATTTTTAATTGATTTAATGCCTAACAATATCTTGTGTATGTTAGGTAATTATGTAGATGCCAAGAAGCTATGGAGCCAAGTGGCAAAGCTCCATGAAAATTTATCATCGGTCCAAGAAGAAGAAGAAGAGTGCTCACCCTCTCAAGCTCAAGCAAGCACATCGCCATCTAAAGTGCTTGAGGAGTTGGAAGTTGATAGGGATTCAACTTCCGGATCGGTGGAGGAAGTGGAAGAAGCATCCACCTCAAAGATTGAGGGAGAGGAGAGAACTTCCACACCGGAACATCAAGAAGAAGTTTCGACATCCGGTCAAGATGAAGAAGCTCAAAATCCGATTCCGGCACCTACAACCACCCTAGGTAGCTCAAGCATGTCAATTAATAATAAATTCATATAATATGTTTTGAGTGTAGGGAATCCGGACACTACAAGAGTAAGTGTCCAAAAAGGGTCAAGAAGGCTCAACCGGCTCCAAAAGTCAAGGATACCGGTGCCCCAAGTCAAAAGAGCAAGAAGCATATCATATGCTTCAAGTGCAACTCAAAGGGGCATTACCGGAGTCAATGCCCTAGGGGGAAGAAGAAGGGGCAAGAAGGAGCATTATGTAGGGATGTATACTGAAAAGTCTATCTTTTGTATGAACATTTTTATTTTGAAATAAGAATCATATGATCATTGTTTGCATATTTTTATGGTTATGCATATTGTCTAATACTTTACATTGTAGATAACATGGTGTGTGGTGTCACACGAGAGATCATGTTATCGGCTCCTTG
Source organism: Wurfbainia villosa (assembly GCA_025175895.1). Classification (NCBI taxonomy): domain Eukaryota; kingdom Viridiplantae; phylum Streptophyta; class Magnoliopsida; order Zingiberales; family Zingiberaceae; genus Wurfbainia; species Wurfbainia villosa. The sequence continues at coordinate 91,567,890 of CM045987.1, read as the reverse complement.
TAAAGTATAAGTAAAGGCTCACAACCGAGATGGCTTTGGACAAACCATCGGAATGGTTGTAGTGTGATTTGGTATTGGTTTGTCTTGACTATAGAATCACACTAGTGCACTTTGTGTGTATTGAGCAGGACCGACTTAGAGGTGATTCAATTTATTGCTGACTACATAATCAAATCGGACCTCGGATATTATATTGTACATGCTCTTAATCCCGATATAATAACGGTCACATATACTTAATATTCATTTCTTTGATTTACCAATGGGCGAGATTTATAGATTAAATCGATAGGCTCGGTAAGTTGGGAAATGATATTATTTATATGGTGTGTCGTTGATTATAGGAGGAAATCATGTCCTATATATTAGGATGATGATGTCCCCTTAAGGATCTCATAAGGTTCATCATGTAAACCCTGCAGGTGGACGTGGTTCGGCATGATGAAAAGGTTGAGTGGTACTACTCATGGAGTTAGATGTTGATTAATTAATGGTCAGTAAATTAATTAATCGACGGACATTCAAGATCTTAAACACGGGGAGAAAATGTACAAATAATATATGGAGCCCATATTATCTTATGGGGGTTGGTGAGGTAGATCAATGATAATCCTTTAGTGGATTGGATTATCATTAATGGATCGGACTTTATGTGGGCTTGATCCATGGGTGACCAAGATCCAACTCCTCCTCATGGTCCCTATTGTAGCCTATTAACACCTCATGAAGCTTAGATCCAATGGATAGAAACAAAACTCTAGATCCAAAGGTAGAGATTAAATCTCTAAGATCCGACGGTTGAGATTAAATCTCTAGATCCGACGGTTGAGATTAAATCCCTAGAACCAATGGTGGAGATTAAAAGGAGGCTTATCCCTAACTCTATAAAAGGAGAACAAGGGTTTGGCGTGGAGAACATTAAGAGAGAAGCTAGGGTTTTTGGATGTTGGCGGCAAGAGCTTGGAGCTAGGGTTTGGGCTTGGCAGCACCTAATAAGGAAAGTTTCTCCTTGCCTTCTTCTTCTTCCTCAAGCTGTCAGCGCCCATTGAAGCCTTTCCAGCTCTTGGCCAGCGTCCAAAGTAGGTCCTCTCCTCCTTGTCCGGTTGAACAAAGGCTTAGGGTCATCCCTTGAAGCTTTTGGCCGGCAACCATTAATCTCCTCTTCCTTCTTGGCTGGCGACAAGCTCCATCCTTGGAGTTTGTTGGTTGGTTGAAAGAAGGAAAAGAGCCTTGTTTCTATTCTTCCTCTTGCTCGAAATGAGCAAGGAAGGAAGATTGGCGATCTAGGAGCTTCAACTTTTGGTAGATCGTCGCCCACACGACGTTCGAAAGGAGGAAGGTAATACATTTGAAGATCAAGAGGTATATCGATTCTCTATTCTCTTTTGTAACATATTTGTTTTTGTTTTTCAATTATGAGCATGATATATTCGGTTTATGGCTAAATAATACTTGGATCCCGAACATAAACACAAAAGTCGGCGATCCGTACATCGTCTATTCCGCCGCTACTCGTAGAATAGAGGTTGGTCACTTGAACAACAAGTTTGTTCAAGTGACCTCTCTAAACGAATAACACGATGATGACTTGGTTGTTTGGGCAATCCCTTTTGTCTAGGATTAAATTTTTTTAATCTAGGGACATTGATGGGATCGCCATGAACAAGCGACGGAGGTGAAGTGGGAAGCGAAGTTTCCCCTCATGGACTCGAAAAGCTAAACCCTTCAATTGGTATCAGAGCCAAGGTTTCCGGTTTTGTGTGTTTAAGGATTTGGTTACTCTTATACATTTTTCATATATTATATGTGCCGGATAATAGTAGGATATGCGTAGTTTAACTCTTTGGTTGCAGGCATAAGATCCGACTATTATGGTCATATGTGTGTATGTGATTGCATGTGTGTAATAGTATATTTTGTTGAATCCTCGGGGTTGACGAGGCTAGTATTTGATTTTTTGTAAATTAGATACGACATTGTTTAGCCACTCTTTTTATTTTAGTTTACTTTCGATCTAGATTTCATGTACACTCCCTCGTGGAGAATAGGATCGATGGATGTAAATTAAAATAGATTTTAGTCTCGGCTCGGATCTCCGGATGGCTCGTACATGGCGTAGGAGGAGCGGACGAGAAGGCGATGCGACGGGAGACATATTGAAGACACAAGCCATAATAGTTAGAAAATAATTTATTTTTCATATTTATTGCTTATTGTTTGATATGCATGTCATAGGCTAGAAAATTCCTCAATTTCAAATTACTAAGTGGGAGAGGGATATTTTTATAAATTCCCACGGCCTCCATTACAATTTGACATGTGATGCAAACAAACTTGCACGTCGGCTCTGAGTGTCTTCCTCCCCATCGGATGAGTTTGTTTGCATATCACAAGGTCAAATATAGTTATAGGGAATTATTAAGGAGCGTATGCACTTCCCCATCGGAAGGCACTTAACCCGAGATAATTACCTTGGTACCGAGTAATGGTGAACACTTAGATACAAATATAAGTATCCTCCCTATCGGAGTCACTGCTTTTATTTGTAGGGCCAAAGAGGAACCAACTATTAATTTTACTTGTCAAAAAGTTAGGTTGACAAGATAGTAAAATTAATGGGTAAAACCTCCTCTTACAAATGTATAATTCGTATACGTTCACACTATCGTGGCATACAATATTCTCGGTGGTTTGAGGTGTTGGTTGCTTTTAAAATTTTATTGTTTGAGGAATCAATAATTTTTTGAAATCTAATGTTTTGATTTATGTGATTCTTAGGTTTTCTTTCAAAATGACTTTCAACCCACTTGCTGTGATACTGAAAGAGAACAAACTTACTGGACCCAACTATGTTGATTGGAAGAGGAATCTAGACATTGTCTTGACTGCTGAGGAATACAAATATGTACTCCTCGAAGAGTGCCCTCCCAAGCCTGCAGATGACTCTGGGGAAAAGGAGAGAGAGAGTTATAAGAAGTGGATCAAGGCCGATGAGATGGCGCGGTGTTACATTTTGGCATCTATGTCAAATGTACTGCAACATCAGCATCAAGTCATGCCCACTGCTTATGACATGATGCTCAATCTCAAAGAGTTTTTTGGACACCAGAATTGGTCTGCGAGGCAAGAAGCCATAAGAAACTTGATGACGACCACCATGATCGAGGGAACATCCGTGAGGGATCATGTTCTCAAGATGATGGCTCATTTGAATGAGCTGGAGGTCCTTTGAGCTGAGATCGATGGGGAAACCCAGGTCGATATCATACTCCAGTCTCTATCTAGAAGTTTTAAGCAGTTTCGCCTGAACTACAACATGAACAAGAGGTTGTATTCGTTGGAGAAACTTCTGACAGAACTCCAGGCGGTAGAGGGGATATTTCGTCAGAGTGCTCAGGCACATGCCATGGTGACCCAAAAGGTTTCTACTTCTAAGCCGAAAGGCAAGAAGAAGAAGAAACAAACTGTTAGGACCCTTGGAATGGCTAGAGGGGGTGATTAGCCTTTCTTTCTTTCTACAAAAATGTTAGCGAAAGCAATACAAATATAAGCACAAACAAAAACAAGAAACAAAGCTAACACCCGATGTAACGTGGTTCGGAGATGACGCTCCTACTCCACGGCAATCCGTAAGGACGATTATCCCTAATCAATCTTCACTAGAACCTCCTTTGGATGAACCAAGGTGGAGAAACCTTATCTTACAATGCACTCTTCTTCTTTACAATGATGAAAGATTAGGATTAGAGAAGAGGAGGTTTTGGATTGCTAAAAACACTTGGAAAGCTTGGTGAGCACGTAGGTGTAGTTTAAAGCAAGAGCACTAGCTTCACCAAGCTCCCCATGGCCCCTTTTTATAGAAGAGGGGATGTTTTTCCCGTTGGGCTTCGATCAGTCGACTGATGCTTACCATCACGATCGCCAACGGCCACAAACGCGATCTTCGCGGAGATTCATAGCCGCAATCTCTAACGGCCGGTGATCGATCGGTGATCCTCCATCGATCGGCGATGGGGTGATCGATCAGTGATCAAGCGGCGATCAGTGAGGCGCGTGCGTGGCGATATTCCCTTGATCGGTCGATGCCCTTGGCGATCGGCCGATCGCGATATCGATCAGCTGCGCTTCGATGGTTAGTTTCATATCGATCGATACTCATCAAGTATGAGTAATTCATACTTGATTTTATACCCTAGACCTAGACTCAACCTTCTAGCTCCTCAATAAGCCTTGCGCCTTTAAGATCCCTCCGAGTCCGCGACTTATTCATCCTTTGCGCTTTGCTTCCAAGAGCTTCCTTCGGTTTCGTCTTGTCTTGGGTTGCCAAATGCTTGGACTTTACGCCGCCAAGACTACAAGCTTGGACTTATGCTGTCAAGACTTTACTTTGGACTTCCTTTGTCAAGGTTCACTTGGATTTTACGCTGCCAAGACTACAAGCTTGGTCTTACGTTGCCAAGTCCATCCCTTGTACTTCCTTTGCCAAGATCATACTTGGGCTTCCTTTGCCAAGATCATACTTGGACTTCCCTGTCACTTAAACATTTTCGCAATTAGATCACAAGATATTGCCTAAGTTAGATGATTATCCAAACATCAAAACATATATAAATGCTTGGAGCATTGTTGCACCAACAATCTCCCCCTTTTTGATGTTTGGCAATCATTTGAGTTAGGTCTTTAAATACACACATAATCAAATTTTCAATATGAATTATAACTTAAACACTCCTTCTCCCCCTTTGACATACATCAAAAAAAGAATTCAAACATGAAGGAAATAATGTGTTAGATCTTGGACTAAGGTACAATATTGAAATTAAGCTCCCCCTTAATCCAAGATATGCTTTATAATGTGTAAACAATAGTTGAAGCAAAGCATACCAAAAATTCAAAAATTAAGTCCTAACTTTGCACCAACAATGGTTTTGGGGATGAAAAAGATATAATTTATGAAAACTCCCCCTAAAACATTGCATTAGTCAGTCCTAAATCTTGTTTATACGCAATATTATCATACTATAGTGTTAGGACATCAAAGATACACCAAATATCAGAAAATGGAGTTTATTATCAGAAAACACAGTGTATCAGTCATTGGTTTGAACGATCCTACAATCCCTTTTCATCCCAATTTCAGAAATGCGGTAGAAATTCCAGTATTCTCGAAAAATCACGAAATTTTGCGTACACATTTCTGAATTCATACTTTATCAAGGAAAAATAATTTGAAAAATATATGTTTTCCATATTACAAGATTGATACAAACTTGGAACCTATCAAAAGTTCTAAAGATTTTGCAAACTTTGTATCACTTTTGTGTTCCAATTGAAAACTGTTTGTCAAAATATGATGAACATAGTTTAAAATATATATTATTTGGAATTTCCAACCATGCTATTTGAGCTATGTATTCATTACTTGAATACAAGCCTTCCCAATGATTGGTCCATAAGGTATTCATGTCTCTAGGTGTAGTATTGGCTCATAGTAATGCATCATAACAAGCATGATGAGTCAAGTACACCTTCCCTATCATCTCACATGTTTCTAAGTATTTCAATACAAAAATCAAGGTTTCTTAAGGCTTTTGTGAGATGCATCAAGGTATTAAAGAAGCTATATAAGTATAGGATCATGCAAATCTAGAATTTTACTCTACAAAGCACATACCAAGCTCTCTCCTTAATGATGAAAATTCAGCTTCGGGAAGAGCTTTGGTGAAGATATCGGCAAGGTTGGACTTAGATTCTACATAATTAAGTTCAATGTCCCCTCTTGCCACATGATCTCTTATGAAGTGATGTTTCACTTCAATGTGCTTGGTCCTAGAGTGATGTACTGGATTTTTGGTCAAGTTGATGGTACTCACATTATCACAATAAACTTTAATGTTAGAGTAGTGTAGCTCATAGTCCACAAGAGTATGTCTCATCCAAAGTAATTGAGCTACACAACCACCCATAGCCACATATTCGGCTTCGGTGGTTGATAAAGCAACACAATGTTGCTTCCTACTACTCCAACTAACTAGGGAGGACCCAAGAAATTGGCATCCACCACTAGTACTCTTCCTATCCAATTTGCACCTGGCATAATCGGAATCGGTATAACCAAGCAATTCAAATGACTTAGTCCTAGGATACCAAAGTCCTACATTTAGGGTGCCTTTAATATATCTTAATATTCTTTTGACGGCTACCAAATGTGATTCTTTGGCATAAGATTGGTATCTTGCACACATACCTACCGCAAATAAAATGTCGGGTCTACTAGCGGTTAGGTATAGTAAGCTACCAATCATACTCCTATACAGTTTAAGATCAATTGATTTACCTTCATGATCACTATCTATTCTAGTGCTAGTGGCCATAGGAGTGGTTACAATTTTGGCATTTTCCAAACCAAATTTCTTGATCATTTCATTTGCATATTTGGTTTGATAAATATGAATACCCTCATTGGTTTGTTTGACTTGTAAACCTAGGAAAAAGGTAAGCTCTCCAACCAAACTCATTTCAAATTCATTTTCCATATTTTTTATAAAGTCTTGAAGAAGATCATCATTTGTTGACCCAAAAATGATATCATCAACATATACTTGGGCTATGAATATATCTTTTAACGTTGACTTTATAAACAAAGTTTGATCTACTTGGCCTCTTCTAAAATCCTTAGAAATTAAGAAGGATGACAATCTTTCATACCATGCCCGGGGAGCTTGTTTTAACCCATATAATGCTTTCCTAAGCTTACATACATGATTTGGATAATCTATGTTCTCAAATCCGAGTGGTTGCTCTACATATACTTCCACCTTAATAAAACCATTTAAGAATGCCGATTTAACATCCATTTGATAAAGTTTAAATCCCATGTAGGAAGCATACCCTAAGAGAATCCTAATAGATTCTAACCTTGCAACCGGGGCATAAGTCTCATCATAGTCAAGCCCCTCAACTTGATTGAAACCCCTAGCAACCAACCTAGCCTTATTTCTAGTGATATTTCCTTGATCATCTAGCTTATTCCTAAAGACCCATCTTGTAGTAATTATGGTGCTATCATTGGGTCTAGGTACTAATTCCCACTTGACTTCTCTCAAATTGAGCCAATTCATCTTGCATTGCCAAAATCCAATCCGGATCATGTAATGCATCATTGATCGATTTGGGCTCAATTTGTGAGATAAGAGCAACTTGACTAGTAGGAGGTCTATGAAATGACCTAGTTCTTACTCCTTGAGATAGATCTCCTACTACTTGGTCAAGTGGATGATCTTGATGAATTCTTAGGTTTCTAGAACGGGTTTCAATTTGATCATTGTTATCTTCCACCCTTCTTTCATCATCGGAGTCTCCTCTTCCTCCCCCTTGATCATTACCCCTAATGGTCAAATTTTGAAGTTGTTGGGTAATGTCTTGATTATTGTCATTAATATCCTTATCAATGGAGGACTTTCTAGGGTAGGTACTAGTAGTTTCATCAAATTGAACATTGGAAGACTCCTCAATCCCTTTGGTTCTCTTATTGTAGACTCTATACCCTCTACTTGTGGATGAGTATCCAACTAGGATTCCTCATCCGCTTTTGATTCAAATTTTCCTAAGTTATCTTTGGTGTTAGAATATAAACTTTACATCCAAAGACTTTGAAATAATGAATTGTGGGTATAGTCCCATTCCATAATTCAAATGGTGTTTTCCTAAAACCTATGGATTTGAACCCTATTTTGGATATAGCAAGCGGTATTAACCGCTTCCGCCACAAGTAGCTAGGTAGAATATCCATTAAGCATAGTCCTAGCCGCCTCTTGTAGGGCACGATTTCTCCTTTCCACCACCCCATTTTGTTGGGGTGTTCTAGGACAAGAGAACTCATGCTTGTACCCTTGCTCTAAACAAAATTGTGAAAATTTTAGGTTTTCAAATTCACCACCATGATCACTACGGATCCGGTTGATTTTGAGACTCTTTTCATTTTCAACCCTTTTACTAAATCCTATGATTATTTCTAAGGTATCATCCTTATGTTTCATAAAATAGACCCAAGTATACCTAGAAAAATCATCTACTATAACCAAATAATATTTATTACCATTTAAAGATGGAGTACTATGGCAATCAAATAAGTCAAGATGCAATAATTCTAATGGTAAAGAGGTATTGGTTAGGGTTTTACCTTTGTGTGATGCCTTTGTTTGTTTTCCTTCTTGGCATGCATCACACAATTTGTTCTTGACATACTTGATCTTTGGTAGCCCTTTGACCAACTCCATCTTGGCTACCTTGGCTATGTTTTTCATGTTGATATGCCCCAATCTTCTATGCCATAGCCAACTTTCCTCTTCTTTTGCAACAAAACACTTAGTAGAAATGTTAGAAGCATATGAAAGATCAACATAATAGATATTTGATTTCCTATATCCAACTAACATGCAATCATTTAATTCCTTGTGTCTAATCATGCATTTAGAGGATTCAAAGGAGACATGATAGTTTGCATCACAAAGTTGACTAACACTTAATAAATTAAATTTCATATTTTCAACTAGCAAGACTTTGTGAATAACAATTTTGGGGGATACCTCAATTGTTCCTCTACCTAATATCTTGAGTTTTCCACTATTCCCAAAGGACACCGCTCCCTTCTTCACATATTTAATTGTGGAGAACTTGCTCACATCCCCGGTCATATGTGTTGAGCAACCGCTATCCACAATCCACATACCTCGCTCTCCTACCTAAATCACATGAAAAACACAAGCTTTTGGTACCCAAACATTTGGACCGGTAACATTAAGTAAAAACTTCTTAGGTACCCAAGCTTTCTTAACCTTACCCTTAATAGTTGCTTTCCTATTTATTAATGAAATATAAGCAACTTCTTTTTCTTTTGGCTTATATCCTAAACCGGCCTTGTTATAAACCGCTCTTTGCCTACTAAGAATCATATCAAGACACTTTGAGCCATTTGAAAATTTTTCTAAACATGCTTTCAATTCACTAACCTCATCCTTAAGTTTGTCATTTTCTTCCTTAAGCATGCAAGAGTCAATATGTGAAAGCTTTTCATCCCTAATGGCCTTTAGTTCTACCTTCATGCTCTTAACCTTAGATTTTGACTTATCTAGAGCTTCTTTAAGATAGGAAATTGATTTATAAAGAAGCTTAATCTTGGGAGAATTCATTACCTCATCGTCACTAGATGACGATTCATCATGAAGAGTCTTCTTGGCTTGATGTGCGGAATCATCTTCTAATGCCATGAGTGTCACATGGCGTGTGATGTGGCAAAGCTCATCATCGGAGGAAGAGTCTTCAACACTTGGTGTCCCATGTGGTTTGAGCCACCATAGCCTCCTTCTTCTTCTTCTCCTTCTTGTCCTTCTTTTTCTTTTCTTTTCCTCCTTCTTCTTTAGCTCCGGGCAATTGGCTTTATGTGCCCCTTCTTGTTGCAAGCATGACAAATCACATTATTACTAAAACTTGAATTACCACTAAATTTACCTTTTGAGAATGAGACCCTTCCTTGCTTCTCTATTCTTGAACTCTTTTGATTTTCTATAAAGCTTCTTGACAAAATTTGCCATTTCACTAGATGAGTCTTCATCACTACTTGACTCATTCTCGGACTCGGATGATGATGATGCTTCTTTTCTTTCCTTCTTCTTCTTTTCTTTCTTCTCAACAAATAGAGCTAAACCCTTTTCCTTAGAGGACATGTTAGTTTGCTCATGTAATTCAAACTCACAAAATAATTCATCAATTTTAATTTGAGAAAAGATCCCTAGTTACCTTAATGGCATCAACTATAGAAGTCCATAAAGAATTTCTAGGAAATGCTTGTAAAATATACCTTACCAAATCCCGGTTGTCAACTCGCTCACCTATGATATGGAGTCCGTTCACAATTTCCTTGAACCTTCCATGCATTTGACTTACGGTTTCATGCATCTTCATTTGGAAGGCTTGAAGTTGTCAATTAATAGGTCCTTCTTGGCCCTCTTTGATTCCTTGGAACCTTCATTTAGCTCAATGAGCTTTTCCCATAACTCCTTGGCGGATTCAAAAGGCCCCACCTTGTTGAGTTGCTCCATTGTGGCCCATTGGATGGTGAGGGCGGCCTTTGCATTTGATTCAAATTTCTTATTATTTCTCTTGTCCAATCCTTGCTTGGAATAGGATGTCCATGTTCATCCACCGGTTCTTCGAAGCCATCTACAATACTATGCCAAATTTCAATATTACTCATAAGATAGTACTTCATCCTACCTTTCCAATACGCAAAATGGCTCCCATCGAAGAGCGGTGGCTTCGCGATGATAAATCCCTCTTGAAGAGCCATTGATGTCTTGGTTGATGGTGATATCTTCCAAGCTATCCGCTCGATACCACTTGTTAGGACCCTTGAATGGCTAGAGGGGGGTGATGAGCCTTTCTTTCTTTCTATAAAAAGGTTAGTGGAAGCAATACAAATATAAGCACAAACAAAACACGAAACAAAGCTAACACCCGATGCAACGTGGTTCGGAGATGACGCTCCTACTCCACGGCAATCCGTAAGGTGGATTAGCCCTAATCAATCTTCACTAGAACCTCCTTTGGATGAACCAAGGTGGAGAAACCTTATCTTACAATGCACTCTCTTCTTTACAATGATGGAAGATTAGAGGAGGTTTTGGATTGCTAAAAACACTTGGAGCTTGGTGAGCATGTAGGTGTAGTTTGGAGCAAGAGCACTAGCTTCACCAAGCTCCCTGGCCTTTTTATAGAAGAGGGTTGTTTTTCCATCGATGCTTACCATCACGATCGCCGGCAAATGCGATCCACGGAGATTCATAGCTAACGCCAGTGTGATGATCGATCCTCCATCGATCCGATGGGGTGATCACGAGTGATCATCTTTCTTGATCGATCTCGATGCCCTGATCGACACAGATCACCGAGCTCTACCCAAAGCATCGATGTTAGTGGTTTCACCGACCAACGTCGACGATCGATGCATCGTATCACGATCGATACTCATCATGAGTAATTCATACTTGATTTTATACCCTAGACCTAGACTCAACCTTCTAGCTCCTCAATAAGCCTTGCGCCTTCAGGATCCCTCCGAGTCCGCGACTTGTTCATCCTTTGCGCTTTGCTTCCAAGAGCTTCCTTCGGTTTCGTCATGTCTTGGGTTACCAAATGCTTGGACTTTACGCCGCCAAGACTACAAACTTGGACTTATGCTGCCAAGACTTTACTTTGGACTTCCTTTGTCAAGGTTCACTTGGACTTTACGCTGCCAAGACTACAAGCTTGGTCTTACGCTGCCAAGTCCATCCCTTGTACTTCTTTTGCCAAGATCATACTTGGACTTCCTTTGCCAAGATAATACTTGGACTTCCCTGTCACTTAAACATTTTCGCAATTAGATCACAAGATATTGCCTAACTTAGATGATTATCCAAACATCAAAACATATATAAATGCTTGGAGCATTGTTGCACCAACACAAACTGGGGCAAAGGCGGTGGGAGGTACTCAAAGAGGAGTGAAGAAGCCAAAAGGCAAGTGCTTCACTTGTAAGCAGACTGGACACTGGAAGAAGGACTGCCCCAACCGTAAGCAGAACAAAGGTATATCTTTTAGGTTTAGTCATTGAAACATGTTTAGCGGTGTTATCTACCAGCACCTGGTGTGTAGATACGGGAGCCACTGATCATGTCTGCAATACTTTGTGGGGTTCCAGTGAAACCGCATAGCTAAGGGAGATTACCGTCTAATGCCTAAGGTGGCGATTCTATGGGAGACATTCTTTTATCTTTTGAGAAAAATAAAGTGTTGGTTCTTAAGAATTGCCTTTATGTACCCTTATTTAGAAAGAATTTAATTTCGGTTTCTAACTTATTTATGGATGGATATTCTATTTCTTTTAATGACAGAGTTGTAATAAGAAGGAATAGGGACATTATCTGTTCGGGTGCATTGATAGGAAATTTATACACACTTGAATCAAAAGCTCCCACGATGCAAATTGAAATTAATAACTCATCTTCTAATTCCAATAAGAGAAAAGAACTTTCGAAGATGAACCAAACATATCTTTGGCATCTTAGGCTTGATCATATTAACCTAAGCAGAATTCAAAGGTTGATAGTTGATGGACCTTTAGGTTCATTAGTGGTGGAGGATTTCCCAACCTGCGAATCTTGCTTGGAGGGTAAAATGACCAAGAGGTCTTTTAAGGCCAAGGGGTATAGAGCCAAAGATGTGTTAGAATTAGTTCATTCTGATTTGTGTGGTCCTATGTCTATCCAGGCTAGAGGTGGTTTCGAGTATTTTGTCTCTTTTATAGATGATTACTCGAGATATTGATACATTTACCTGATGCGCCGCAAGTCTGAATGCTTTGACAAGTTCAAAGAATTCAAGGTTGATGTGGAGAAACATCAAGGTAAAAGTATCAAGACACTACGATCTGATCGTGGTGGTGAGTACCTCTTGGGAGAGTTTAGGAATTACCTATCGAGGGATTCAATCCCAATTGATCGACTGCACACCCGAGTGGAATGTAGCGAACGCTCTAATAGGACTCTTATGGAGATGGTTAGATCGATGATGAGTTATTACTGAGTTGCAGATTCATTCGGGATATGCTCTAGATATCGAGGTACATTCGAACTTAGTTCCATCTAAATTAGTGCCTTCTACTCCCCAATTGTGGACTAGGCAAAGCCTAGTCTAAGACATATTCGGATATGGGGAGTCCAAGGCACATGTCAAGGCGACTTGGTAAGTTGGAACCTCGCATACGCATGTTCGCTGGCTATCCTAGAGGAACGCGAAGGGTGGTCTATTTTATAGTCCTAGAGATCGAGGGTGAGGGCAAGACGAACACGATTTCTAGAGGAGGACTATGTCATGCCCAAGAGTAAAATTATTCTCGAGGAATTAAAGGAAGAAGTCACTTCAGTACCAGAACAAGAAGATATACCACATGTCATCGCACCGCATGTCACAAGAGCATACACAGTGTGATGCCTCGTAGTAGTGGGAGGTCAAGATAGCTTGATAAATTCATGTTCTTGGGAGAGTCTTGATTTAGTCCCCAAGTAACATGAACTCGATCCTGGACATATGATGAGGCAATCCAAGATAAAGATGCAGTATCTTGGCAAAGTGCAATGAATGCTAAGATTGAATCTATGGATTCAAATCAAGTCTGGGAGCTAGTAGAACCACCCAATGGTGTAAAAACCATTGGATGCAAGTGCATATACAAAAGAAAGAGAGGAATAGATGGGAAGGTTGAGACCTTCAAAGCGAGGCTTGTTGTAAAGGGGTATACTCAGAAAGAGGGTATCGATTATGAGGAGACCTTTTCAGAGCCATGCTTAAGTTATTCTATTCTCTACGCGACCATATGGATTATGAGGTGTGGCAGATGGATGTCAAGACAACTTTCCTTAATGGAAGTCTTGAGGAAAACATCTATATGAAGCAACCAGAGGGATTCATTGCGAAGGGCAAAGAGCATCTTGTATGTAAGCTTAATTGGTCCATTTATGGATTGAAGCAAGCTTCTAGGTCTTGGAACATCCGCTTTGATGAGGTAATCCAGTCTTATGGATTTATTCAAAGTCCGGATGAGTCTTGTGTATACAAGAGATGTGACAGAAACGTAGTGGTATTTCTTGTACTATACGTAGATGACATTTTGTTGATTGACAACAATATCAAGGTGTTATCGCGAAGTAATGGTTGTCCAAATAGTTGATATGAAGGACTTGGGAGAAGAACATCCTTGGGATCAAGGTTATAAGGGATCGCAGGAAAAGGATGTTGTGCTTATCTCAAGCTTCATACATAGACACGATTATGGATCGTTTTAGCATGCAGAACTCCAAGAAGGGTTTTCTACCTTTCAGGCATGGAGTTCCTTTATCTAAGGAGATGTGTCCTAGAACATCTGAGGAGATAGAGGAGATGAAGGTGGTTTCTTATGCTTCGGTAGTAGGAAGCCTCATGTATGATATGCTATGTACGACCAGATATACGCTTGTCGTGGCATGGTCGAGATATCGAGTAATCCAAGACAGGACATTGACTACAAAGCATATATTGAATTACGAGAAGGATCGGGATTATATGTTTTACAGAGGAAATTACTCCTGTGGGTTACATGATTTGACTTTCATGACAGGATAACGAAGTCTACCTCGTTTTGTATTTACTTTGGGAGGTGGAGCCATGGAGGAGTGTCAAATGCGGCGGACTCCACCAATGTAGTATGTGGCGATCGAGGCGACCAAAGAAGTTGTGTGGCTCAGAACTCTCGATGGACTTTGATGTGATTCTTTGCCTGCACTATCACAATTTATTGTGATAATAGGCAATGGACTTGCAAGGAACCACGAGCCCATAAGGCAAGTAAGCACATAGAGCACAAGTACCACCATACGATCGAAGAAAGAGAGGAGAAGTTGATGTGGCCAAGATTGCACGGAGGATAACTTGCATCCTTTCACTAAGGCCTTTCGGTGAGAGCTTTGATAGGCATGTGGAGGAATGGGGATATAATATAGCTTGAGGACAGCATAGTCTTTTAGTATAAGTGGGAGATTGTAGGGATGTATACTGAAAAGTCTATCTTTTGTATGAACATCTTTATTTTGAAATAAGAATCACATGATCATTGTTTGCATATTTGTATGGTTATGCATATTGTCTAATACTTTACATTGTAGATAACATGGTGTGTGGTGTCACACGGGAGATCATGTTATCGGCTCCTTGTAAAGTATAAGTAAAGGCTCACAACCGAGATGGCTTTGGACAAACCATCGGAATGGTTGTAGTGTGATTTGGTATTGGTTTGTCTTGACCATAGAATCACACTAGTGCACTTTGTGTGTATTGAGCAGGACCGACTTAGAAGTGATTCGATTTATTGCTGACAACATAATTGAATCGGACCTCGGATATTATATTGTATATGCTCTTAATCCCGATATAATAACGGTCACATATACTTAATATTCATTTCTTTGATTTACCAATGGGCGAGATTTATAGATTAAATCGATAGGCTCGGTAAGTTGGGAAATGATATTATTTATATGGTGTGTCGTTGATTATAGGAGGAAAACATGTCCTATATATTAGGATGATGATGTCCCCTTGAGGAGCTCATAAGGTTCATCATGTAAACCCTGCAGGTGGACGTGGTCCTACATGATGAAAAGGTTGAGTGGTACTACTCATGGAGTTAGATGTTGATTAATTAATAGTCAGTAAATTAATTAATCTACGGACATTCGAGATCATAAACACGGGGAGAAAATGTACAAATAATATATGGGGCCCATATTATCATATGGGGGTTGGTGAGGTAGATCAATGATAATCCTTTAGTGGATTGGATTATCATTAATGGATCGGACTTTATGTGGGCTTGATCCATGGGTGGCCAAGATCCAACTCCTCCTCATGGTCCCTATTGTAGCCTATTAACACCTCATGAAGCTTAGATCCAATGGATAGAAACAAAACTCTAGATCCAAAGGTAGAGATTAAATCTCTAAGATCCGACGGTTGAGATTAAATCTCTAGGTCCGACGGTTGAGATTAAATCCCTAGAACCAATGGTGGAGATTAAAAGGAGGCTTATCCCTAACTCTGTAAAAGGAGAACAAGGGGTTGGCGTGGAGAATATTAAGAGAGAAGCTAGGGTTTTTGGAGGTTGGCGGCAAGAGCTTGGAGCTAGGGTTTGGGCTTGGCGGCACCTAATAAGGAAAGTTTCTCCTTGCCTTCTTCTTCTTCCTCAAGTTGTCGGTGCCCATTGAAGCCTTTCCAGCTCTTGGTCGGCATCCAATGTAGGTCCTCTCCTTCTCCTTGGCCAGTGGAACAAAGGCTTAGGGTCCTCCCTTGAAACTTTTGGCCGGCAACCATTAATCTCCTCTTCCTTCTTGGCTGGCGGCAAGCTCTATACTTAGAGGTTGTTGGTTGGTTGAAAGAAGGAAAAGAGCCTTGTTTCTATTCTTCCTCTTGCTCGGAATGGGCAAGGAAGGAAGATTGGCGATCTAGGAGCTTCAACTTTTGGTAGATCGTCACCCACACGACGTCCGAAAGGAGGAAGGTCATACATTAGAAGATCAAGAGGTATATCGATTCTCTATTCTCTTTTGTAACATGTTTGTTTTTGTTTTTCAATTATGAGCATGATATAATCGGCCCAGGTCATGATTGACCAGACTCGAGTGATATTTTGATGTTTGACATAGTATGTTTGACATTGATGTTTGACATTGATGTCGGTTAATATTTTAGGGAGATTGTTTATACAATCGACCCAGGTTATAATTGACCAGACTCGAGGGAGACTTTGATGGTTGACTAGGGTTGACCATGTGATTATGGGAAAGTCCAAGCATGGGTCTTGGCAAGGTAAAGTCCAAGTCATGGGTACTTGGCATGGAAAGTCCAAGTGGGACACTTGGCATTTGGGAAAGTCCAAGTCTTGAGTACTTGGCACAAGGGAAGTCCAAGCATGGGTCTTGGCATGGAAATTACAATATGGGTTGGCAAGGGAAAGTCCAAGCTTGAGTCTTGACATTTGAGAAGTCCAAGGGGTTTGATATTGGCGGCGTAAAGTCCAAGGGTGGAGTCTTGACAGCATAAGTCCAATGGTTGGCGACGTAAAGTCCAAGCGGAGTCTTGGCGGCGTAAGTCCAATGTGCCTTGGCAGTGTAGACACCATTAGCATGACATAGCCAATGGAAGCACTTGAAGGCTAGCGCGATGGATGAACAAGTCATGGATGACTTGGAGGGATCCGAGAGGCGTGAGGCTGATGGAGGTGGCTAGAAGGCTTAGGTCTAGGCTAAGGGTGGTCTAGCAAGTATGGGGGCACCATACTTGGGTTAAAACTGTTGGGTTTCCGGCACCGCGGCGTGTGTGTGTTCGATCATGTTTCGTAAACATGAGCACAGCGGAAGCAATTAAAAATAATAAATCTATATTTATTACAACACACACAACACACGCATGCATATTACAACAAGTGTAGACATAACCGTAAATTAAAATTTGCAATAAAAGAAATTATCTACGTTATACCTTTCGTATGACGTGTAGCGGGAACGGCATCAACCGGACGATCCTCGTAAGAATCGTCTCTATCCGTATCCACGCCGAGCTCCTCGGGATGACTTCGCTAAGTCACGAGCTTCGTCTTCGTACGGGTTACTAGCCTCGTGTTGAAGACGATGTGATCGAGAGATGATCACGATCCGAATCCAAATTCGGATCCTAAAACGAGTTCTCAAAACTCGCTTCTCTGGAGAGGTATTCGTCAACCGTTTGACGAATCCTTCGTCCTCCACCTCAGAGGATTACCGGAGATCAAATCCCCGGTAAGTTAGGCGCTATCGGAGCACTAACCGTCGTCCAAACGACGCTCCGACAACAAAGAAACAAGCTGTCCAGAAAAACTGGACAGCTTTTGGTGGAGGAATAGAGGCCGGCCAAGGAGAGATGGAAGCTCACCTTATCACCGAACCTAGAGGAGATCATCGGAGGGTCGCCGGAGGTTCACCGGCTGAAGCTTGGTCGCCGGCAATGACGGCGGCACAAAGGCTGGGCGGCGGCACACCTAGGGTTGGCGCCGACTAGTGGAGGAGAGGGAGGGGGCGGCACAACTAGGTTGGGCGGCAACTCCAATTAGGGTTTTAGGATTAGGGTTTAAGCCCTATTTTATAGAGAACTAATTCTCTTAATGGTTAATGGATCATATCCATAAAGCCCGTTAACCCGCTCCATTAAGATAAGTTAAAATAAACCAAACCATGATGGTTTATTTTAAGTTAAAACGAACCGAACCAACCTTTGGTTCATTCGTTTAATATAAACCAAACCCTTTGGTTTATTCTCATCCATTGGATTAGAACCAAACCATTTTGGTCCATCCATTGTGTCTTCATAAGACACGGCCCATCCACGCTTCCATTGCGACTGAAACAATTTCATGCTCGCTTTATGTTTGGTCCAACCAAACATAGTTTCTCTCGGTCTGAGAATCCCATTCTTAAGCTCGTTTTAAATCCTTTGGATTACACTCGTTGTGCGTGTGACCAAATAGGTTCTCGGTTTATGTTGGCCGTCTATAATTAACCATTAATTATAGAACGATCATGAGTGGCACCTAGTAGTACATAATGATCCCCAATTAATCGAAAAGATCAACGGTTGATCCAGAACTATTTCTGAAACCCTTCAGTAGCTCGAATGAATCATGCCCCATTCCCTTCACTCATCTTATACCCACTTGGTTCAGGACATGGTCTATTGTGTCAGTCCCCACTAGGCTGACTACGTCACACCTAGCCCAAGTATCATTTCCTTGTCCTACGGATTCTAGTTACTCCACATGTATCGAAGAGTACCTTACTCTAAACATGTAATGCTTTGGCCAAAGACTTTAGTAACAATCCGACGAGAGGCCATGGGTATACATCTCCTCGCAAGGAGTGGTGAATCCTTTATAGGCTATTCAAACACCTTCGATCACTTCGACTTATACCCAATCATCCTGGGTCCACATCTCCTTAGAGATGTTTGCTTAAGATGTCAAAGCATAAGTCTCCATGATCAAGATGACTTGAATACCGCAAGTCAAAGGAACATCGCACTTAAGCCACAGTAAGAACTTCATTGACATATCTATATATGCAGAGAACCATATGAAGTCTTACTACGGGTCACTCCAATGAACTAGTTACCATAACTAGCATCCACGATTAACTCCGACATCACAATGTCTCCAAAGGAGAATCACCGGTTGATACACCAAGGAGTATACCGTGTTAGTCTCGGCTGAACTGATGGTGTCCAAATCCATCAATTCATCGACTAGGATAATTCCGATACATCACAATTACACATGTAGAGATACTCACTAGTTGTGATCCAATCACAAATTCTCTCATGCCGTGAATCGATCGTGGACATTCAGTAAATGAGTTTAAGATCCAATCAAATACATAAAACATGTATACTCAAATAGTGAATCTTCATTTATCATATAAATGGTTCATACATAAGGCGATTGCCTTAGGATATCTCTCATATATTACTAACAGACTCCCACTTGGCCTAATGCCAATCGCTACGGTATCCAATACCATAAGCTCGAACATGACCCTCAAACTTATTTTGAGGTAATGCTTTAGTCAAAGGATCCGCTAAGTTCCTTTCAAAGGGGAATTTTCTCGATTTGTATTTCGTTCCTACGATGATCTCTCTCGATAAGATGATAGCCAATGTTTGATCGCTGATGAGACCTTGGCTCTTTCTCGTAATTGCTCCATTGTTGTCGCAGAGACCGATTGCTTCAACAATGGCCGGAATCACACCAAGTTCATGAACGAACTTCTTGATCCAAACCGCCTTCCCGCCGGCAATATATTCTCGCCTCAGGTGTAATCCGCATGCCTCTTGTTTGGAACTTTTCCAACTCATCGCGCCCATTCAAGGTGAACACGTATCCGCATCGAGACTGAATCATCCTTGTCCGTCGAAGCCGCATCCGTATACCCGCGTATCACCATGTCCCCTTCTCCATATATTAGGAACACATCCTTAGTTCTTCTCAAATACTTAAGGATCATCTTAACAGCCACCCAATGATCCATTCCTGGATCGGATTGGTATCTGCTCGTGACACTCAGAGCGTACGATACATCGGGCCTCGTACATAACATAGCATACATGATAGATCCTATTGCGGATGCATAGGGAATCTTACTCATGCAAATCCTCTCGTCTTCTGTGCGCGGACACATAGACTTCGAAAGGTGTACCCCATGCCTAATGGGCAGATAACCTTTCTTGGATTCCGACATGCTAAACCTCTTTAGCACTCGGTCTATATATGTAGACTGCGAAAGACCACAAACTGCTTCGATCTATCTCTATAGATCTTAATCCCAAGGATGTAGGTTGCTTCTCCCGTGTCTTTCATGGAGAATGTCTTGGATAACCAAACCTTAATCGATCGTAAGATTGACACATCGCTTTCCTATAAGTAATATGTCATCGACATACAATACTAGGAACACGATCGCACTCCCACTAACCTTCTTGTACACACAAGGTTTCTGGATTTTGTGAGAAATCAAACTTTTGATCGTCTCATCAAAACGGATATTCCAGCCTCGGATGCTTGCTTCAATCCATAAATGGATCGCCGCAATTTGCATACCTTGGTTTTATCAACCGATGTGAAACCTCAGTCAGATCATATACACGCCCTCGAGCGTGTTTCCATTAAGGAAAGCTTTTTACATCCATCCGCCATATCTCATAATCATAATGAGCCGCTATGGCCAGAGCATCCGAATGGATTTAAGCATAGCTACAAAGTAATAGGTTTCGCCATAATCAACACCTTGTTTTTGAATATCCTTTCGCCACCAATCTAGCCTTATAGGTAATCACATTACCATCCATGTCGGTTTTCTTCTTGAAAACCCACTTGCACCCTATAGGCTTTATGCCTTCAGTGGGTCAACCAAGTTCCAAACTTGGTTTTCGACATGGAATCCATTTCCACTTCATGGCACCAAGCCACTTATCCCTTTCTCGAACTTGTCAAAGACTTCTTCATAACTGTAGGCTCTCATCATCAATGAGTAACACGTCGCTCGATTCACTTACGAGAAATCCATATCTCTCGTGAATATCATGGTTCTACCAGATCTACGAAGATGTGGTGTTACAATAGGTCCAAATTGATTGCTCATCACTATGAGTTGTCTACCGCAGGCTTCACTGTGTATCTCATCAATGTCTATTTGAGTCTCTCGAGCCTCCTCAAGCTCGACGACACTCCCACGCTTTTCTTGCAAGAGAAACTCTTTCTAGAAACACAAAGATGCCTCAAACAAACACCTTTGTTCCACAGATGATAGAATTGGTAACCCCTTGTTTCCTTAGGGTATCCAATAAATAGACATTTATCGACTGTCCGACATTCCGCTTCACATAAGGTGACAACCCCATATCTTCAAGTAAGATACATGAGGTTTCTTACCATTCCATATCTCATATGGAGTAGTTGAGACTACCTTGTAGGCATTCTGCTTAACAAGTAAACAAATGTTCAAGTGCATAACCCCAAAAGGACTTGGGAAGAGTTGCATGATTCATCATTGACTGACCATGTCCAACAAGGTCCTAAGTTACGCCTCTCGATACACCATTATGTGTGGTGTATAGGGCGGAGTCCATTGAGACAATATGCCATTGTCTCTTAGATAATCAAGAAACTCTTGACTTAAGTATTCACCACCTCGATCCGATCAAGTATTTTAATACTTTTGTCATGTTGTTTCTCTACTTCATTTCTGAATTCTTGAACCTTTCAAAGGCTTCAGACTTGTGTTTCATCAAGAACACATACCCAAACCGTGAGTGATCATCGGTGAAGGTAATGAAGTAGCTATAGCCTCCTAAAGCTTGAGTTGACATAGGTCCACATACATCAAGATGTACTAGACCTAGTAACTCTCCCACTGCTCACCTTTTCCAAAAGGTAACTTAGTCATCTTGCCTTTTAAGCATGATTCGCATGTATCGTATGAATCCAATTCAACGATTCCGAATTCCACATCGTGTAATTCGACATGCTTCTTGCTTATATGGCCAAGACGACAATGCCACATATAGGAGTCTATGTGATTATCCTTTCGAGCACGCATGTTGCTCGCTCGATATTGAAAATGTCACCGATACGCCCAACGATAAATGCCATTAC
The DNA here is from genome assembly GCA_025175895.1 of Wurfbainia villosa. NCBI lineage: Eukaryota > Viridiplantae > Streptophyta > Magnoliopsida > Zingiberales > Zingiberaceae > Wurfbainia > Wurfbainia villosa. The sequence continues at coordinate 91,546,085 of CM045987.1, read as the reverse complement.
TCAAAGTTCCAGCCCATAAAGTACGCCATTCAAAGTTATATAACAACAATTGTTACTAAACGTTAAATGGAAACCATTTCTATTTAAGAAATAGAAACAATGTTCTTTATTAGAGAAGGAACATAATAGCAATTGTCCAGCCCAAGACTAGTCCACTAGGAGCTTCAAAGAAATAAGTTCCGATGGCGACCGCAAAGAACCTTTGCTCCATTGCCAACTCGCAAATTTGACTCCTCTCGACAAGTCTTCTTCTATTCCTTAGCCCTCAGATGTCATTACATATATGTGAGCTACACCCAAGATCCAATACCCAAGTGTCTAAGGAAATAGAATGACAATCAATAACGAAGATACCAAGAGGATGGGGCATCGGATGCCTTCTTCTTCTTCATGGACTCAAGATAAATCTTGCAGCTTTCTTCGCAAGTGGCCTTCCTTGCCACAGTTGATGGCAAGTGCCCTTTATACCGTTCCGCCTTCTTTGCCTTTTTCTTTCCTTTCTTCTCGTCTTTTGCCTTCCTCTTAGAACCTTTCTTTGAGGAATCAACTAATGTAACCGCCTTCTCCTCATGCTTCACGTAAGGCTCCAGTCTTCAAAGATATCGAGGAGCTCGAATGGTGGATTCCAATTTGTTCATCCGATAGTTCATCACAAATTGTAGAAACTCTTGGGCAAACAATGCAGAATTAAGTCAATACTTAACTCATGATCCATCACAAAACCGAGGGTAGCTAGTCAGCCGATGTACCCGCTCATCTTTAGCACAAACCGCACTACGCATTTAACCTTCTTGCATCTTCGTGGTGAAGAGGAGCCTAGAGACCTCGAACCTTTCGGATCTCGCTTGCTCATCGAACAACTCATGAAGATGGAAGACCATAGTATTAGCATCCATATGCTCATGCTGCTTTTGCAGCTCAGGTACCATCGCCGCTAGCATGATGCAACTCACACCGACCGCCACATGCTTCGATAGACCAACATTTGGTCCGAGTTGCATCGCCCTTAGACGGCCAGAAGAGGCTCTTCATGACATATGCAAGCTTTTTCCGCCTTGAGAACAAGTCTCTGGTTTCTAAGCCAGTCCAGGAAGTTAGGCCCAGTTAGTTTGTTCGAATCCAAAATAGTGCGCAAATTCAAAGACGTCATGATCAATTTATTGACCTAGAAATACAAAACGAGCATATATGAGAAAATGATTTTAAAATGCATCAATATACATTTATAAATCCCATTCATTTTTCGAATTTCAAAAAACCCCAAAATCACTTCGGGAGATCGTAGGTCCATCTCCGAATGGGCTGATATCCATCATAGTTATGAACAACCTTGGAGAGAGTCCAACAAGCCATTCATAACTACGACGCTAGGTATCAACTATACCGATTGCATATCACGTATATGCAACTATCACAATGTGCTATCAACTAATTGAATGTTCACACATACATCGGGTTGTTAACACATTAACAAGTATGCATCATATGCATAGCACCCAACTTCACCTCCCTTTACATCGACCTTGGAGAGAGTCCAACAAGCCGATGCTCCAGGTTAAAGCCAACCCATTAATCAGGACATAGTTTTAATATGGTTAGAGCGCATTCAACCAATTAGCCCAGCTTGGAGAGAGTCCAACAACCAAAGCTAACGATTGACCTCTGACTCTTACCATATTAGTATTAAACTATTCCATGGTTTGAACATATTCGAGCCGGGCTTGGAGAGAGTCCAACAACCCAAACAAGAAACAGAACTCTGGTTCTAACCATATTAATGGAAGGTGTAGGCTTTAATATTGATTAAGGGTTTTTATGTCTCATCCTCTTTGCATGCAAATAACTATTATCTACATGGCATGGCATACATGGCATACATCTACATGTCACGACACGCATGGCATAATGTTATGCATCTAATGCAATTACATGGCATACAATTATGTCATGTTTATAATTTCCTTATATGTCATAACTATTTATGGAAATAAAATATGTTTAAGATTTGATTCTCCAAATCAAATCATAATTAAATTAGGAAACAAATTTCCAAATCTAATCACATATTTTATTCATGGAATTATTTGATTAAGGAAAATCTATTTAGGAAACCAATTTCCTAAATCATTAAAACTACTTATGGAAATAAAATATTTTAAGATTTGATTTCCCAAATCAAATCATGATTAAATTAGGAAACAAATTTCAAGAATCTAATCAAATATTTTATTTATGGAAAATATCATTTTCCATAAATATTTCCAACTTTCCAAAAGTGGAAGATTTCCATAAATACTTCTAGACTTTCCAAAATTGAAAAATTTCCATAAATACTTCTAAATTTCCAAAATTTAGAAAATTTCCAGAAATACATTATGACTATCGCAAAACCATTTTACGATTATGTCGAAACACAACCTGGGCTCGATACCATGGTTTCCTGACCACAAGGCGTGTGTGTGTTCGATCATGTTTCGTAAACATGAGCACAGCGGAAGCAATTAAAAATAATAAATCTATATTTATTACAACACACACAACACACGCATGCATATTACAACAAGTGTAGACATAACCGTAAATTAAAATTTGCAATAAAAGAAATTATCTACGTTATACCTTTCGTATGACGTGTAGCGGGAACGGCATCAACCGGAACGATCCTCGTAAGAATCGTCTCTATCCGTATCCACGCCGAGCTCCTCGGATGACTTCGCTAAGTCACGAGCTTCGTCTTCGTACGAGTTACTAGCCTCGTGTTGAAGACGACGTGATCGAGAGATGATCACGATCCAAATCCAAATTCGATCCTAAAACGAGTTCTCAAACTCGCTTCTCCGAGAGGTATTCACAACCAATTGACGAATCCTTCGCCCCTCCACTCAGAGGATTACCGGAGATCAAATCCCCGTAAGTTAGCGCTATCGAGCACTAACCGCCGCCCAAACGACGCCCGATAACAAAGAAACAAGCTGTCCAGAAAAAACTGGACAGCTTTGGTGGAGGAATAGAGGCGCCGCCAAGGAGAGATGGAAGCTCACCTTATCACCGAACCTAGAGGAGATCACCGGAGGGTCGCCGGAGGTTCACCGCTGAAGCTTGGTCACCGCAATGACTTGACGGCGGCACAAAGCTCGGGCGGCACACCTAGGGTTGGCGCCGACTAGTGGAGGAGAGGGAGGGGGCGGCACAACTAGGTTGGGCGGCAACTCCAATTAGGGTTTTAGGATTAGGGTTTAAGCCCTATTTTATAGAGAACTAATTCTCTTAATGGTTAATGGATCATATCCATAAAGCCCGTTAACCCGCTCCATTAAGATAAGTTAAAATAAACCAAACCATGATGGTTTATGTTATGTTAAAACGAACCGAACCAACTTTTGGTTCATTCGTTTAATATAAACCAAACCCTTTGGTTTATTCTCATCCATTGGATTAGAACCAAACCATTTTGGTCCATCCATTATGTCTTCATAAGACACGGCCCATCCACGCTTCCATTGTGATTGAAACAATTTCATGCTCGCTTTATGTTTGGTCCAACCAAACATAGTTTCTCTCGGTCTGAGAATCTCATTCTCAAGCTCGTTTTAAATCCTTTGGATTACACTCGTTGTGCGTGTGACCAAATAGGTTCTCGGTTTATGTTGGCCATCTATAATTAACCATTAATTATAGAACGATCATGAGTGGCACCTAGTAGTACATCATGATCCCCAATTAACCGAAAAGATCAACGGTTGATCCAGAACTATTTCAGAAACCCTTCAGCAGCTCGAATGAATCGTGCCCCATTCCCTTCACTCATCTTATACCCACTTCGTTCAGGACATGGTCTATTGTGTCACCCCCACTAGGTCGACTACGCCACACCTAGCCCAAGTATCATTTCCTTGTCCCCACTGATTCTAGTTACTCCACATGTATCGAAGAGTACCTTACTCTAAACATGTAATTCTTTGGCCAAAGACTTTAGTAACAATCCGACGAGAGGCCATGGGTATACATCTCCTCGCAAGGAGTGGTGAATCCTTTATAGGCTATTCAAACACCTTCGATCACTTCGACTTATACCCAATCATCCTGGGTCCACATCTCCTTAGAGATGTTTGCTTAAGATGTCAAAGCATAAGTCTCCATGATCAAGATGACTTGAATACCGCAAGTCAAAGGAACATCGCACTTAAGCCACAGTAAGAACTTCATTGACATATCTATATATGCAGAGAACCATATGAAGTCTTACGGCTGGTCACTCTAATGAACTAGTTACCATAACTAGCATCCACGATTAACTCCGGACATCACAATGTCTCCAGCCAGTGAGAATCAGCTGCTTGGATATACCAAGGAGTATACCTCGTGCTAGTCTTGACAGAATTGATGGTGTCCAAATCCATCAATTCATCGACTAGGGATAATTCCGATACATCACAATTACACATGTAGAGATACTCACTAGTTGTGATCCAATCACAAATTCTCTCATGCTGTGAATCGTATCGTGGACATTCAGTAAATGAGTTTAAGATCCAATCAAATACATTAAACATGTATACTCAAATAGTGAATCTTCATTTATCATATAAATGGTTCATACATAAGGCGATTGCCTTAGGACATCTCTCATATATTACTAACAAAAACCTCATGTTTGAGGTTGGCAGTCGACTGACATTATGGTCGGTTCGACTGTCGTGAGTCGACTAGAGTTCGACTGTCAGTTTAGAGATGAAATTGCTCTGGCAGTCGACTTCTCATTGGAGCAGTCGACTACCAAGGGACGGCAGTCAATTGCTAGTTTAGCCGCGAGCACAGAATGCTCCGTAGCCGACTGGGCAGTCGACTACGCGGCTGGCAGTCGACTGCCAATGTTGGCAGTCGACTGGCAAGAGTTCCGTTGAAGTTTTTCCAGCGTAGATCGACCCATTGTCTCATGACAACAGTGGCATCAGTCGATTGGTGACTTATGGCAATCGACTGATCGGCGGAAATCCAGCTCGATGCAGGTTAAAAAGAGGAGCTAGTGGGGATTTTGGCATTGGTTCTTTGGGAGCTTTGGTGAGGCGATTTGCAGGTGCATTTCAGGGTCCTTCAAGCTCATCCAAGCAACCGACAAGCAAGCGCTCAAAACCCTAGTTTGTAAAGTGTTCTTTACATTTTCACTTGTATTTGCTTGTTTACTTTGTATTACTTGTTGTAATTCATTGTACGAGGTTTCTCCACCTCCGACTTGTTGTCGAGAAGGAGTTTATTGCTTAGTGGTGTTTGTGGCATCGCTAGAGCTCTTTAGAGCTCGATCCGTGGAGTAGGAACCATTCGATTCTGAACCACCTTACATGATTGTGTAGTGCTTGTATTCTTGTTGTATTTTCATTATTGTTTATTCCGCTGCGTACTAACAAGAATTGTAGCAAGCAAACGCGAACGATTTCCATCGATATACGAGCATGCACTATTCACCCCCCCCCTCTCTAGTGTCCAATCGATCCCCTACATAGACCGTGTCATCCTTGGTACAATCTATATCTTGAACTCCAAGTAGACTCACTCTAATCAAATGAGCTCAACATCTCATATTGACTCATTTTGGCATGGCCATGCACTTAGTGGTCTCACTCTATCAAGAATAATGATGACACTCCCATCATATAAAAGGGATAGTTCCCATCTACATCACTCACATTCCTCTGCATAATTTGTTACATACCCAGTAATCGCCTTTATAGTCCACCCATTTACGGGTGACGTTTGACGAAGCCAAAGTGTGCAACTCCTTATGTAGGGAACCATGGTGACTTCAAGTCCAAGGACTAATAGTCATACTAATAGTCACATGAGAAAGTATATGACACTCATATAACAATCCATGATACTTTCTCATGGCGGGTCATTCAGTATACATTCTCCAATGCATACCCATGTGTCAACTTGATATCTCATATCCATGACTTGTGAGATCAAGTCATCGAGTTGACCTACATGCTAGTCTCTTCGCATTAACATTGTCCCTGAATGTTAATACTTGACTAGGAATGATTAAGAGTAGTGTTCTCTATATCATCTCATTATCGATTCAACTAATCGATTGATATAGATAAGAACCTTCTACTCAAGGAAGTTATTATACTTAGTTATTTGGCACCAATACAAGTAAGTATAATAACCACAAAGAAATGCCTTTATATATATATAGGAATATGATACAACAAAGTCCATACAACAATCATCACATGATTGGCTCTAGGGCTTTCACTAACAATCTCCCACTAGAACTAGTGCTAATCACTGTAGTATTTAATATCTAATGACCTAGTGTGACCATCATGCTTTTTCTGTGCCAAAGCCTTGGTCAAGGGATCTGCGACATGAGCCTCTGTGGGTACTATGCAAATCTTCACATCTCCTCTATCGATAATCTCTCAAATGAGATGGAAGCGCCGTAATATGTGTCTGGTCCGTTGGTGTGAGCGAGGTTCCTTAGCCTGTGCAATAGCTCCATTGTTATCACAATAGAGCTCTATAGGATCTGTTATGCTAGGAACCACCCCAAGCTCAGTAATGAACTTGCAGATCCAAACTGCCTTCTTTGCTGCCTCTGATGCAGCAATATACTCGGCCTCTATTATAGAATCAACAACTGTGTCCTGCTTCGAACTCTTCCAGCTCACAGTGCCTCCATTCAAGCAAAACATGAACCCTAACTATGATCTATAATCATCCTAGTCAGTTTGGAAGCTGACATCGCTGTAACCCTTTACAACTAGCTCCTCATCGCCTCCAAATGTTAAGAAATATTCTTTAGTCCTTCTCAAGTACTTAAAAATATTCTTGACTGCTATCCAGTGACACTCACCTGGATCTGACTGGTATCTACTAGTCATGCTCAAAGCATACGAGACATCAGGATGAGTACATAGCATAACGTACATGATAGATCCTATGGTCGATGCATAAGGGATCTTATCCATGCGGTCTCTCTCCTCTCTAGAAGAGGGACTTTGAGTCTTCGAAAGACTCACACCATGTGACATCGACAGAAGTCCCTTCTTGGAATTCTACATGGAAAATCGTATTAATACCGTGTCAATATATGTACTCTGACTTAGGCCAAGCAATCTCTTAAATCTATCTCTATAGATCTTGATGCCTAGAATACAGGCTACTTCACCTAAGTCCTTCGAAGTATCTTAATAGGGTACGATCTGTGTGACTCATCCTCCTTCGAAGCATATCCCCAAAAGGATATAGGAAGATCTGTGTGACTCATCATAGATCGTACCATATTTAATAGGGTACGATTCCTCCTTTCGAATACACCATTCCACTGTGGTGTTCCAGGAGGAGTGAGTTGCGATAAAATCCCACACTCAGCCAGATAGTCACGAAACTCATGGCTAAGGTATTCACCATCTCGATCTAATCGAAGTATCTTAATGCTCTTGGCTAGTTTTGTACTTCGTTCTTAAATTCTTTAAACTTTTCAAAGGATTCTGACTTATGTGTCATCAGATACACATAACCATATCTACTAAAGTCATTAGTAAATGTAATGAAGTACCTATAACCACCTCTAGCAATAACATTGAAAGGGCAACATACATCACTATGTATATGTCCTAACAAGTCTGTTGCTCTTTCGTTGTGTCCACTAAAGGGAGTCTTGGTCATCTTGCCAAGAAGGCAAGACTCACATGTCTCATATGATTCAAAATCAAATGAGTCCAGCAGCCCATCCTTATGGAGCTGGGATAAGCGACTCTCATTTATGTGACCTAAGCGACAATGCCAGAGATAGGTTTGGTTCAACTCATTTGACTTGAACCTTTTGGTACTTATGTTATAGATGGGGCTTTCTAAGTCTAGAATGTAGAGTCCATTCATCAGAGGTGCACTACAATAGAACATATCATTTAAATAAACTGAACAATATTTGTTCTTTATTATAAACGAAAAGCCTTTCTTGTCTAAACAAGAAACTGAAATTATGTTCTTAGTCAAAGCAGGCATATAACAACATTCATCTAGTTCTAGTACAAGCCCAGAGGGTAGAGATAGAAAATATGTTCCCACAGCAACAACAGCAACCCTTGCTCCATTGCCTACTCGTAGGCTCACCTCACCCTTCATCAATGCTCTACTATTTCTCAGCTCCTGCACATTGGTACAAATGTGAGATGCACATCCGGTATCTAATACCCATGATGAAGAAATAGATAGATTGACTTCTATGACATATATACCTAAAGTAGAAGTCTCACTTCTCTTCTTCTTAAGATCTTCTAGCTTCCTTATAGTAGAAGCAAGTCCCTTCCTTAGCCACCCCTCCTTTCGGTTTTAGTGCCTTGCCTTTGCCCTTGGCAAGGGACTTTCCCTTACCTTTAGGCTTGCCCTTGCCTTTCTTCTTTTGCACCATCAAAATGGAGTCAGGTTTTCCCTTCTTAAGGTTGAGCTCAGCAGTTCTCAACATGCTGAGCATCTCAGGTAGTGGCTTATCAATTTCATTCATGTTGTAATTCATGATAAATTGATTGTAGCTTTGTGGCAAAGATTGCAAGATTAAGTCAGTGGCCAGCTCTTGGCCAAGTGGGAATCCCAACCTCTATAGGTTCTCTATGTACCCAATCATCTTGAGTACATATGGACCTACGGGAGTCCCATCTTGCATCTTGGACTGAAATAGCACCTTAGAGATCTCGTATCTCTCGTTCCTTGCTTGTCCTTGATACAGCTGAAGAAGATGTTCAACCATATCAAAAGCATTCATGAACTCGTGTTTCTTCTGAAGCTCAAAGTTCATGGTCACGAGCATGAGGCATGACACATCTAATGCATCATCTTGATGCTTCTTGTAAGCATCTCGGTCAGCTTGCGAGACAATGGCAGGAGGTGCCTCCAGAATGGGCTTCTCCAGGACGTACAGTTTTCTTTCTTGGGTGAGAACGATTCTCAGATTCCTGTACCAGTCCAAGAAATTAGCTCCATTGAGCTTGTCCTTCTCAAGGACAGAACGCAGGGAGAGAGTGTTCGTGTTTGTCGACATGGTAATCTACAACATAAATAATGCAAAAAAATTAATATCATATTCCATTTATCATTTAATTAGGCCTTTAATTAAATGATGCTCCCACTGAATTATAGGACTTTTGTAGAATCAAGTCATGGATGTGGTCAAACCACATTACTAGATTCATACAAACTAGCTATAATTCTTGCGGGACAAGATCCACATCATACTACGCCTTAAGTTAGCTTTGGCTAAATTACCCAAGACTTAGTATGATCGGTAGGTAACAAATTACCAATTACATCTCTATGTAACTCTTGTTTATAGGATCAAGATTAACATTTACAAAAGATCTTGAGTTAGCTTTAGCTAAATCGCCCAAGATTTAGTGTAAATGTAATCTTATCCTACCTTTCTAACGGTTGGAATATGCCTATAGTTTTATCCGATCCAATTGAGTTAACTAGTTTTACTCAATCTAATTGAGCTTATTCTCACCCAAGCTGTGATAGGCGGGACCAAGATTGTCCCTCCGCGCCCTATCAAGATAATATTCGTTGCTCTGCTTTGGCAGATTCAACAACAACAAATGATCGAGGTAGTGATGGGTATCAAAACTTGGTAGGCATTTTCAAGTTGATTCGATTAAGATCTAATCTAATCATGAATGTGTATCATATAAGCATTAAGGCCTTTATTACCCCACACTATCATGCATCACATACATACAAGCAAAATATCCTAGCATGCATCATTTACATACAAGCAAAATATCCTAGCATGCATCATATACATACAAGCAAAATATACTAGCATGCATCACATACATACAAGCAAAAACAAATATATATATATATATATATATATATATATATATATATATATATATATATATATATATATAAATTGTGATGAAGTCATGGCCCTACTACGATCTTCTCAAGCCAATGAGAAGATCGGACGGTCAACCTAGGGTTAGCGGCTTCTCCAAGCGCCTCCTTTGACCGCCATGTGTCGTCGGCACCCTCCTCGTAACTCCATCTACTAGTGGACCTTCCACCGCTCCATTTTTGTACATTACAAACATGAAACTCGAATTTCATTCAAGTCTAAAATTATTTACAATTAGAATATTAAAAAAGAGAGGCACGACGCGTAGGTCGCATACATTATACAACATGCACAACACAAAAACGACACACAAGCCGTATTATGAATTACAACATATTTATCCAATCACATTGGGTTTCTTGGGCCATGACCATAACAGTATTATACATAATTATAAATTATGTATTTTACAGAAATTTCTATAATTTTTTCTATTTTATTTCAATTTTTATGAGTCACATCTCCGTAACGGTCCGACTAAGCGATTTCCGGGCATGATCGCAGAACGATGCCCCTTGCGGGGTTAGGGGCAGTGCCCCTTCTCACAAAATGAACCTTGAAAGTGTCCCATCTTGATATTACAGTGACTTAAGTCACTGTCCCAAAAACCTAAAGCGAGAATTCACCGTTCCAGAGAGTTTTTCTCGGTGGTTGAAGCCTACAAGTGTCCCAACACTTGTTGCTTCGGCTCTTCGAGAAAAATACCCAAAAAATCTATAAAAATAGGAAATTTATAGAAACTTACAGATCTGTAATTTTTATATCTAATATAAAAACTACAAAACTAAACACATGCATGCTTCGCACGTGGCTCTAATACCATTGTTGGACTATCCTAGCCGCAAAAACCGCTTTTTGCGTTATGGAAATCTCGTAAGCCGGCCACGGATCCGTGTGAAGATAAACAAAAATTACATGTACATATTTAGAAAACCTAGATCTACATGAAAGGAGTGTTACCTTTGATGTGACGCCCTTCACTTATCCCGCTCATCTAAATAGTTTGCTGGAACTCGAGAGTGTCAAGTGTACACTTCTCTATCGGTATCCACACGAGCAATAGGTGGAGAAAAGAAACCTAGAGTATGCTAGAACCCTTAGAAGCTCACGGCAAGGATGAGGGGGAGAGAGCTTGAGAAGAGAGGAGGAAGAAGATGAAGTTACTACACTTAACTTCACACTAATGCACCAACATTAAAGTGGTCGGCCACTTCATGGAGCATTATATAGTTGCATGTAATACCAAGAGCCATGGATCTTGGTCTCACTCATGAGGTGGCACCCCATGATGTGTCCATGATGATGTGGAACATCATTATTGGCCAGCCCATGCCAAGTCATCATGACATGGCATTTGGTCAAGTCAAACTTGACCATTCATCTTCCCTCTCAAGTCAAGTCAAACTTGACCTTTATCTCCCATGGTTGATCAAATCCAACCATTTGATTCAAGTCAATTTAATTTAATGAATCTCTATTCATTAGTTTAAATTGATTTGATGAATCAAATCTAAATTAGACTCATTCAACACTTGAATCAAATTGAGTCCAACTCAATTAGTCTAATTTGAATTACTCTTAATCCAATTTGGTACATCACATGAACCTAATCCTCATGGTCCATCATATGAACCTAATCTCCATCTAATTTCCCTTTGTGTGTGACCCTATAGGTTCTTGTAACGTTGGCAATGCTCCTAAACCGATTTAAAAATATAAGCAATGAGCGGTATCTAGCCACACATCATTGCTACCCAAGTTACAAGAATGTTGAGATCCAACATCACCTTTGTGACTACTAATTGTGACTCTCACAATATGTGACAATGTCCCTCTATCCTTGACATGCATCTAGATTGACCAATTGAGGCATAGACCTTGTCATACTCGGTACAATCTATATCTTGAACTTCAAGTAGACTCACTCTAATCAAATGAGCTCAATATCTCATATTGACTCATTTGGGCATGGCCATGCACTTAGTGGTCTCACTCTATCAAGAATAACGATGTCACTCCCATCATATAGGAGGGATAGATCTCATCTACATCACTCACATCCCTCCGCATAATTTGTTACATACTCAATAATTGCCTTTATAGTCCACCCATTTATGGGTGACGTTTGACGAAGCCAAAGTGTACAACTCCTTATGTAGGGAACCATGGTGACTTTAGGTCCAAGGACTAATAGTCATATTAATAGTCACATCAGAAAGTATATGACACTCATATAACGATCCATGATACATTCTCATGGCGGGTCATTTAGTATATATTCTCTAATGCATACCCATGTGTCAACTTGTTATCTCATATCCATGACTTGTGAGATCAAGTCATCGAGTTAACCTACATGCTAGTCTCTTTGCATTAACATTGTCCCTGAATGTTAATACTTGACTAGGATTGATTAAGAGTAGTGTTCTCTATATCATCTCATTATCGATTCAACCAATCAATTGATATAGATAAGAACCTTCTACTCAAGGACGTTATTATACTTAGTTATTTGGCACCAATACAAGTAAGTATAATAACCACAAAGAAATGCCTTTATATATATATAGGAATATGATACAACAAAGTCCATACAATAATCATCACATGATTGGCTCTAGGGCTTTCACTAACAAGCAAGCCTCCTAGCCCTTGAGAAATGGAGATAAGCTTTGACTCTCCTCGAAGCTGATCCTTGACCAATAGTTGACTGATTGAAGCATCAGTCAACTGATGCAAGCCACCAGTCGATTGATGGCAGGGTTTCCAGTTGCAATGAAGAGTTATCTCAAAAATACAGTTAATATAAGTAAATTAAATGGTCATTTACCATCCGATCTTGACTTAGACCTTCCATTGGAGTTCTTGGTCACATCGTCGCCTAAGAACGTCCCGTACAGAGGACACGACCTTACTTGCGCTCACTCACACGAGCTTACCTCAACATTTACCTTGTAGCTTCTGCTTCTGGTCTTCCACCTAATCCCTTCGGCTCCCTCCGAAGTCATCCCGGTGTTGCCCAACCACCACGGCTCCCTCCGAGTGTCGCTGACCTTCGGCTTACTTAGCATTTCTGCACACTTGATTTAGCTCATGAGACAATGATGTAAACTTAACTTTGTGTCTTTGCCATAATCAAAATACAGGTTCGATTATCTGGTGCCCCTACACCAACACTATGCTTGGACTTTCCATGCCAAGTACTCAAGACTTGGACTTTACTATTGCCAAGACCCATGCTTGGACTTTCCATGCCAAGTGTCCCACTTGGGCTTCTCCATTGCCAAGACCCATGCTTTGACTTTTCATGACAATCTCATTGTCATACGTTTTGTCGAACATCAAAATATCACTCGAGTCAAACTCGAGTCTGGTCAATCGTGACCTAGGCCGATTGCACCAACAATAGCAACAAAATTCCTAGCATGCTTTTGACTATTAATTAAAGCAGGAGCATAATTTAAATTTACCTTAGGGTTTGCCTTAGCTCCCCCTACATGTGTAGCTCCTTTTTTGCCCTTGCTAGGTTGTCTTCCCTTAGTGTATTGACTTCTATAGTGCCCCTTTTCATGGCATTTGAAGTAAATGATATGCTCCTTTCTCTTTTGACTTTGGGCACCGACTTCCTTGACCTTTGGCGCTGGTTGAGCCTTCTTGATTATTTTTGGGCACTTACTTTTGTAATGCCCCATTTCCCTACACTCAAAATATATTATATGATTTTTATCTTTATGAATTTCATTTGAGCTACCTAGAGTGATGGTGGAAGCCTCTTGAACTTGTTCATCACTTCTCTCGGAGGTTGATGGCTCCTCTTCCTACTCTTCCTCCGACGTGGAAGGTCTTTCCTCTCCCTTAATCCTAGAGGTGGAGGCTTCCTCCAATTCTTCCACCACTTCTACCAATCCGGATGTTAACTCCCTTTCAACCACCAAATCCTCACATTCTTGAGCCAATGGGCATTCTTTGGCTTCTTGGAATTTTTATTCACTTAAGGCCAGTGAGGGACTTTCATGAAGTTTTGCCAACTCGCTCCAAAGCTCTTTGGCATCCTTATATTCACCTAATCTACACAAAATATCATTAGGGATTACATTCACTAAAATATTTGTTACCCTTTCATTTATTTCGAAGGCTTGGATTTGCTCTTTGGTCCATCTCTTCTTCTTGAGGTATCCACCTTTTGGACCCCTTAAAAATTTAAATTCCTTCATTAAGATGACCTAATCTTCGAAGGTCATCATGAAGAAATTCTCCATCTGTGCCTTCCATTGATCGAACCCTTCTCGTCCATAGAAGGTGTATGAAATTAGAGTGTTGATGTCCCATCCAAATCCATCGTTCGACAACTCCATCCTCTAGCGCTTTTGTTCCTTGGCAGTTAGTCCAAATGAATAGCGACCTCACTCTAATACCAATTGTGGAAGAATCGTTGATCGCTAGAGGAGGGATGAATAGCATTTCGCATTTTCGTCGCTTGATTGTGTTCGTTCTTATCTATAACAAGGTTAGCACAGCGGAAATACAAAATACAGATACGAATACACAACACACAAGCAACACAGCCACAAACACAAGATATAATATGGTTCGGAATCTTAGGATTCCTACTCCACGGGGTGAGCTCAAATGAGCTCTAGTGATGCACACACCACTAATACACTCCTTGGTGATACACCGAAGGTGGAGAAAACTTGTACAAATGATTACAAAAGTAATATAAGAGATACAAACAAATACAATGAAATACAAGTAAAGAAAAGTTTATAAAGAATGCTTTGAATGCTTGATCATTGGTTGCTTGCGGAATGCCTTGAAGGTCAGGAATGCAGTAGCAATTTCCCTTCAAATTGCCTTAAGAACCATGGCCAAAATCCTCCTCTTCGAGCTCCTTATAAAGTTGAAACTCGGGCTGATTTTTGCCTAGCAATCGACTGCCTTCCTAGTAGTCGATTGCTCCTGTAGCCGTTGTGAGATAAGGGTTTTATCCATGCTGGAAAAACTCCAACGGATAACTCATCAGTCTACTACCAAACCCTAGCAGTCGACTGCTACAATGTCAGTCAACTGCCAAGTTGACTATGAAACTTTCTATGCTTGTGGCCGCAATTAGTAGTCGACTCTTAGGCTAGTCGACTGCCCAAATCTGGCAGTTGACTACCAAGACCACACGGCCGCAGTAGATCGCCAGTTGACTCCTGATCAATCGACTAATCATAATCCCACTTGACTGCTTAGAGTCGACTCGGTTGCCAAGTGTCGAAACACTTACTGGTCCATAACTCCAGTCGATTGCTAAACCTCAAATATGAGGTTTACCTCAAGTATCATTCCCTCATACTTACTAGACCACCCTTAGCCTAGACTTAAGCCTTCTAGTCATCTCCATCAGCCTCATGCCTATCAGATCCCTCCAAGTCATCCATGACTTGTTCATCCATACGCTAGCCTTCAAGTGCTTCCATCGGCTATTATCATGATAACCAGGTCTACACCGCCAAGGCGCATTTGGGCTTACACTGCTAAGACACACACTTGGACTTTACATTGCCAAACATTGGACTTATGCCACCAAGACTACCGCTTGGACTTTACGCCGCCAATATCACACCCTTGGACTTTCCTTGCAACTTTATGTTGGACTTTCCAATTGCCAAGACTCATGCTTGGAATTTCCAATTGTCAAGTACCCATGACTTGGACTTTACCATTGTCAAGACCCATGCTTGGACTTTCCATGCTAAGTACCCATGACTTGGACTTTACCATTGCCAAGACCCATGCTTGGACTTTTCATGCTATGTACACAAGATTTGGACTTTCCATGCTAAGTATACAAGACTTGGACTTTCCAATTGCGAAATGTCCCACTTGGACTTCTCCATCATATGGTCAACTCTATCTCAATCATATAGTCAACTCATTGTCAAACAATGGTCAACCCATTATCAAACATCAAAATGCTACTCAAGTCAAACTCGAGTCCAATCAATCATGACCTAGGCCAATTGCACCAACACAAAGAATATTCTAGGGTTAGGAAAAGCTAGGGTAGCCTAAATTTGCTGAAACTGGGCTAAAAAAACCTTGTTTATCCGAAATCAGCCTTGGCAGTCCACTTGGTCAACAACCAATCAACTGCCCTCAACACCAGTCGACTTCCCAAGGCGACAGTCGACTAGTTTCTCCTAATGCAGAAATCTAGAAATCAGAAATGAAATTCAAAAAATCATAAGTAATTATACATAATTTAAAAAAATAATGAAACTTCATACGTATAATACTTAAGTTAATCATTATAGGTGAAAAATATTTGAAAAATAAAATACCCATTAAATAGTGAGATTGGTATAAAGTTCAAAAACAAAGATAACCTCAATATTTTGATCCTACTTTGTATCAACTTCATCAATGGTGATTGCTATCAAAATATAGGCTTCACCAAGGTTTTTCTAAAAGATTTTTAAATGATTTTAAAACCTTATATTGGACCATGATCTATGGGTTCAATGCACATGACTTGCACATTAGCTTTCCCCATGATCCATCATTATCACTTAATGAGTTCTATGTTCATTATGATGTACTAAATAAACACATGAACTTAACTCATTTCCTAGCATCTCACAAGTGTCTAGGGTATATGAAAACATATACATGTCAATTTAATGTGAGATGTGGGTTTTTGTTCTTCCTTATCTAAGGTCTCATGTATTTTTCTAGGCAACTCTATTTGATTCCCTTATACATAGGACTTCAAGTCATGTCATAGTCGTTAAATCAATTTAAATTAATCCTAAATGCATGAATGATGATTATGGCATACAAGGTAGCATAAATGAAGCATATTCCAATAATCATGATGTCATGGCATATAAATAAAATCTAAGCACTAACATGACATAAAAATTAAACCTAAACATTATCATGACATTTTATATGATTAAATGAAATATGATGTCATGATATGGCAAGACAAACAAAGCATAGCAAGTATACAATACAAAGATATATAATAACTAAGTGTTGAGCTCAAATTGCCATTTTCTAAAATTTACACTA
Source organism: Wurfbainia villosa (assembly GCA_025175895.1). NCBI lineage: Eukaryota > Viridiplantae > Streptophyta > Magnoliopsida > Zingiberales > Zingiberaceae > Wurfbainia > Wurfbainia villosa. The sequence goes on along the minus strand of CM045987.1, from coordinate 91,529,125 downwards.
ATTTGCCATAACCAACAAACCTACCAAGTGTGCCAAAAACCCAAAATGGCACACCATGACCTCTAAACCTAATTGTGCCAATTTTGATCAATTTTCAATACTTCTCAAATTCTATTGACACATCCTAAAATATTTCCAAGGTACCTTGGAAATGACCTAAAGTTCCAACTTTACTATGGTTAGGTTAACTACCCATCCATTCAAGGTTGACACAATCGAACCCATCTAACGTGAAGGGATCACGCTCCTAGGAACCCAATACCTATTGGAGCTCCTTGGGTTTACTAGGTAGTCACAAGGGATATCCTCCCTTAGTGTTGTGTTTCTCCGGCACCGACGTGGGTGTGTGTTCGAACACATTTCGTAAATATGCATACAACGAAAGAAAAACAAGTAATAAATTGATTTATTACAATACACAAACCACACGCATGCAAGGATACAACAAGTGTAAACATAATTGTCATTTCAAATTTTACAATAAAAGAAAATTACTCTAGGTATACCTGACAGATTATGTGAAGCAAAAATAGTATCAACCTTAGCGACCCTCATAAGTTTGGCCTCTATCCGTATCCACGCCGAGTATCATCGGGATAGCTTCAACAAGCTACGCGCCCCATCTTCACACGAGATACTAGTCTCGTATCGAAGATGTTGTGATCCGAGAGACGATCACAATTCGAATCCAATTCAAATCCAAAATGAGTTTCGTAAACTCACTTCTCGAAAGTGGTTTTCGTCAATCAATTGAAGAAACTTCGATCCTCCACTAAAGAGGATTGTCGGAGATCTAATCCTCGAAAAGGAGGTTGCTGCCAGAGTTCCAAACGCTGGCCAAACGACACTCTCGTTACAAAAGACTAAGGCTGTCCAAAGTAGGTAGCAAGGTGGAGGAGGGTTGCCAGCCAAACAAGGTTGGTCGGCGGCAGCCAGGGGGGTCGACGACTGGTGGCAGTCCGATGGATGGAGCTGATGGCCAACGGCTGGGGCTGCAGGTCACGGTGGTAGCTGACCGACAACTGGAGGGGAGGAAGCCAAGGTTTGGGCGGCGGCAACCAAAAGGTCGGCGCACAAGAGAGGGAGATGAGAAGAGAAAACAGCTAGGGTTTCACAAAACCTAAGTCAATCAAACCATCGAGTTATCTCTCAACTTCGTTATTTATAGAGAACATATATCTTATCAATTAAGAGACCTTTTCTCTAAAGCCTTTTCTTGAAAACTTTTTCTCAAAGGGTTATTGGTTCACAACTAAAACCCGTTAACCCGCTCCATTAACATAAGTTAAAATAAACAAAACTGCATTGGTTTATTTTAAGTTAAAACAAACCAACCAATTTTGGTTCATTCGTTTAAAACAAACCAAACCACTTTGGTTTATTTTCCACCATTGGATTAGAACCAAACCTATTTGGTTCATCTATCATGTCTTCATAAGACTCGGTCCATCCATGCTTCCGATGCGACTGAAATAATTTCATACTCGCTCTTTGTTTGGTCTAACCAAACCAAGTTTCTCTCGATATGAGAATCCCATTCTAAAATTCATTTTAAATCCTTTGGATAACACTCGTAGTGTGTGTGACCAAATAGGTTGCCAGTTTATGTTGGTCATCTATAATTAACTATTAATTATAGAACTATCATGAGTGGCACCTAGTAGTACATCATGATCCCCAATTAATCAAAAATTCAACTGTTGACCCCAGAATAACTTCTAAAATCTTTCAACAGCTACAGTGAGTCGTGCCCCATTCCCTTCACTCATATTATACCCACTTGGTTCAGGACATGGTCCATTGTGTCAGTCCCTACTAGGTTGACCATGTCACACCTAGCCCAAGTATTACTTCCTCATCCTCCGGATTCTAGTTACTACACATGTATCCAAGAGTACCATACTCTAAACATGTAATGCTTTTGCCAAAGACTTTAGTATCAATCCGATGAGATGCCATAGAGTATACATCTCCTTGCAAGGAGCGGTGGATCCTCTATAGGCTATTCAAACATCTTCGGCCACTTCAACTTATATCCAATCATCCCGGGTCCACATCTCCTCAGAGATGCTTGCTTAAGATATCAAAGCATAAATCTTCATGACGAAGATGACTTGAATACCGCAAGTCGAAGGAACATCGTACTTAAGCTGCAGTAAGAACTTCATTGACATATCCATATATGCTGAGAACCATATGAAGTCTTATAGCTAGTCACTCTAATAAACTAGTTACCATAACTAGCATCCACAGTTAACTCCGGACATGACAATGTCTCCAGCAAGTGAGAAATGGCTACTTTGATAAACGAAAGAGTATAACTCGTGCTAGTCTCAATAGAATTAATGGTGTCTGAATACATCAATTCATCAACTAGGGATAATTCCAATACATCACAATTACACATGTAGAGATACTCACTAGTTGTGATCCAATCACAAATTCTCTCATGCTATTAATCGTATTGCAGATATTCAATAAATGAGTTCAAGATCCAATCAAATACATGATAGCATGTACACTCAAATAGGGAATCTTCATTTATCAAATAAATGGTACAATCATAAGGCGATTGCCTTAGGACATCTCTCATATATATTTTAACAAACTCCCACTTGGCCTAATGTCAATCGCCACGGTATCCAATAGCATAAGCTCTAACATGACCCTCAAACTTAGTTTGAGGTAAGCCCTTAGTTAAAGTATCCGCTAAGTTCCTTTTAGTGGGAATCTTCTCAATTTGTATTTCCTTCCTACTTATGATCGCTTTGATCAGATGATAGCGGCGAATCACATGTTTGTATCATTGATGAGACCTTAGTTCTTTTGCCTGTGCAATCGTTCCATTATTGTCGTAGTAGACTGGTATTACTTCAATAATGGTTGGAACCACACCAAGTTAAGAGACGAACTTATTGATCCAAACCGCTTCTTTTACTGCTTCCGAAGCTGTAATTTATTCTGCCTCAGTGGTAGAATCCACCATAGTGTCTTGCTTGGAACTTTTCCAGCTTATTGCGCCTCCATTTAAGGTGAATATGTAGCCAAACTGAGACCTGTAATCATCCTTGTCTGTCTGGAAGCTGCCATCCATATACCCACGTATTACCATATCACCCTCTCCATATATTAGAAACACATCCTTAGTTCTTCTTAAGTACTTAAAGATTGTCTTAACAGCCGCCCAATGATCCATTCTTGGATCAGACTGGTATCTTCTCATGACACTCAAAGCATACGATACATCGGGCCTCGTACATAACATAGCATACATGATAGATCCTATTGCGAATGCATAGGGGATCATACTCATGCAAATCCTCTCGTCTTCAGTGCGCGGACACATAGACTTCGAAAGGTGTATCCCATGCCTTATGGGAAGGAAACCTTTCTTGGATTCCGACGTGCTAAACCTCTTTAGCACTCGATCTATATATGTAGATTGTGAAAGACCAAGCAAATGTTTTGATCTGTCTCTATAGATTTTAATCCCGAGGATGTAGATCGCTTCTCCCAGGTCTTTCATGGAGAATATTTTGTATAATCAAATTTTAACTGACTGTAAGACAGATATATCGTTTCCTATAAATAATATGTCATCAACATACAACACTAGGAACATGACTGCACTCCCACTAACCTTCTTTTCACACAGGGTTCGTCTGAATTTTGTGAGAAATCAAACCTTTTGATTGTCTCATCAAAACATATATTCCAGCTCCTGGATGCTTGATTCAGTCCATATATGGACCATCGAAGCTTGCATATCTTGGTTTTATCAACCGATGTGAAACCCTCAGGTTGTATTATATACACGTCCTCGAGTAGGTTTCTGTTAAAGAATGTTATTTTCACATCCATCTGCCATATCTCATAGTCATAATGAGCCGCTATGGCCAGGAGCATCCGAATGGATTTAAGCATAGCTACCGGTGAAAAGGTCTCATCATAATCAACACCTTGTTTTTGATGATAGTCTTTCGCCACTAATCTAGCTTTAAAGCTAATTACATTACCATCCATGCCGGTCTTCTTCTTGAAAACCCACTTACACCCTATAGGCTTAATGCCTTTATATGGGTCCACAAAGTACCAAACTTGATTTTCATACATGGAATCCATTTCCGACTTCATAGCTTCAAGCCATTTGTCCCTTTTTAAAATTTTTAGAACTTCTTCATAACTAGTAGGCTCCTCATCATCAATGAGTAACACGTCATTCGATTCACTTACGAGAAATCCATATCTCTCAGGAATGTTGTGTGTTCTACCAGATCTACAAAGATGTGGTGTTACAATAGGTTCAGCCGATGGCTCATCACTATGAGTTATCAGTTGAGGTGCTTGACCAGGTATCTCATCAATGTCTATTAGAGTCTCTTGAACCTCCTCAAGTTCAATGCTACTCCCACTGTTTTCTTGCAGGAGAAACTCTTTCTCTAGAAACACAGCATGCCTTGAAATAAATACCTTTTGTTCCATAGGATGATAGAATTGGTAACCCCTCATTTCCTTAGGGTATCCAATAAATAGACATTTATCAGATTTAACATCCAATTTGTCTGATACAGTCCACTTCACATAAGCAGGACAACCATATATCTTCAAGTAAGACAAATGAGATTTCTTACTATTCCATATCTTATATGGAGTAGTAGAGACTACCTTGGTCGGAACTCTATTTAACAAGTAAACAGCGGTCTGAAGCGCATAGCCCCAAAAGGACTTGGGAAGATTCGCATGATTCATCATCGACCTAACCATGTCCAACAAGATTCGATTTCGCCTCTCAGATACACCAAGCTGTGGTGTATATAGTGGAGTCCATTGAGATAATATACCATTGTCTCTTAGCTAATCCAGAAACTATTGACTCAAGTATTCACCACCTCGATCAGATCGAAGTATTTTAATACTTTTGCCAAGTTGTTTCTCTACTTCATTTTTGAATTTTTTGAACTTTTCAAGGGCTTCAGACTTGTGTTTCATCAAGAACACATACCCATACCGTGAGTGATCATCGGTAAAGGTGATGAAGTAGATATAGCCTCCTAGAGCATGAGTTGACATAGGTCCGCATACATCAGTATGTATTAGACCATTCAACTCTCCCACCGATTTACCTTTTCAAGTAAAAGGTAACTTAGTCATCTCGCCTTTAAGCATGATTCGCATGTATTGAATGAATCAAATTCAAACAATTCCAGAATTCCACATTGGTGTAATTCGGACTTGCATTTCTTGCTTACATGGACAAGACGGCAATGTCACATGTAGGAATCTAATTGATTATCTTTCCAAGCACGCTTGTTGCTCACTTCGATATTGAAAATATCACCGGATACATCTAATGTATAAATTCCATTGCATAAAGTTCCAGTCTCATAAAGAACATCATTCAAAGTCATGTAACAACAATTGTTACTAAAAGTCAAATGGTACCCATTTCTATTTAAGTAGGAAATAGAAACAATGTTCTTTATTAATGAAGGTACATAATAGCAATAGTCCAGTTCTAAGACAAGTCCTGTAGGGAGCTTCAACAAATATGATCCAATGGCGACCGCAACAACCTTTTCTCCATTGCCAACTCAAAAATTTGATTCTCCCTTGACGAGTCTTCTTCTATTCCTTAGCCCCTGTATGTCATTATATATATGTGAGCTACACCCAGTATCCAATACCCAAGTGTCTGAGGAAATAGAATGACAATCAATAACGAAGATTCCTGAATAGGATGGGCATTGGATGCCTTTTCTTCTTCAAGGACTCAAGATAAATCTTATAGTTTCTTCGCCAATGGCCCTCCTTGCCACAGTGATGGCAAGTGCCCTTTTGAGCTAGTTTCGTCTTCTTTGCCTTTTTCTTCTTCCCCTTGCATTGTTCCTTTGACTTCCTCTTAGAACCTTTCTTTGAGGAATCAACTAACAACGTTGTCTTCTTCTCATGCTTCACAGAAGACTCCACAGTCTTCATTATGTTAAAAAGCTCAGGAATTATGGTTTCAATTTTTTTCATCCGGTAGTTCATCACAAACTGTGAGAAACTCTTGGGCAAACAATGTAGAATTAAGTCAATACTTAATTCATGATCCATCACAAAACTGAGTGTCGCTAATCGCTCGATGTACCCATTCATCTTTAGCACAAATTGCACTACAGATGAACCTTCTTGCATCTTAGAGGTGAAGAGAAGCTTGGAGACATCGATCCTTTCGGATCTCGCTTGCTCATCAAACAACTCTTGAAGATGAAAGACCATAGCATTCACATCCATATGCTCATGCTGCTTCTGAAGCTCAAGTACCATCGCAGCTAGCATGATGCAACTCGCCAGTTCAGAATCATTCACATGTTTCTGATAGGCCAACAATTAGTCCAGAGTTGCATCATCTTTAGGACAAGTGGGAAGAGGCTCTTCGAGGACATATGCAAGCTTTTCCGCCTTAAGAACAATTCTTAGGTTTTTAAGCCAGTCCAAGAAGTTTGGCCTAGTCAATTTATTCGAATCCAAAATAGATCACAAATTCAAAGATGTCATGGTTAAGCGATTAACCTAGAAATACAAATCGAGCATATATGAGAAAGATGATTTAAATGCATCAACATACATTTACAAATCCCATTCATTTTTTGAAAACAAAAACCCTCAAAATCAATTCGGGAGATCGTAGGTCTATCTCTGAATGGGTGGATATACAACATAGATAAGAACAACCTTGGAGAGAGTCCAACAAGCCATTCTTAGCTACGATGGTAGGTATCAAGTATACGAATTGCATATCACATATATACAACTGTCACAATGTTCTATCAACTAATTGAATGTTCACACATACATTGGGTTGTTAACATATTAACAAGTATGCATCATATGCATAGCACCCAATTTCACCTCCCTTCACATCGACCTTGGAGAGAGTCCAATAAATTGATGCTTCAAGTTAAAGTCGACCTATTAATCGCGAAATAGTTTTAATATGGTTAGAGCGCATTCAACCAATTAGCCAGGCTTGGAGAGAGTCGAACAATCCAAACTAATGATTAACCTCTGACTCTTACCATATAAGTAATAAACTATTTCAATGGTTTGAACATGTTCAGGTTCGAGCCGGGCTTGGAGAGAGTCCAACAACCCAAACAAGAAATGAAACTCTGGTTCTAACCATATTAATGGAAGGTGTAGGCTTTAATATTGTGTAAGGGTTTTAAGTGTTGGGTTTCCCTGGCACCGTGGCGGGTGTGTATTCGAACATGTTTCGTAAACATGTCCATAACGGAAGAAATAAAAGCAATAAATCTAATTTATTACAACACACACACCACACACATGCAAGATACAATCATGTGAAGACATAATCGCAGTTTCAAATTATGCAATAAAAGGAAATTACGCTAGTTATATATGACGTATCACGTGCAGCGAGAATGACATCAACCGAAGCAACTCACGCTAGAATTGCCTCTATCTGTATCCACGCCGAGTACCATTAGGATAGCTTCTCTAAGCTATGAGCCTCATCTTCGTAGGAGTCACTAGCCTTGTGTCGAAGACGATGTGATCGAGAGAATATCACAATCCGAATCAAAATTCGGATGCAAAAATGAGTACTCAAAACTCGCTTCTCCGAAGAGGTATTCATTAACCAATTGACGAATCTTTGGTCCTCCACCTATGAGGATTGCCGGAGATCCAATCCCCAGCAAGAAAGTTGTTGTCGGAGCTCCAAACGCCATCCAAACGGCGCTCCAACAATAAGGAAGCAAGCTGCCCAAAAACTGGACAGCTTGGTGGAGGACTTGGCACCGGCCAAAGTAAAAGGGTCGGCTGGTCCTTGGTCACTGGAGCAAAGGAGCGTCGCCGGTGGATCGCCAGCAGCAGTAGGAGGCCGGCGGCAGCAGGTGGCGTCGGTGGTAGCAGCTGGCGTCGGTGGCAAGAGCCCCTTGGGTGGTGGCGGCAAGGAGAAGAGAGGGAGGAGAGGAAGAGAGGTTTTCAAAAATAAAACTCTTAGGGCTCTCCAAACCTCTAGCCGTGCTTTTATAGAGCGCGTGTTTATTAACCACCAAGAAACCTTCTCCTTAGAGTTATTGGTTCATAACCAAAACCCGTTAATCCGCTCCAATAACTTAAGTTAGAATAAAACGAACCGTGTTGGTCTATTTTAAGTTAAAACGAACCGAATCAACTTTGGTTCATTCGTTTAAAAAAAATCAAACCCCTTTGGTTTATTTTCCACCATTGGATTAGAACCAAACCAATTTGATTTATCCATCATGTCTTCAAAAGACACGGCCCATCCATGTTTCCATTGTGACTGAAACGATTTCATTCTCGCTCCTTGTTTGGTCCAACTAAATCTAGTTTCTCTCGTTCTGAGAATCTCATTCTCAAGCTCATTTTAAATCCTTCGGATTATGCTCATTTTGCGTGTGACCAAATAGGTTCCCGATTTATGTTGGTCGTCTATAATTAACTATTAATTATAGAACGATCATGAGTGGCACCTAGTAGTACATCATGATCCCCAATTAATCAGAAAATCAACGGTTGGCTCTAGAACGACTTCTGAAACCTTTCAGCAACCAAAGGGAATTGTACTCCATTCCTTTCACTCATCTTATACCCACTTGCTTCAGGACATGGTCTATTGTGTCAGTCCCCACTAGGTTGACTAAGTCACACTTAGCCTAAGTATTACTTCCTCATCCTCCGGATTCTAGTTACTACACATGCATCCAAGAGTACCATACTCTAACATGTAATGCTTTAGCCAAAGACTTTAGTAACAATCCGACGAGAGGCCATAGGGTATACATCTCCTCGCAAGGAGCGATGAATCCTCTGTAGGCTATTCAAACACCTTCGGTCACTTCGACTTATACCCAATCATCCCGGGTCCATATCTCCTCAAAGATGCTTGCTTAAGATGTCAAAACATAAGTCTTCATAACAAAGATGACTTGAATACCGCAAGTCGAAGGAACATCGCACTTAAGCTACTGTAAGAACTTCATTGACATATCCATATATGCTGAGAACCATATGAAGTCTTACAGCTAGTCACTCCAATGAACTAGTTACCATAACTAGCATCCACGATTAACTCCGGACATCCCAATGTCTCCAACCAGTGAGAAACAGCTTCTTGGATAAACCAAAGAGTAGACCTCGTGCTAGTCTCAACAGAATCGATGGCGTCCGAATCCATCAATTCATCGACTAGGGATAATTCCAATACATCACAATTACACATGTAGAGATACTCACTAGTTGTGATCCAATCACAAATTCTCTCATGTTGTGAATCGTATTGCAGGCATTCAGTAAATGAGTTTAAGATCCAATCAAATACATAAAAATATGTATACTCAAATAGTGAATCTTCATTTATCAAATAAATGGTACAACCATAAGGTGATTGCCTTAGGACACCTCTCATATATTTCTAACAAACTCCCACTTGGCCTAATGTCAATCGCCACGGTATCCAATATCATAAGCTCTAACATGACTCTCAAACTTACTTTGAGGTAAGGCCTTAGTTAAAGGCTCCACTAAGTTCCTTTCAGTGGGAATCTTCTCGATTTGTATTTCTTTTCTACTGATGATCTCCTTGATCAAATGATAGCGATGAAGCACATGTTTGGATCGTTGATGAGACCACATCAAGTTCAGAGACGAACTTCTTGATCCAAACCACTTCCTTTGCTGCTTCCAAAGTTGCAATATATTCTGCCTCAGTGGTAGAATCCACTACAGTGTCTTGCTTGGAACCTTTCCAACTTATTGTGCCTCCATTTAACGTAAATACGTACCTAGATTGAGACCTGGAATCATCCTTGTCTGTCTGGAAGTTGGCATCCGTATACCCGCATATTGCCATATCACCTTCTCCATATATTAGGAACACATCCTTAGTTCTTCTTAAGTACTTAAGGATTGTCTTAACAGTCGCCCAATGATCCATTCCTAGATCAGACTGGAATCTACTCATGACACTCAGAGCATACGATACATCGGGCCTCGTACATAACATAATATATATAATAGATCCTATTGTTGATGCATAGGGAATCTTACTCATGCAAATCCTCTCGTCTTCTGTGCGCAGACACATAGACTTCGAAAGGTGTATCCCATGCCTGATGGGAAGGAAACCTTTCTTGGATTCCGACATGCTAAACCTCTTTAGCACTCAGTCTATATATGTAGACTGCGAAAGACCAAGCAACTGTTTTGATCTATCTCTATAGATCTTGATCCTGAGGATATAGGTCGCTTCTCCCAGGTCTTTCATGGATAATGTTTTGGATAACCAAATTTTAACCGACTGTAAGATAGATATATCGTTTCCTATAAGTAATATGTCATCGACATACAATACTACGAACACGACTGCACTCCCACTAACCTTCTTGTACACACAAGGTTCGTCCGGATTTTATGAGAAATCAAACTTTTTCATTGCCTCATCAAAACGGATATTCCAGCTCCTGGATGCTTGCTTCAATCCATATATGGACCGTCAAAGTTTGCATACCTTGGTTTTATCAACCAATGTGAAACCCTCAGGTTGTATCATATACACATCCTCGAGTAGGTTTCCATTAAGGAAAGTCATTTTCACATCTATCTGCATATCTTATAATCATAATGAGCCGCTATGGCTAGAAGCATCTGAATGAATTTAATCATAGCAACTGGTGAATAGGTTTCGTCATAATCAACACCTTGCTTTTGACGATAGCCTTTCACCACTAATCTAGACTTATAGGTAATCACATTACCATCCATGTCAGTTTTCTTCTTGAAAACCCACTTGCACCCTATAGGCTTAATACCTTTATGTGGGTCCACCAAGTTCCAAACTTGATTTTCATACATGGAATCCATTTCCGACTTCATGGCTTCAAGTCATTTGTCCCTTTCTGAACTTTTTAGAACTTCTTCATAATTGGTAGGCTCCTCATCGTCAATGAGTAACACATCGTTTGATTCACTTATGAGAAATCCATATTTCTCAAGAATGTTGTGTGTCCTACCAGATCTATGAAGATGTGGTTTAACAATAGGTTCAATTGATGTCTCATCACTATGAGTTATCGGTTGAGGTGCTTGACTAGGTATCTCATCAATGTATATTGGAGTCTCTTGAACCTCCTTAAGTTCAACAACGCTCCTAATGTTTTCTTGCAAGAGAAACTCTTTCTCTAGAAACACAGCATGCCTTGAAACAAACACCTTTTGTTCCACAGGATGATATAATTGGTAACCCCTCGTTTCCTTAGGGTATCCAATAAATAGACATTCATCAGACTTAGCATCCAATTGTTGGTGATCGATCGGCCGGCTAGAGGGGGGTGAATAGCCCTCTTTACTTGGATGGAGAATTTTGCTCGTCTACAAAAGATTAGCGCAAGCGGAAACAACAATACAAGATAAGAAAATAAACAAAAGAGAATACAAACAATAACACCGAGATGTAATGTGGTTCACGGCTACGCCGCTAATCCACGATTCGATTCGTCCAAGGTGAATCACTCCTCCAAATCCACTAGATCTATCCTTTGCACCAAACTAGGTGGAGGTAACCTCTTTACAATTTCTCTTCTTACAATAGAATGGAAATAAAGCAAGTAAGAAGAGTGGAAAAACCCTTAGAGCACTTTGGGAGAAGATTAGAGCATAAGCATTTTTCTCCCAAAGCTCCATCCCCTTCCTTTTTATAGAAGAAAAGGGTTTCTTCCCATTGACACAGGAGCAGTCGACTGGTCCTGTAGCCGTTGCCCAATAACGGCCGCTTTCCACGTTGGATTCCATCCAACGGTATTGGCATCAGTCGACTGATCTTACCATCAGTCGACTGATGCTCGATCAGTCGAGTGCTCCATGAGCTCGACTCCATTCTGTGCCCGTGCACAGTGCCACCCGATCATCGCCGTGAGCGATCGTCGATCAACTCATCGATCGCTTGCCGCAATATGCGGTCGATCAACTTGATTCAGCTGACTTAAACCAGTCGATCGAACCATCGACTCAGAGCAGTCGACTGCCATGACATGGCAGTCGACTGGTGTCGGGAAAACTCATCCGACACTTGGCCAAATGGCCAAGTTTCACCTAAGAGCTACCCCTTCCCGGGTTACATCGCTCACTCTCATCCCTCGGAGTCCCTCGCCTTCGAAGTTCTCTTCGTTTGCGGCCACGCCCCTCGGCAGCATCAGGCGCACGGCTCTGCAATGCTCCTTCGCGTCTCTTGCCTCGAAGTCTACTTCCTCCGGCTTCACTCCAAGCTCCTCGTCCGGCGGTCCCTCGGATGCTCCAAGTGCACGGCTTTCGCAAAGCTATCCTTCACCGACTCAAGGCCCGAGTCATGAGATGTGAAACTCGCCACGGCTCCATGTGCGAATTACTAAGTCCTGCATGACTTCAACGCACATATCAAATCACAATTACAAACTAACTTAAACCCTTTGCCACACACATCAAAACCTTATCATGGCAAGAGATTGCCCTAACAATCTCCCCCTTTTTGATGTGTGGCAATCCGTTTAAGTTAGGTAAAAACATTTGATAAAAATTTATAAGGTAAAAAATCATGTAAACATAAACATGATATAGCAACATGCAACTCCCCCTTAATCCATGAAACTCCCCATACAAATTTTCTCCCCCTATCATAATTTACTTAAACATAATCAATTCTCCCCCTTTGACACCATCAAAAAGATTAATACTAAGTTATAAACTTATGACATCAAGTCTAAAAGAAGGAAAATACCAAAAATTGGTTTAACAACTGAAATCAGTCTTTACTGTTCGGAATATCAGGCCACCAATGATCGTTAGGACTACCGATCATTGTACACTGTTTTCAAGAATTCTAATTTTTCGGGGTGAAATTCAGAAATGCATTAAAAATTCCAGAAAATTTGAAAAATCATGAAATTTGGGGAACATATTTCTTGTAAGGTTCTTTATCAGTGAAAAATAGTTTTTCATGAAAAATTATTATATTTTCACGTATTTTCTAAAAATCCAAAAGCTTTAAAAACCACTAGTTTTTTGATCATGTGAGTATCAAGTTTAACACCTAGTTTTGGTTCCAATTGTTTCAAAACATGAATACATAGATTTTAAAGTAAGGAATTGTTTTGAAAACATGTGAAATATCCAACCATGATCTTTGGGCAATATGTCTATGAATTAAACATAAGCCTTCCCCATGATTGGTCTATTATTGCTATTTTGACACTTTAGATGACCATCTAAATGCCATAGGCATTAGTGGACATTTGTATCATCCTAACATCTTACCCATGCTAAGTTTTCAATCATGGTAGCCTATGATGAGTGTGAGATGCATCCTAGAGGGTATTTGTATATACTTAACCATTATATTCATGAAATTCTATCAAGGTTAAGTATCATCCTAGCAAACCTCATGATCATAAAGACATATATGACTTAATTTCACATTATGATCCTGAAACACATGTATTCATTGAATTGTTATCATGCATTAGATATTAAATGATGATAATAAGGTAAACATCATCTAAAGCATGATTTTATCTATTAATAGATACGTTATCATCACCTAACACTATTTCAAAAATATTGTCCCGCCATCCTAAGTCAACCAAAAATATGATATAGGTCAAGTCCATATGGTTGACTACCCTAGGGTTTTTCTAACCCTTAAGGATGTATTTTGGAACCCAAAATAAGTTCTTGCCTATGGGGTTCACTAGAAATTCCTTAGGAATCCATTTCCTAGCAATTACTTTCTTCTTATCCTGTCCCCTAGCAATTAGACATTTATAGGCCTTTTCTTTTTTCTTTTCTTTGTATCCTAGGCCTTTCTTGTTAAAGCTTGCTCTTTGGCTCCCTATGATCATGTTCAATGTGTTGGAGCCAATAGTGAATTTTTCTAGGGCTTTTGTCAAATAGTCTACCTTTTCCCTTAAAGCCCTATTTTCATCCATACATGCATCATTAACATTAAATGGCATATATTCATGTGAGCATGCATCGTCATCATTATCATTAAAACATGCTTTTTCTAATTTATTTTCTAAATCCTTAATTTGATCTAGCATGCTCTTATTTTTCTTTTTCATTCCAAATAAGTCCTTAGTTAAACTAGAAATTATGGAAACTATTTTCTTAGGAGAGGCATTCGTTACCATAGTTTCCATGTTGATGCATTTTAAAATCATTTTCTAATATATGTTTGATTTGGCTTTGAATTTGTGCTCTATTTTGAATTCGAATAAATTAACTGAGCCGAACTTCTTGGACTGGCTTAGAAACTTAAGAATTATTCTCAAGGAGGAAAAGCTTGTGTATGTCCTCGAAGAGCCTCTTTCCGCCCATCCTAGTGATGACGCAACTCTGGACCAATTGTTGGCCTATCGGAAACATATGAGTGATTCTGAACTAGTGAGTTACATCATGCTAGCCGCGATGGTACCCAAACTGCGAAAGTAGCATGAGCATAAGGATACTCATACCATAGTCTTTCATCTTTATGAGTTGTTTGATGTGTTGGGAGGGTTTGATCAATCCGTGAGGGGAAACTTCGCTTCCCACTTCACCTCAGTCGCTTGTTCATGGAGATCCCATCGATGTCCCCAGATTAAAAAAAAATTAATCCTAGACAAAAGGGATTGCCCAAACAACCAAGTCATCATCGTGCTATTCGTTTAGAGAGGTCACGTGAACAAACTTGTTGTTCAAGCGACCAACCTCTATTCTATGAGTAGCTGCGGAATAGACGATGTTCGGATCGCTAGCTTTTGTGTTTATGTTCAGGATCCAAGTATTATTTAGCCACAAACAGAATATATCATGTTCATAATTGAAAAACAAATACAAACAAGTTACAAAAGATAATAGAGAATCGATATACCTATCGATCTTCTAATGTATGACCTTCCTCCTTTCGGACGTCGTGTGGGCAATGATCTAACAAAAGTTTAAGCTCCTAGATTGCCAATCTTCCTTCCTTGCTCGTTCCAAGCAAGAGGAAGAATAGAAACAAAGCTCTATTCCTTCTTTCAACCAACCAACAACCTCCAAGGATGGAGCTTGCCGCCGGCCAAGAAGGAGGAGGAGATTAAGGTGGAAACTGGCCAAGACACCAAGGGAAAGCCCTAAATCTTGTTTCCACCGCCCAAGAAGAAGGAGAAGAGGGAGTTTGGATGCCGACCAAGAGCTGGAAGGGCTTCAATGGGCGCCGACAGCTTGAGGAAGAAGAAAAACAAGGAAGTTCTTTCCTTATTTGGTGCCGCCAATGCTCCAAACCCTAGCCCCTCTTCTTGCCGCCAACTCCAAAAACCCTAGATTCTCTTGATTGATCTCCATGCCAACCCCTTGTTCTCCTTTTATAGAGTTAGGGATAAGCCTCCTTTTAATCTTCATCATTGGTTCTAGGGATTTAATCTCAACTGTCGGATCTAGAGATTTAATCTCAATTGTCGGATCTTAGAGATTTACTCTCTACCTTTGGATCTAGAGTTTTGTTTCTATCCATTGGATCTAAGCTTCATGAGGTGTTAATAGGCTACAATAGGGACCATGAGGAGGAGTTGGATCTTGGCCACCCATGGATCAAGCCCACATAAAGTCCGATCCATTAATTGTTAGGGCAATCTCTTGCCATGATAAGGTTTTGATGTGTGTGGCAAAGGGTTTAAGTTAGTTTGTAATTGTGATTTGATATGTGCGTTGAAGTCGTGCAGGACTTAGTAATTCGCACATGGAGTCGTGGCGAGTTTCACATCTCATGACTCGGGCCTTGAGTTGGTGAAGGATAGCTTTGCGGAAGCCGTGCGCTTGGAGCATCCGAGGGACCGTCGGACGAGGAGCTTGGAGTGAAGCCGGAAGAAGTAGACTTCGAGGCAAGAGATGCGAAGGAGCATTGTAGAGTCGTGCGCCTGATGCTACCGAGAAGCGTGGCCGTAAACGAAGAGAACTTCGAAGGCGAGGGACTCCGAGGGATGAGAGTGAGCGATGTAATCCGGGAAGGGGTAGCTCTTAGGTGAAACTTTGCCATTTGGCCAAGTGTCAGATGAGTTTTCCCGACACCAGTCGACTGCCATGTCATGGCGGATGATCAGTCGATGGTTCGATCGACCGTGGGTTTAAATCGGTGAATAAAGTTGATCACCGATCGCAGCAAAAGGCGGGCGATCGTTGATCGATCATCGTGGAGCACTCGACTGATCGAGCATCAGTCGACTGATGGTAAGATCAGTTGACTGATGCCAATACTGTTGGATGGAATCCAACGTGGAAAGTGGCCGTTATTGGGAAACGGCTACAGGACCAGTCAACTGATCGAGGGCATCAGTCGACTGCTCCTGTGTCAACGGGAAGAAACCCTCTTCCTCTATAAAAAGGAAGGGGATGGAGCTTTGGGAGGCTAATGCTTATGCTCTAATCTTCTCCCAAAGTGCTCTAAGGGTTTTTCCACTCTTCTTACTTGCTTTATTTCCATTCTATTGTAAGAAGAGAAATTGTAAAGAGGTTACCTCCACCTAGCTTGGTGCAAAGGAGAGATCTAGTGGATTTGGAGGAGTGATTCACCTTGGACGAATCGGACCGTGGATTAGCGGCGTAGCCGTGAACCACGTTACATCTCGGTGTTATTGTTTGTATTCTCTTTTGTTTATTTGCTTGTCTTGTATTGTTGTTTTCGCTTGCGCTAATCTTTTATAGACGAGCAAAATCCTCCATCCAAGTAAAGAGGGCTATTCACCTCCCTTTAGCCGGCTGATCGATCTCCAACAAGTGGTATCAGAGCCAGGTTGCTTGTCGAGGACTAACCGCCGCAACAAGCACTTCATCAAAAGATGGCCGGCTCGAACATTCACCCACCGAAATTCGAAGGCGAATTCTCTTGGTGGAAAAAGAGAATGAAGGTATTCTTCGAAACCGACTTTGAAATTCTCTTAATAATGGAAAACAGTTTTGAGTTGCCTAGGAACAAAAATGGGGAGCCATTGGAGAAATCAAGGTGGAGCAAGAGGCAAAGAGAAGAATACTTGGCAAATTCAAAGGCCAAGCATCACCTATACAATGTCCTCCCCCAACAAGAAGTCAACCGGATAGGAGAGTGTGCTAGCGACAAGGAAATGTAGGAGAAACTAATAGAGATTCATGAAGGCACATCCGATGCAAAGCTAGCAAGGAGAGATGTCCTTCGCTCCCAATTGTCCAATATCAAACTCGAAAAGGGAGAGAAGGTAAAATCCCTACACTCTAGATTTAAGGAAATTATAACTGGCTTGACAAGTGTAGGTGAAAAGCTCTCCAACCGGGATATGGTAATGAAGGCCATAGATGCCTTTCCCCGGTCCTCAAGATGGAGCTCCATGGTGGATTCGTTTTACATATCCAAGAACTTGGAAGTAAGTACCTTGGAGGAGTTCTTCTCAACAATGGAGCTCCACGAAACGAGGCTTGAAGGAATAGTTGAAGAGCCAAGAATTCAACCTTCAAGAGGAGTAGCACTTTTGGTGAACAAGGGGAAGAAGAAAATGGAGATCCCCTCCTCCTCCGATGATGAAGCATCCTCCTCCTCCATGGATAGCACGGAAGAAGCCTATATGGTAAGGAGGGTAAGGCGTGCACTAAAAGGTTTTCAATTTAATAAATCTAATGATAGGAAGAGAAGACCAAGGGGGAGGGTCATTTGCTACAATTGCCAAGGAGAAGGACACATAAGGGACAATTGTCCTCTCCTAAACAAGAGCAAAGAAGAGAGGAAGAAGAAAGAAGAAAAGAAAAAGTATAAGAAGAGTAAAAAGAGGGAAGAAGAAAATAAGGCCAAAGAAAAAGGGAAGGCCAAGGCATTCAAAGCAAAGACATGGGATTACCCTTCCTCTTCATCCTCATCCGAAGAAGAAGAACATGTCTACTCCAACCTTGCCCTAATGGCATTTGATGACTTGGATTGCTCTTCCTCCGAAAATGAAGGATCAAGCTCAAGTGGAGAGAGCTCAAGTGAAAGGGGAGCTTCCTCATCTTCCTCATCAGAAGAAGAAGACATGGGAACTATGGTAACGAATGCCTCTCCTAAGAAAATAGTTTCCATAATTTCTAGTTTAACTAAGGACTTATTTGGAATGAAAAAGAAAAATAAGAGCATGCTAGATCAAATTAAGGATTTAGAAAATAAATTAGAAAAAGCATGTTTTAATGATAATGATGACGATGCATGCTCACATGAATATATGCCATTTAATGTTAGTGATGCATGTATGGATGAAAATAGGGCTTTAAGGGAAAAGGTAGACTATTTGACAAAAGCCCTAGAAAAATTCACTATTGGCTCCAACACATTGAACATGATCATAGGGAGCCAAAGAGCAATCTTTAACAAGAAAGGCCTAGGATACAAAGAAAAGAAAAATGAAAAAGCCTATAAATGCCTAATTGCTAGGGGACAAGATAAGAAGAAAGTAATTGCTAGGAAATGGATTCCTAAGGAATTTCTAGTGAACCCCATAGGCAAGAACTTATTTTGGGTGCCAAAATCCATCCTTAAGGGTTAGAAAAACCCTAGGGTAGTCAACCATATGGACTTGACCTATATCATATTTTTGGTTGACTTAGGATGGCAGGACAACATTTTTGAAATAGTGTTAGGTGATGATAATGTGCCTATAAATAGATAAAAATCATGCTTTAGATGATGTTTACCTTATTATCATCATGTAATATCTAATGCATGATAACAATTCAATGAATACATTTGTTTCATGATCATAATGTGAAATTAAGTCATATATGTCTTTATGATCATGAGGTTTGCTAGGATGATACTTAACCTTGATAGAATTGCATGAATATAATGGTTAAGTATATACAAATACCCTCTGGGATTCATCTCACACTCATCATAGGCTACCATGATTGAAAACTTAGCATGGGTGAGATGTTAGGATGATACAAATGTCCACTAATGCCTATGACATTTAGATGGTCATCTAAAGTATCAAAATAGCAATAATAGACCAATCATGGGGAAGGCTTATGTTTAATTCATAGACATATTGCCCAAAGATCATGGTTGGATATTTCACATGTTTTCAAAACAATTTCTTACTTTAAAATCTATGTATTCATGTTTTGAAACAATTGGAACCAAAACTAGGTGTTAAACTTGATACTCACATGATCTAAAACCTAGTGGTTTTTAAAGCTTTTGGATTTTTGGAAAATACGTGAAAATATAATGATTTTTCATGAAAAACTATTTTCACTAATAAAGAACCTTACAAGAAATATGTTCCCCAAATTTCATGATTTTTCGAATTTTCTGGAATTCTTAATGCATTTCTGAATTTCACCCCGAAAAATTAGAATTCTTGAAAATAAAGGTGCGATCGGTAGTCCAATCGAATGATCGGTGGCCTGATATTCGAAGAAAAGTTGATTTCAGTTGTTAAACCAATTTTTGGTATTTTCCTTCTATTAGACTTGATTCCATAAGTTTATAACTTAGTATTAATCTTTTTTATGGTGTCAAAGGGGGAGAATTGATTATGTTTAAGTAAATTATGATAGTTGGAGAAAATTTGTATGGGGAGTTTCATGGATTAAGGGGGAGTTGCATGTTTCTATATCATGTTTATCTTTACATGCTTTCTTACCTTATAAATTTTTATCAAATGTTTTTACCTAACTTAAACGGATTGCCACACATCAAAAAGGGGGAGATTGTTAGGGCAATCTCTTGCCAGGATAAGATTTTGATGTGTGTGGCAAAGGGTTTAAGTTAGTTTGTAATTGTGATTTGATATGTGCGTTGAAGTCGTGCAGGACTTAGTAATTTACACATGGAGCCGTGGCGAGTTTCACATCTTATGACTCGGGCCTTGAGTCGGTGAAGTATAGCTTTGCGGAAGTGGTGCGCTTGGAGCATCTGAGGGACCGCCGGACGAGGAGCTTGGAGTGAAGCCGGAGGAAGTAGACTTCGAGGCAAGAGACGCGAAGGAGCATTGCAGAGTCGTGCGCCTGATGCTGCCGAGGGGCGTGTCCACAAACGAAGAGAACTTCGAAGGCGAGGGACTCCGAGGGATGAGAGTGAGCGATGTAACCCGGGAAGGGGTAGCTCTTAGGTGAAACTTGGCTATTTGGCCAAGTGTCGGATGAGTTTTCCTGACACCGCGATCGCCATGTCATGGCGGGCCGATCGCCCGAGTCGATGGTTCGATCGATCGGTTTAAATCACCGAATCAAGTTGATCACCAACCGCATAAGGGCGATCGATCGATGAGTTGATCACCGATCGCCACGTGCTAGCCGATCGCGGCACCGCAGACGCAGAATGGAGTCGAGTTCGTGGAGCACTCGACTGATCGAGAATGAGTCGACTGATGGTAAGATCAGTCGACTGATGCCAATACCGTTGGATGGAATCCAATGTGGAAAGCGGTCATTATTGGGCAACGACTACAGGACCAGTCGACTGATCGAGGGCATCAGTCGACTGCTTCTGTGTCAATGGGAAGAAACCCTCTTCCTCTATAAAAAGGAAGGGGATGGAGCTTTGGGAGGCTAATGTTTATGCTCTAATCTTCTCCCAAAGTGCTCTACGGGTTTTTCCACTCTTCTTACTTGCTTTATTTCCATTCTATTGTAAGAAGAGAAATTGTAAAGAGGTTACCTCTACCTAGCTTGGTGCAAAGGAGAGATCTAGTTGATTTGGAGGAGTGATTCACTTTGGACGAATCGGACCGTGGATTAGCGGCGTAGCCGTGAACCACGTTACATCTCGGTGTTATTGTTTGTATTCTCTTTTGTTTATTTTCTTGTCTTGTATTGTTGTTTCCGCTTGCGCTAATCTTTTGTAGACGAGCAAAATCCTTCATCCAAGTAAAGAGGGCTATTCACCCCCCTCTAGCCGGTCGATCGATCTCCAACATTAATGATAATCCAATCCACTAAAGGATTATCATTGAACTACCTCACCAACCCCTATAAGATAATATGGGCTCCATATTTTATTTGTACATTTTCTCCCCGTGTTTAAGATCTCGAATGTCCGTCGATTAATTAATTTACTGATCATTAATTAATCAACATTAAACTCCATGATTAGTACCACTCAACCTTTTCATCATGCCGGACTAAGTCCACCTGCAGAGTTTACATGATGAACCTTATGAGCTCCTCAAGGGGACATCATCATCCTAATATATAGGACATAGTTTCCTCCTATAATCAACGACACACCATATAAATAATATCATTTCCCAACGTACCGAGCCTATTGATTTAATCTATAAATCTCGCCCATTGGTAAATCAAAGAAATGAATATTAAGTATATGTGCCCATTATTATATCGGGATTAAGAGCATATACAATATAATATCCGAGGTCCGATTCGATTATGTAGTTAGCAATAAATCGAATCACCTCTAAGTCGGTCCTGCTCAATACACATAAAGTGCACTAGTGTGATTCTATGGTCAAGACACACCAATATCAAATCACACTACAACCATTCCGATGGTTTGTCCAAAGTCATCTCGGCTGTGAGCCTTTACTTATACTTTTCAAGGAGCCGATAACATGATCTCCCGTGTGACACCACACACCATGTTATCTACAATATAAAGTATTAGACAATATGTATAACCATAAAAATATACAAACAATGATCATGTGATTCTTATTTCAAAATAAAGATGTTCATACAAAAGATAGACTTTTTAGTATACATCCCTACAATCTCCCATTTATACTAAAAGACTATGCTGTCCTCAAATAGCCATACATCTGATCCCCATTCCCTACACATGCCTATCAAAAGCTCTCGCCGAAAGGGCCTTAGTGAAAGGATCTGCCAGGTTATCCTCCGATGCAATCTTGGCCACAACAACTTCTCCTATCTTTACGATTTCTCGTGTCAGGTGGTACTTGCGCTCTATGTGCTTACTTGCCTTATGGGTTCGTGGTTCTTTTGAGTTTGCAACTGCACCACTATTATTACAATAAATTGTGATAGTTCTGGGCAAACCAGGAATCATATCCAAGTCCATCAGGAAGTTCCTGAGCCACACAGCTTCTTTGGCTGCCTCAGAGGCTGCCACATACTCAACTTCCATGGTGGAGTCCGCCACGCATTTCTGCTTGACACTCCTCCATACAATGGCTCCACCTCCCAAAGTAAACACAAAACCTGAGGTAGACTTACTATTATCCCTGTCTGACTGGAAGTCAGAATCTGTGTAACCCACAGGGAGTAATTGGTCTACCAGGTAAACTAGCATATAATTCCTAGTCCTTCTCAGGTACTTCAATATATGCTTTACCGCAATCCAATGTCCCTGTCCTGGATTACTCTGATATCTACTGACCATGCCCACGTCATAGCAGATATCTGGTCTCGTACATAGCATCGCATACATGAGGCTTCCTACTGCCGAAGCATAAGGAACCCCCTTCATCTCCTCTATCTCCTCAGATGTCCTTGGACACATCCTTAGATAAAGGAACTCCATGCCTGAAAGGTAGAAAACCCTTCTTGGAGTTCTGCATGCTAAAACGCTCAATAATCGTGTCTATGTATGAAGCTCGGGATAAGCACAACATCCTTTTCCTGCAATCCCTTATAACCTTGATCCCAAGGATGTGTCCCACCTCTCCCAAGTCCTTCATATCAAACTATTTGGACAACCATACCCTTACGTCCGATAACACCTTGATATTGTTGCCAATCAACAAAATGTCATCTATGTATAGTACAAGAAATACCACTACGTTTCCGTCACATCTCTTGTATACACAAGACTCATCCAGACTTTGAATAAATCCATAAGACTGGATTACCTCATCAAAGCGGATGTTCCAAGACCTCGAAGCTTGCTTCAATCCATAAATGGACCGATTAAGCTTACATACAAGATGCTCTTTGCCCTTCGCAATGAATCCCTCTGGTTGCTTCATATAGATGTTTTCCTCAAGACTTCCATTAAAGAAAGCTGTCTTGACATTCATCTGCCACACCTCATAATCCATATGAGCTGCTATGCATAAGAGAATTCGGATAGACTTAAGCATGGCTACCGGCGAAAAGGTCTCCTCATAATCGATACCCTCTTTCTGAGTATTCCCCTTCGCAACAAGGCTTGCTTTGAAGGTCTCAACCTTCTCATCTATTCCTCTCTTTCTCTTGTAGATCCACTTGCATCCAATAGTTTTTACACCATCGGGTGGTTCTACTAGCTCCCAGACCTGATTTGAATCCATAGATTCAATCTCAGCATTCATTGCACTTTGCCAAGATACTACATCTTTATCTTGGATTGCCTCGTCATATGTCCAGGGATCAAGTTCATGTTCGCCAGGTACTAAATCAAAAGATTCTCCCAAGAACATGAATCTATTAGGCTATCTCACAACCCTCCCACTACGATGAGATATCTCCTGTGTATCCTCTGTGATACACGGTGCAGTGACTTATGGTATATCCTCTTGTACCGGTGGTACTGAAGAAGTGACTTCCCCTTTTAATTCCTCCAGAACAATTTTACTCTTGGGCTTGTGGCTCATCACATAGTCTTCCTCTAGAAATCTGGCGTTCGTGCTAACGATCACCCTCTGATCTCTTGGACTATAAAACAAACCACCCTTTGTTCCTCTAGGATAGCCAAGGAACATGCGTACTTCTGTACGAGGTTCCAACTTATCAACATCTGCCTTCAGCACATGTGCTGGACTCCCCCATATCCGAATATGTCTTAGACTAGGCTTTCGCCCAGTCTACAATTCTGTGGGAGTAGAAGGCACTGATTTAGATGGAACTAAGTTTAGAACGTACACCATCGTATCTAGAGCATATCCCCAGAATGAATCTGGCAACTAAAAATAACTCATCATCGATCTAACCATCTCCATAAGAGTCCTATTCCTTCGCTCTGCTACACCATTCTGTTGGGGTGTGCCAGGTGCAGTCAATTGGGATTGAATCCTAGCCTCTGATAAGTAATTCCTAAACTCTCCCAAGAGGTACTCGCCACCACGATCAGATCGTAGTGTCTTGATACTTTTACCTTGATATTTCTCCACATCAGCCTTGAATTCTTTGAACTTGTCAAAGCATTCAGACTTGCGGCGCATCAAGTAAATGTATCAATATCTCGAGTAATCATCTATAAAAGAGATGAAATATTCAAAGCCACCTCTAGCCTGGATAGATATAGGACCACACAAATCAGAATGAACCAATTCTAACACATCTTTGGCTCTATACCCCTTGGCCTTAAAAGGCCTTTTGATCATTTTACCCTCCAAGCAAGATTCGCAAGTTGGGAAATCCTCCACCACTAATGAACCCAAAGGTCCATCAGCTATCAACCTTTGAATTCTGCTTAGGTTAATATGACCAAGCCTAAGATGCCAAAGATATGTTTGGTTCATCTTCGAAAGTTCTTTTCTCTTATTGGAATTAGAAGATGAGTTATTAATTTCAATTTGCATCGTGGGAGCTTTTGGTTCAAGTGTGTACAAATTTCCTATCAATGCACCCGAATAGATAATGTCCCTATTCCTTTTTATAACAACTCTGTCATTAAAAGAAATAGAATATCCATCCATAAACAATTTAGAAACTGAAATTAAATTCTTTCTAAATAAGGGTACATAAAGGCAATTCTTAAGAACCAAAACTTTATTTTTCTCAAAAGATAAATGAACGTCTCCCACTGCAACTGCCACCACCTTCGTGGCATCGCCCAAGTACACGGTAGTCTCCCCCTCAGCCAGTCGTCTGGTTTCCTGGAACCCCTGCAAAGTATTGCAGACATGATCAGTGGCTCCCGTATATACACACTAGGTGTCGGTAGATAACACCGCTAAAAATATTTCAACAACTAGACCAAAAGATATATCTTTGTTCTGCTTGCGGTTGGGGCAGTCCTTCTTCCAGTGTCCAGTCTACTTACAAGTGAAACACTTGCCTTTCGGCTTCTTCACTCCTCCCTGAGTACCTCCCACCACCTTCGCCCCAGTTTGCTTCTTCTTCTTCTTGCCTTTTGTCTTAGAAGTAGAAACCTTTTGGGTCACCATGGCATGTGCCTGAGCACTCTGACGAAATAGACCCTCTGCCGCCTGGAGTTCTGTCAGAAGTTATACCAACGAATACAACCTCTTGTTCATGTTGTAGTTTAGGCAAAACTGTTCAAAACTCCTAGGTAGAGACTGGAGTATGATATCGAGTTGGGTTTCCCCATCGATCTTAGCTCCAAGGACCTCCAGCTCATTCAAATGAGCCATCATCTTGAGAACATGATCCCTTACGGGTGTTCCCTCGATCATGGTGGTCATCATCAAGTTTCTCATGGCTTCTTGCCTCGCATCCTGATTTTGGTGTCCGAAAAGCTCTTTGAGATTGAGCATCATGTCATAAGCAGTGGGCATGGCTTGATTCTGATGTTGCAGTACATTTGACATAGATGCCAAAATGTAACACCGCACCATCTCATCGGCCTT
This sequence comes from Wurfbainia villosa, assembly GCA_025175895.1. Taxonomy (NCBI): domain Eukaryota; kingdom Viridiplantae; phylum Streptophyta; class Magnoliopsida; order Zingiberales; family Zingiberaceae; genus Wurfbainia; species Wurfbainia villosa. The sequence continues at coordinate 91,503,614 of CM045987.1, read as the reverse complement.
GATCCACTTCTTATAACTCTCTCTCTCCTTTTTCCCAAAATCATCTACAGGCTTAGAAGGGCACTCTTCGAGGAGTACATATTTGTATTCCTCAGCAGTTAAGACAATGTCTAGATTCCTCTTCCAATCAACATAGTTGGGTCCAGTAAGTTTGTTCTCTTTCAATATCACAGCAAGTGGGTTGAAAGTCATTTTGAAAGAAAACCTAAGAATCACATAAATCAAAACATTATATTTTAAAAAATTATTGATTCCTCAAACAATAAAATTTTAAAATCATGACCTTGTGATCTGCAAACAAACTCATCCGATGGGGAGGAAGACACTCAGAGCCGACGCGCAAGTTTGTTTGCATCACTTGTCAAATCGTAATGGAGGTCGTAGGAATTTAAAAAATTTCCCTCTCCCACTTAGTAATTTGAAAATGAGGAATTTTCTAGCCTACGACATGCATATCAAACAATAAGCAATAAATACGAAAAATAAAATTTTTTTAACTATTATGGCTTTTGTCTTCAATATGTCTCCAGTCGCATCGCCATCTCGTCCGCTCCTCCCACGCCATGTACGAGCCATTCGGAGATCCGAGCCGAGACTAAAATCTATTTTAATTTACATCCATCGATCCTATTCCCCACGAAGGAGTGTACATGAAATCTAGATCGAAAGTAAACTAAAATAAAAAGAGTGGCTAAACAATGTTGTATCTAATTTACAAAAAACCAAATACTAGCCTCGTCAACCCCGAGGATTCAACAAAATATACTATTACACACATGCAATCACATACACACATATGGCCATAATAGTCGGATCTTATGCCTGCAACCAAAGAGTTAAACTACGCATATCCTACTATTATCCGGCACATATAATATATGAAAAATGTATAAGAGTAACCGAATCCTTAAACACACAAAACCGAAAACCTTGGCTCTGATACCAATTGTTGGGAGGGTTTGATCAATCCGTGAGGGGAAACTTCGCTTCCCACTTCACCTCGATCGCTTGTTCATGGCGATCCCATCAATGTCCCCGGATTAAAAAAAAAATAATCCTAGACAAAAGGAATTACCCAAACAACCAAGTCATCATCGTGCTATTCGTTTAGAGAGGTCACTTGAACAAATTTATTGTTCAAGCGACCAACCTCTATTCTACGAGTAGCCACGGAATAGACGATGTCCGGATCGCCGACTTTTGTGTTTATGTTTGGGATCCAAGTATTATTTAGCCACAAACAGAATATATCATGTTCATAATTGAAAAACAAATACAAACAAGTTACAAAAGAGAATAGAGAATCAATATACCTCTCGATCTTCTAATGTATGACCTTCCTCCTTTCGGACGTCATGTGGGCGACGATCTACCAAAAGTTGAAGCTCCTAGATCACCTATCTTCCTTCCTTGCTCGTTTCGAGCAAGAGGAAGAATAGAAACAAAGCTCTATTCCATCTTTCAACCAACCAACAACCTCCAAGGATGGAGCTTGCCACCGGCCAAGAAGGAGGAGGAGATTAAGGTGGAAACCGTCCACGAAACCAAGGGAAAGCCCTAAATCTTGTTTCCACCACCCAAGGAGAAGGAGAAGAGGGAGTTTGGACGCCGGCCAAGAGCTGGAAGGTCTTCAATGGGCACCAACAGCTTGAGGAAGAAGAAAAACAAGGAAGTTCTTTCCTTATTTGGTGTCGTCAATGCTCCAAACCCTAGCCCCTCTTCTTGCCGCCAACTCCAAAAACCCTAGCTTCTCTTAATTGATCTCCACGCCAACCCCTTGTTCTTCTTTTATAGAGTTAGGGATAAGCCTCCTTTAAATCTCCACCATTAGTTCTAGGGATTTAATCTCAACCGTCGGATCTAGAGATTTAATCTCAACCGTCGGATATTAGAGATTTAATCTCTACCTTTGGATCTAGAGTTTTGTTTCTATCCATTGGATCTAAGCTTCATGAGGTGTTAATAGGCTACAATAGGGACCATGAGGAGGAGTTGAATCTTGGCCACCCATGGATCAAGCCCACATAAAGTCCGATCCATTATTGATAATCCAATCCACTAAAGGATTATCATTGAACTACCTCACCAACCCCTATAAGATAATATGGGCTCCATATATTATTTGTACAATTTCTCCCCGTGTTTAAGATCTCGAATGTCCGTCGATTAATTAATTTACTGACCATTAATTAATCAACATCTAACTCCATGAGTAGTACCACTCAACCTTTTCATCATGCCGGACCAAGTCCACCTGGAGGGTTTACATGATGAACCTTATGAGCTCCTCAAGGGGACATCATCATCCTAATATATAGGACACGGTTTCCTCCTATAATCAACGGCACACCATATAAATAATATCATTTCCCAACTTACCGAGCCTATCGATTTAATCTATAAATCTCGCCCATTGGTAAATCAAAGAATTGAATATTAAGTATATGTGCCCATTATTATATCGGGATTAAGAGCATGTACAATATAATATCCGAGGTCCGATTCGATTATGTAGTCAGCAATAAATCGAATCACCTCTAAGTCGGTCCTGCTCAATACACACAAAGTGCACTAGTGTGATTCTATGGTCAAGACAAACCAATACCAAATCACACTACAACCATTCCGATGGTTTGTCCAAAGTCATCTCGGTTGTGAGCCTTTACTTATACTTTTCAAGGAGCCGATAACATGATCTCCCGTGTGACACCACACACCATGTTATCTACAATGTAAAGTATTAGACAATATGCATAACCATAAAAATATACAAACAATGATCATGTGATTCTTATTTCAAAATAAAGATGTTCATACAAAAGATAGACTTTTTAGTATACATCCCTACATGATGAATAAGTGAGATCCGAAATGTTTGAAGTCTCCAAGCTCCTCTTCACCTCTGAGATGCAAGAAGGTTCATTTGTGGTACTGCTCAACATGCTGAAGACTATGAAGCCTTCTGTGAAGCATGAGCAGGGGACGGTGTTGTTAGTTGATTCCTTGAAGAAAGGTTTTAAAAGGAAGTCAAAGGAACAACAGAAGGGGAAGAAGAAAAAGGCTAAAAAGACAGAACCAGCTCAAAAGGGCACTTGCCATCATTGTGGCAAGGAGGGCCATTGGCGAAGAAACTGCAAGATTTATCTTGAGTCGATGATGAAGAATAAGACATCAGATGCCCCATCTTCTTCAGATATCTTTATTATTGATTGTCATTCTATTTCCTCAAACACTTGGGTATTGGATACTGGGTATGGCTCACATATATGTAATGACATACATGGGCTAAGGAATAGAAGAAGACTCATCAAGGGAGAGTCAAATTTACATGTTGGGAATGGAGCAAAGGTTGATGCACTCGCCATCGGAACGTATTTGTTAAGACTCCCTACAGGACATGTCTTAGAACTGGACAATTGCTTTTATGTTCCTTCGTTGATAAAGAATATCATTTATATTTCTTGTTTAAATAGAAATGGGTACCATTTGACTTTTAGTAACAATTATTGTTACGTAACTTTGAATGTCGTGCTTTATGGGACTGGAATATTGTGCAATGGTATATATACATTAGACGTATCCAGTGACATCCTCAATATCAAAATGAGCAACAAGCATGCTCGAAAAAATAATCAATTAGACTCCTACATGTGGCATTGTCATCTTAGCCATGTGAGCAAGAAATGCATGTCCGAATTACACCGATGTGGAATTCTGGAATCGTTTGAATTAGATTTATATGATACATGCGAATCATGCTTAAAAGGCAAGATGACTAAGTTACCATTTACAAAAAATGGTGAACCGATGGGAGAGTTGCTTGGTCTAATACATACTGATGTATGCGGACCTATGTCAACTCAAGCTCTAGGAGACTATAACTACTTCATTACCTTCTCCGATGATCACTCACGGTTTGGATATGTGTTCTTGATGAAACACAAGTCTGAAGCCTTTTAAAGGTTCAAAGAATTCAGAAATGAAGTAGAGAAACAACTTGGCAAGAGTAATAAATTATTTCGATCGGATCGAGGTAGTGAATACTTGAGTCAAGAGTTTCCGGATTATCTTAGGGACAATGGTATATTGTCTCAATGGACTCCGCCGTATACACCACAACTTAATGGTGTATCTGAGAGGCGAAATCAGACCTTGTTGGACATGGTCAGGTCAATGATGAATCACGCGAATCTTTCTAAGTCCTTTTGGGGCTATACACTTCAGACAGCTATTTACTTGCTAAATAGAGTCCCAACCAAGGTAGTCTCTACTATTCCATATGAGATATGGGCTAGTAAGAAACCACATTTATCTTACTTGAAGATATGAGGTTGTCCTGCTTATGTGAAACGGACTATGTCAGACAAATTGGTGTTAGGGAAATCTCTTGCCATAATAAGGTTTTGATGTGTGTGGCAAAGGGTTTAAGTTAGTTTGTAATTGTGATTTGATATGTGCGTTGAAGTCATGCAGGACTTAGTAATTCACACATGGAGTCGTGGCGAGTTTCATATCTCATGACTTGGGCCTTGAGTCGGTGAAGGATAGCTTTGCGGAAGCCGTGCGCTTGGAGCATCCGAGGGACCGTCGGACGAGGAGCTTGGAGTGAAGCCAGAGGAAGTAGACTTCGAGGCAAGAGACGCGAAGGAGCATTGCAGAGCCGTGCGCCTGATGCTGCCGAGGGGCGTGGCCGCAAACGAAGAGAACTTCGAAGGCGAGGGACTCCGAGGGATGAGAGTGAGCGATGTAACCCGGGAAGGGGTAGCTCTTAGGTGAAACTTGGCCATTTGGCCAAGTGTCGGATGAGTTTTCCCGACACCAGTCGACTGCCATGTCATGGCAGTCGACTGCTCTGAGTCGATGGTTCGATCGACTGGTTTAAGTCAGCTGAATCAAGTTGATCACCGATCGGACAAGAGCGGTCGATCGATGAGTTGATCACCGATCGCTCACGCCAGATGATCGGGTGGCACTGTGCACGGGCACAGAATGGAGTCGAGCTCGTGGAGCACTCGACTGATCGAGCATCAGTCGACTGATGGTAAGATCAGTCGACTGATGCCAATACCGTTGGATGGAATCCAACGTGGAAAGCGGTCGTTATTGGGCAACGGCTACAGGACCAGTCGACTGCTCCTGTGTCAACGGGAAGAAACCCTCTTCCTCTATAAAAAGGAAGGGGATGGAGCTTTGGGAGAAAAATGCTTATGCTCTAATCTTCTCCCAAAGTGCTCTAAGGGTTTTTCCACTCTTCTTACTTGCTTTATTTCCATTCTATTGTAAGAAGAGAAATTGTAAAGAGGTTACCTCCACCTAGTTTGGTGCAAAGGAGAGAACTAGTGGATTTGGAGGAGTGATTCACCTTGGACGAATCGGACCGTGGATTAGCGGCGTAGCCGTGAACCACGTTACATCTTGGTGTTATTGTTTGTATTCTCTTTTGTTTATTTGCTTGTCTTGTATTGTTGTTTCCGCTTGCGCTAATCTTTTGTAGACAAGCAAAATCCTCCATCCAAGTAAAGAGGGCTATTCACCCCCTCTAGCTAGCCAATCGATCACCAACAAGTGGTATCAGAGCCAAGTCGCTTGTCGCGGACTAACCGCCGCAACTAGCACTTCATCAAAAGATGGCCGGCTCGAACATTCACCCACCGAAATTCGAAGGAGAATTCTCTTGGTGGAAAAAAAGAATGGAGGTATTCTTCGAAACTGACTTTGAAATTCTCTTAATAATGGAAAACGGTTTCGAATTGCCTAGGAACGAAAATGGGGAGCCATTGGAGAAATCAAGGTAGAGCAAGAGGCAAAGAGAAGAATACTTGGCAAATTCAAAGGCCAAGCATCACCTATACAATGTCCTCCCCCAACAAGAAGTCAACCGGATAGGAGAGTGTGCTAGCGCCAAGGAAATGTGGGAGAAACTAATAGAGATTCATGAAGGCACATCCGAGGCAAAGCTAGCAAGGAGAGATGTCCTTCGCTCCCAATTGTCCAATATCAAACTCGAAAAGGTAGAGAGGGTAAAATCCCTACACTCTAGATTTAAGGAAATTATAACCGGCTTGACAAGTGTAGGTCAAAAGCTCTCCAACCATGATATGGTAATGAAGGCCATAGATGCCTTTCCCCGGTCCTCAAGATGGAGCTCCATGGTGGATTCGTTTTACATCTCCAAGAACTTGGAAGTAAATACCTTGGAGGAGTTCTTCTCAACAATGGAGCTCCACGAAACGAGGCTTGAAGGAATAGTTGAAGAGCCAAGAATTCAACCTTCAAGAGGAGTAGCACTTTTGGCGAACAAGGGGAATTTCCTATATTGTAATTTCCTAATCATATTAGGAAATTTCCAATTTGAATTTCCTTATTTGTCATAACTATTTATGAAAATAAAATATGTTTGAGATTTGATTTCCCAAATCAAATCATGATTAAAATAGGAAACATATTTCTAAATCTAATCACATATTTTATTTATGGAAAGTGTTAATTTCCATAAATACTTCTAAACATTCCAAAAGTAGAAAATTTCTATAAATACTTCTAAACTTTTCAAAAGTAGAAAATTTCCATAAATATAATTATGACAATCGCAAAATAATTTTACGATTATGTCGGAACACAGTGTGGCTTTGATACCACTGTTGGGTTTCCCCGGTACCGCGGCAGGTGTGTATTCGAACATGTTTCGTAAACATGTGTACAACGAAAGAAATAAAAGCAATAAATTTAATTTATTACAATACACACACCACACGCATGCAAGATACAATCATGTGTAGACATAATCGCAGTTTTAGATTTTGCAATAAAATGAAATTACGCTAGTTATACCTGACGTATCACGTGCAGCGGAAATGACATCAACCAGAGCAACTCACGCTAGAATTACCTCTATCCGTATCCACGCTGAGTACCGTCAGGATAGCTTTGCCAAGCTATGAGCCTCGTCTTTATAGGAGTCACTAGCCTCATGTTGAAGATGATGTGATCGAGAGAAGATCACAATTCGAATCAAAATTCGGATGCAAAAATGAGTCCCCAAAACTTGCTTCTCCGAAGAGGTATTCGTCAACCGACTGAGGAATCCTTGGTCCTCCACCTATGAGGATTGTCGGAGATCCAATCCCCAGAAAGAAAGTTGTTGTTAGAGCTCCAAATGTCATTCAAATGACGCTCCAACAATAAGGAAGCAAGCTTTCCAAAAACTGGACAGCTTGGTGGAGGACTTGGCGTCGGCCAAAGTAAAAGGGTAGGCTATTCAAACACCTTCGCTCACTTCGACTTATACCCAATCATCCCGAGTCCACATCTCCTCAGAGATTCTTGCTTAAGATGTCAAAGCATAAGTCTTCATGACCAAGATGACTTGAATACCGCAAGTCAAAGGAACATTGCACTTAAGCTGCTGTAAGAACTTCATTGACATATCCATATATGCAGAGAACCATATGAAGTCTTACAGCTAGTCACTCCAATGAACTAGTTACCATAAATAGCATCCACGATTAACTCCGGACATCCCAATATCTCCAGCCAGTGAGAATCAGCTGCTTGGATAAACCAAAGAGTATACCTCGTGCTAGTCTCAACAGAATCAATGGTATCCAAATCCATCAATTCATCGACTAGGGATAATTCCAATACATCACAATTACACAAGTAGAGATACTCACTAGTTGTGATCCAATCACAAATTCTCTCATGTTGTGAATCATATTGCGGACATTCAGTAAATGAGTTTAAGATCCAATCAAATACATGAAAATATGAATACTCAAATAGTGAATCTTCATTTATCAAATAAATGGTACAACCATAAGGTGATTGCCTTAGAACACCTCTCATATATTACTAACATTAAAGTCTCATCATCTTTGCATGCAAATAACTATTATCTACATGGCATGACACACATGACATACATCTACATGTCATGACATGCATGGCATAAAGATATGCATCTAATGCAATTACATGACATACAATTATGACATGTACAAATAGTTTTTTTATTTGTATAACTAATTTTAGAAATAAAATATGTTTGAGATTTGATTTCTCAAATCAAATCTTGATTAAATTAGGAAAAAAAATTTCAAATCTAATCACATATTTTATTTATGGAAAATATTAATTAAGGAAATTCAAATTTAATTTAGAAAACAAATTTCCTAAATTGTAATTTCCTAATTACATTAGAAAATTTCCAATTTGAATGTTTTTACTAATTAAAATTTCCATAATTATTTCTAAAGTTTTCAAAAGTAGAAAATTTCAAAAAATATAATTATGACTATCATAAAATAATTTTACAATTATGTCGGAACACAGTCGAGCTTTGATACCACTGTTGAATTTCCCTGGCACCGATGTGAGTGTGTTTGAACATGTTTCGTAAACAAGCACACAGCGGAAGTAAAAACAAGTAATAAACTGATTTATTACAGCACACACACCACACGCATGCAAGGATACAATAAGTGTAGATATAATTGTCATTTCAAATTTTATAATAAAAGAAAACTACTCTAGGTATACCTGACGGATTATGTGAAGTGGAAATGTTATCAACCTTAGCGACCCTCATAAGTTTCGCCTCTATCCATATCCACGTTGAGTATCATCGGGATAGCTTCAACAATCTACAAGCCCCATCTTCACATGAGATATTAGTCTTGTATTGAAGACATTGTGATCCGAGAGACAATCACAATTCGAATCCAAAACGAGTTTCGTAAACTCACTTCTCGAAGCGGTTTTTGTCAACCGATTGACAAAACTTTGATCCTCCACCAAAGAGGATTGCCAGAGATCCAATCCTCGATAAGGAGGTCGCTGCCGGGGTTTTGAACGTTGACTAAAAGACTAAGGTTGTCCAAAGTGGGCAGCAAGGTGGAGGAGGGTTGCCAGCCAAACAAGGTTGGTCGGCAGTGTAGAGGATTCGGTGGCCGCTAGAGGGGGGGTTGAATAGCTTGTTTCGATGTATCGATGGAATTCGTTGCGTGCTCACTACAAAATGTGTTATACGCAGCGGAAATAGAAATAATAAAACAAATACAACACAAATACAAGCACTACACAAGATATAATGTGGTTCGGAACCGAATGGTTCCTACTCCACGGATTGAGCTCTAAAGAGCTCTAGCGATGCCACAACCACCACTAAACAATAAACTCCTTCTCGACAACACGTCGGAGGCGGAGAAACCTCTTACAAGATATTACAACAATAACACACGAAAATACAAGCAAAATACAAAGAAATGTAAAGAGCACTTTACAATATAGGGTTTTTGAGCACTTGCTTGTTGGTTGCTTGGATGAACTTGAAGGACTCTGAAATGCATCTGCAAATCGCCTCAACAAAGCTCCCAAAGAACCATTGCTGAAATCCTCCTCGAATCGGGTTGGATTTCGTAAGGCCCGATCATTGCCAATACTATTGTCGTGAGACAACGGCTCAATCCACACTGGAAAAATTCCAACGGATCTCTTGGCAATTGACTGATGACATCACCAGTCGACTACTAGCATCCGTAGCCGATCGCTTGATCGACTACGGAGCGACATTCTTCGCGGCGAACCATCGGTCAGCGTCCATGGCGATCGATCACTTATCAATCGATTGCTCCAATGAGCAGTCGACTGCAAGAGCCTTTTCATCCCTTAAATAGCAGCCGAACTCTAGTCGATTCAGGCAGTCGAACCGGCCATAATGGCAGTCAACTGCCAACCTCAAATGTGAGGTTTTAACCTCAAGTATGGTGCCCCCATACTTGTTAGACCACCCTTAGCCTAGACCTAAGCCTTCTAGCCACCTCCATCAGCCTCGCGCCTAACGGATCCCTCCAAGTCATCCATGACTTGTTCATTCATATGCTAGCCTTCATGACTTGTTCATTCATACGCTAGCCTTCATGACTTGTTCATTCATACGCTAGCCTTCCGGTGCTTCCATCGGCTATGTCATGCTAACAGTGTCTACACCGCCAAGGCACATTGGACTTATGCTGCCAAGACTCCGCTTTGACTTTACGTCGCCAACCATTGAACTTATGCTACCAAGACTCCCGCTTGGACTTTACGTCGCCAATATCAAACCCCTTGGACTTCTCAAATGCCAAGACTCAAGCTTGGACTTTCCCTTGCCAACCCATGTTGGACTTTCCATGCCAAGACCCATTCTTGGACTTTTCTTTGCCAAAATCCATGCTTGGACTTTACATGCCAAGTACTCAAGACTTGGACATTCCATGACATGGTCAACTCTAGTCAACCATCAAAATCCCTCTCGAGTCAAAATCGAGTCCGGTCAATCATGACCCAGGTCAATTGCACCAACAATCTCCCCAAAACATTATCAGACATCAAAGTCAAACATCAATGTTAAACCTTCATGTCAAACATCAAAATATCGCTCGAGTCAAACTCGAGTTCGGTCAATTGTGACCTGGGCCGATTGCACCAATAATCTCCCCCTTTTTTATGTTTGACAAAACCACATACCTTTGAGTTAGAACACTAACTCAAATCTTTTTACCAATTATCCCAAATTAGTAATCCAATAAATTCTCTCAATAATTCTCTCAAACATTCTCCCCATTTTTTACTAACATCAAAAAGGTTCTCTCCAAGGTGGTTAATGTCTCATGTCCCAATGAGATCTTACAATCTCTCCATTGGTCCAAAAATATCTAGGATGCCTACAATGTTCCTAGTGATAAGTCTCATATCACTTAAGAGAGGCAATTATCCCATCAGTCGAGTGCTGGCGCAAGCACTCGACTGGAAACCATTCTGTGGCTGAAAACACCCCGATCAGTCGACTGATCTATCTCATCAGTCGACTGTCATCCCTCGACAGTCGACTGATCAGCCAAACCCTATTCAGTCGAACCCTAGTCAACTTAGAGCAGTCGACTGGCACCTATGCCAGTCGACTGATGTCGGGTAAAACCTCAAACCCAAGTTGTTTGAGCATCCGACACTCAGTCTTAGCCACTTGGCCAAGTCCACCTCATCCCTCATGGAGTTCCCCACTGAAGCTCTCTTCCCTCGGCCTACATCCCTCAGATGCGCCAAGCGCACGACTTCGCAACACCATCCTTTGCGTCTCTTACCCTCGAAGTATGCTTCCCTTGGGCCTCACTCCATTCGCTCCCCGTCCGGCGATCCCTCGAATGCACCAAGTGCATGGCTCGCAATGCCATCATTCACTGACTCAAGGACCCCGAGCCTAGTGAACTTGCCAAGTCCTCAAGACTTCCCAAATGCACCAAGCGCACGGCTTCACAATGCATTTCTCACCAAGCACCAAGCGCACGGCTTTACAATGCTTTGGAATTTCCCACACCAAGCCCCAAGCTTGGATTTTCCATGCCAACTCCATGTTGTACTTCCTATGACAATCCCATGTCATAAGTTTTGTCTATCATCAAAATACTTCTCGAGTCAAACTCGAGTCAACCTGGGCCGATTGTACCAACAATCTCTCCCTTTTTGATGATTGACAAAACTACCATCTCAAGTCTACCAATTCTCCCATATTGGCAATTCTCATATCCCAATGAGAATTCCAACGAACCTTAATTGGTAACTTGGTAACTTCTCCCTCTTTTTGACATTACATTAAAAAGGTCCTCAAGGGTGTCAATGTCTCACATCCCAATGAAATCTTACAATCTTTCCCTTAGCATGCCCTCAATCTTTCTAGTGATAATCCCATATCACTTAAGAGAGGCGCAATCCCTCAATTTTCCTCTCATGAGGAAAAATACACATCCATCTTCCCATGATAGATACCTCCCCCTAGAGGCTTGCTCCCCCTTGACCATTGCACCAACAATGTCTTTGGAAAGCCCCTAAGCCAATAGGAACACAAAACCATCAAAATTAAGGTAAAGTTCAACAATGAACTCTCACATACCTTAAAATTGATACAAACCCTAAACAAACCTCCTAATCCATATCCAATGGATTTCTACCATTTCTAATGCTCTCCATAGCATGTCCTAGGGTTAGGAGTGATTAGGGGACCAAAACATAGCTGAACATGGGCTTAACCACCAAGGTTTACTCGAAATCAAAGAAGATTACCGATCGAGTCGATACTAATCGACTCCTTCTCATCACGACCGCCTCCTGGCGATCGATAATCGATTTGCAGCTTTTAATTTTCAGAAACGAATTTTTAAAAATCATAAGTAAATATACATACGTTGATAAATCATGAAATTTTGTACGTATATTACTTATTACAATCATAATGGGTGAAAAATATTAGAAAATTATTTTACCCACAAATTAGTGATATTGATACAAAGTTCAAAAGTTAAGAAAAGCTTCAATATTGAGCCCTCTTTGTATCATCTCATTCAATGATGATTGCTATCAAAAGATAGATTTCACCAAGATTTTTCAAAATGTTTTTGAAATCTTTAATTTCTTTTTCTTAAACATCTCACTTATATCTAGATGTGTAAAACACATACAAGTTAAATATTCTAGTGAGATGTGGGTTTTTGTTCTTTAATGATCTCATGCATATTATAAGGCAACTCTACTTGATTCCCTTATGCATGGGACTTTAAGTCATGCCAATAGTCCTTAAATCAATTTTATATTATGCATGATATGATTATGGCATATATATGATATAACTAAGTATGTGCCAAAATCAAGATGTCATGGCATGTGAATGAAATTTTAGCATACATGACATATAAAACTAAGTCTAAAACTTGATCATGACATTTTTAGAGATAAAATTGAAAATGATGTCATGTCATGGCAAGGCAAATAAATCATGACAAGTAAAATATACCAAGGTATAAAATACCTAAGTGTTAAATCCAAATTGTCATTCCTAGGAATTAATTCTATTTTGCCTTAATAACATTATCTCCCAAGTGTGTCATAAATCCAAAATGGCACACCAATACCTATAAGACCTATTTGTGCCAATTTAATCACTTTTCAACTTCTCAAAGCATATTGGCACATCCTAATGTGTCAACTCATCATGGCTAGGTTAACTACCCATCCACTTAGGGTTGACACACCCTAACCCATCTAGCATGAATCGATCATGCTCCTAGGAACCCAATACCTATTGGAGCTCCTTGGGTTAACAAGGTATTCACTAGGGATAACTTCCCTAGATACCTTCCTAATGACCCTTTTAGGTTTTGACACCTTAGTCATTTGAGTCTTTCCTAGGTCAACTCTAGAGGTGACTCCTCCTTTGACCTTCTTAGTGGCTTTCTTAGTTTTTCTTAAGTCCTTAGCCACTAAGCAAACACCATGGCTAGTCTTAGGGATAACTTCCCTATTAGCCTTGGTTTTCCTAGACCTAGATTTAGTTCCATAATCAAATGGAACATTATGATAAGTCTTCTTGGGCTTAGGTTTGTGACCCAAACCTTCCTTGCCCTTAGACCGTTCTTGAATCCTAGGTCTTGACTTTTGGGCATTTGACCCTTGAATAGAATTTTCTATAATCTTAAGGGTCTTTTCCATTCTCTCAAGTCTTGACCTCAAGACTTGATTTTCTAATTCTAATTTTCCCAATTTTGATTGTTCATTAGGTTTTTGGGAAGGCCTCTTCTTCTTAGGCATGTGCCTAGATTTTTTGGGATTAATATCTAAATTTTCTTCTATTCTCTTAATGCTCTCCCTAGGCAAGATAGATCTAGTGTTATTGGTCCTAGGTTTGTCCTTAGATATATGAACATGTTTGGTACCTAGACAAACATATTTCTTCCTACTAGCATGCTTTTCATTAATAATTGCAAGAGAACTAAAATAATTCCTAGCATGCTTGTTAACCCTAGAAATTGAAGGTGCATTAATTAAATTTACCTTAGGGTTAGCTTTAGAATCTCCCCCTACATGAGATGTCCCTTCTTGCATTTTCTTCCCCCTAGGGCATTGGCTTCGGTAGTGTCCCTGTTGGTTGCATTTGAAACACACAATGTGCTCTTTGCTCTTAATTGTGGGGACTCCGACATTATTGACTTTTGGTGCCGGTTGAACCTTCTTCACCTTCTTAGGACACTTACTTTTATAGTGCCCTTGTTCCTTACACTCAAAGCATGTTATATGATTTTTATTTATAATAACAACACTTGAGTTACCTAAGGAATTTTCGCTTCTCCCGGATGTTGAAGCTTCTTCTTGAACTTGTTCCGGGATAGAAGGCCTCTCCTCCCCCTCAATGCTAGAGGTGGAGGTCTCCACCAAATCGTCAACATCTTCGAATGTGGATGGGCTCTCTTCCACGGCATCTTCCTCTACTTGTGCCGGTTCGGGAATTTCTTGGAATTTGATTACCTTATTCCATAACTCCCTTGCATCCCTATAATTACCTAATCTAGACCAAATATTGTTAGGTAATAAATCACTAAGTAATTCAATTACCTTAAGATTTGCCTTGAAGTCCTTGATTTGGTCTTGGGTCCACCTTGACTTCTCAATTTGCCTATTGCTTTCATCCCTAGGCAATTCGAAACCGTTTTCTAGAATTAACATAATATCAAAATAGGTTTCTAGATATACCTCCATTTTTCTTCTCCGCCATTGAAAATCTCCTTCGAATTTTGGTAGTTGGAGGTTGTAGCCGGCCATCTTGTAGTGCTTGTATCGGCGGTTAGTCCTCGACAAGCGCCTTGGCTCTGATACCACTTGTTGGAACGTTGGTGGTCGGCTAGAGGGGGGTGAATACCCCTCAATCGTCATACGGTGGAATACGATTGTTCTTGCGTGCTTCTCTACAATTGTCGTTAATATATGAAGTGGAAACAAAAGAAATAATAACAACAATACAATCACACGCAATACACAAAGATATATGTGGTTCAGAACCGAATGGTTCCTACTCCACGAGGTGAACTCAACAAGCTCGTGTTATGCACACGGCACTAACAACACTCCTTCCCGACAACACGTCGGAGGTGGAGAAATCTCTCACAAGCAATTACACTAAGTAATATGAAATATAAGCAATACAAAGACAAAGACAAATACGAAATACACGTAAAGAACACTTTACAACGATTGCTTTGAAACCTTTGCTTGTTGCTTGCTTTAGATGGCTCTTGAAGGTCTAGAATGCAGCAGCAATTCTCCTCCAAAAGCTTCTCAAAAGTCTTGGCGAAATCCTCCATCTTGAGCTCCATTTATAACCTGCATCAAGCTGATTTCGTGCCCATCAGTCGACTGATCGTGACCATCAGTTGACTAGTCCTATAGCCGTTGTCTCACAACGGCCAGATCAACGTCAATCAAGTTCCAACGGATCGCCCATCACTCAACTGATGATATCCATCAGTTGACTGATTATCCCATCAGTCAAGTGCTGGCGCAAGAACTCGACTGGAAACCATTCTGTAGCTGAAAACACCCCGATCAGCCGACTGATCTCCCTCATCAGTCGACTGATGGTGTTATCAGTCGACTGTCATCCCTCGACAGTCGACTGATCAGCCAGACCCTGTTCAGTCGAACACCAGTCAAATCCTAGTCGACTTGGAGCAGTCAACTGGCACCTATTCCAGTCGACTGATGTCGGGTAAAACCTCAAACCCAAGTTGTTTGAGCATCCGACACTCAGTCTTAGCCACTTGGCCAAGTCCACCTCATCCCTCATGAAGTTCCCCACTGAAGCTCTCTTCCCTCGGCCTACGTCCCTCGGATGCACCAAGCGCATGGCTTCGCAACGCCATCCTTCGCGTCTCTTGCCCTTGAAGTATGCTTCCCTTGGGCCTCACTCCATTCGCTCCTCGTCCAGCGGTCCCTCAGATGCAACAAGCGCACGGCTTCGCAATGTCATCCTTCACCGACTCAAGGACCCCAAGCCTAGTGAACTTGCCAAGTCCTCAAGACTTCCCAAATGCACCAAGCACAAAGCTTCACAATGCATTTCTCACCAAGCACCAAGCACACGGCTTCGTAATGCTTTGAACTTTCCCACACCAAGCCCCAAGCTTGGATTTTCCATGCAAACTCCACGTTGGACTTCCTATGACAATCCCATGTCATAAGTTTTGTCTATCATCAAAATACTGCTCGAGTCAAACTTGAGTCAACCTGGGCCAATTACACCAACAATAACATGGTTCGAAACCTTAGGGTTCCTACTCCACGGGTCGAGTTCAAGTGAGTTCTAGTAATGCACACTGCCACTAATAAACTCATTCTCGGAATAATCCGGAGGTGGAGAAACCTCGTACAAAGGCTTACAACAATAAGAACAAGAGATACAAGAAAATACAATGAAATACAAGTAAAGAAAACTTTACAAAGAATGCTTTGAATGCTTGATCTTTGGTTGCTTGCGGAATGCCTTGAAGGTCTGGAATACAACAACAATTCTTCTTCAAATCACCTCAAGAACCATGGTCAAAATCCTCTTCTTCGTGCTCCTTACAAAGCTGCAACTCAGGTTGATTTTCACCTAGCAATTGACTGCTCCTATAGTCGTAGTCTCACAATGGTTTAATCCACGCTGAAAAAACTCAAACGAATAGTCAATCAATCGACTGCCAAACTCTAGTAGTCTACTGACACCACAACAGTCGACTACGAAACTTTCTATACTCATGATGCAAACAACAGTCGGCTGCCCTCAATGGAAGTCAATCGCCAAGGCCGCCGCCAAAGCCGCAATCGATCGCTACGGCCACGCAGCCAGAAGTCGACTCGACTACCGACCGTCATAACCCCAATCGACTGCCCAGAGTCGACTAGGCTGCCAAGTGTCAAAACACATGACCAGTCGACTGATCCATAACCCCAGTTGACTATTAAACCTCAAACATGAGGTTTAACCCAAGTATGATTTCCTCATACTTGATAGACCACTCTTAGCCTAAACCTAAGCCTTCTAGCCACCTCCATCAGTCTCACGCCTATTGGATCCCTCCAAGTCATCCATGACTTGTTCATCCATATGTTAGCCTTCAGGTGTTTCCATCGGCTATTGTCATGGTAATCGGGTCTACATTGCCAAGGCATAATTGGGCTTACGCTGCCAAGACACACGCTTGGACTTTATGCCGCCATATATTTATGCCGCCAAGATTACAGCTTGGATTTTACGCCGTCAATATCACACCCTTGGAATTTCCAAATGCCAAATCCATTTGAACTTATACTGCCAAGACTCTACGCTTGGACTTTATGCTGCCAAATATTAGACTTATGCTACTAAGATCCAAGCTTGGACTTTACGCCGCCAATATCACACTCTTGGACTTCTCTTGCCAACTCCATGTTGGACTTTCTAAATGACAAGACTCATGTTTGGATGTTCCAATTACTAAGACCCATGCTTGGACTTTCCATGTCAGGTACTCAAGACTTGGACTTTACCATTGTCAAGACCCATACTTGAACTTTTCATGCCAAGTACCCAAGACTTGGACTTCTCATGCCAAGTACACAAGACTTGGACTTCTCATGCCAAGTATACAAGACTTGGACTTCCAATGCCAAGTACACAAGACTTGGCCTTTCCATGACAATCACATTGTCATACGTTTTGTCGAACATCAAAATATTGCTCAAGTCAAACTCGAGTCTGGTCAATCATGACCTAGATCGATTGCACCAACAACTACAACCTTGTACTTTTCGATTGTCAAGTCTCAATGCTTGGATTTTCACTGCTAAGATTATACACTTGGACTTACGTGGTCAAGACTTCAAACTTGGATTTTCCATACCAAAATCAAACTTGGACTTTCCATGTCGAGTATCCAAACTTGGACTTCCATGCCAAGATCATTCTTGGGCTTTCCATACCAAGACCATTCTTGGACTTTCCATACCAAGACCATTCTTGGACTTTGTATGCCAAGTATCCAAACTTGGACTTCGATGCCAAGATCATTCTTGAACTTTCCATATTAAGTATCCAAACTTGGACTTCTCCTTGAGTCTCACTCGAGTTTGGTCAACCTTTACCTGAGGTTTGATTGCTCTAACAATCTCCCTCAAATAGTCTTCCCCATATGACTTTAGATATCTCAATCATCCACTAGTCATATGATCAAACTATATCCAACTGTATTGACAAATATTAAAATACTACTCGAGTCCCACTCGAGTCTAGTTAACATTGACCCGGGAGATATTGCACCAACAGACTACACACTTGGACTTATGCCGTCAAAATCTCATTCTTGGACTTCCTTTGTCAAGATTTACTTGGATTTATACTGCCAAGACTATACGCTTGAACTTACGTCATTAAGTCCCTATCCTTGGACTTTCCTTGCAAAGCTTTCGCTCTTGGACTTTTCTTATAAAATCTTCAGTCTTGAACTTTCTTTATATCTCTTACTTAACATTCATGTTAAATCATCAACATTGTTTAACTTAAATTTGATTATCTAAATATCAAAAGTAATTAATATTTAGAACATTGTTGCACTAACATCAAAACTTAGTGATTATTCTAGTTGTTGTCCACTTGGTGAATCATCTCAAAGTAATATAAACTAAAAGCAATTTAAACTCTTTTGTCAATCAAATTAAAATCAACCACAACAAAAAATACTTAACAAGTTGGTTTGATTCAACCACATAAGTTATATTAAGTTTTGCAAATCCATAAAACTGGCATGCGTGTCATTTTTCGTTCGACTTTTGGACCAATTAAAATAGCATTGGCTAGCCACTTCAAAAGAAAACAAATGCAAACTGAATGGATCATGCTTCTTCCTATTGCTATCAGACTGAATATTACATTTTCCACCCTACCAGAGAACATCCTCAATTTTCTAGTGCATGCCTCAGAGCGCGACTATTAAATTGATACTTCATTATTGATAGTAACTAAGGATCTTATAAAAAAAATCAAAAGAAAACTATTTTGAGATTCACACACCAATCTACTATAAAATTAATACGTGAATAAATAATCCTTCAGTGCCACCTGTTAGAATCTAATTTCATGTTAAATTCCATATATATTCTTACATTTATTTCACATCATACCTTAACTTGTTTTGTTTATTTTTAAATTCAAGAAAAAAAGAAGAAGAAAAGCGACTTAGCTGTGCCTATCAGCCAGGTTCGTTTCTCTTTTACATGTATTCATTTATTTTATACAAACTAGAAGGAAGACGCAAACAAATAGTAAAAAAACGACACTTTTCGTTTCGTTTCCAAAATGCTTTGTTGGCATTGGCATTGGCATTGGCATTGGTAGTGGATGTATAAAACGTTCAGATTCGCCAAATACAGGAATCGCCATAGAATATGCCGGTTTCTTTAAATGGGTGAGCACCGGGTGTTGGAGGCGGCCGACATGACGGCGGCGATGGTTGCCCTGGAGGCTAACCCCATCTGCTACGGCGCGGTGGTCCTCCAGCCCTCTCTCGTGGAGCAGGCCTATGGCGAATGCTTCGTGCCTCCCCTCAATTTCGCCATGGTTAATCCCGGCGTCTACCGCTCCGGCTTCCCCGAACCCCCTAACTTCCCATTCTTGAGGACGCTTAAACTTCAATCTATATTGTATGCCATTTCTTCACTTTTTGTTGATCTACCTCCGATTGTTTGTAGGATGGAGGGTGGGATCGAGGGTTTCCATTGATTGGAGGCGTATTTTGTTTTTTTTTTGTAGGTCTTTGTGCCCAGATCCGTATCCGAAGGAGAACATGGAGTTTCTTCAGGGGAATGGGATACGGCTCTTCCAGATTGGGATCGACGGGTCCAAGGTATTAATTTGAATTTTAAAATTCAATTTGTTTGTCTGCTTTATCTTTTCTGTTCCTGGTAAAAACATTGTCTGGATTTTCTATTATCTGACATCTTCGCTGGTTCTTCCTAATATGTTGTTTCCCCTTTTTGCAGATTTTGTCTAGATGCTTGCGTCCTGATATTAACAGGAAGTTTTTTTTTTTTATAATCGTTCCAATTGGATTTGGAGCCAGTTTGATATGCCTGTCTATATTGGAAATTCCAAACCCCTTCTTCATCTCGTATCGTGACCATATCTCATGTTAACAAAACTATCAGATGGTTTATTTGATTTCCTCACAGAGAGTAGTTATCTTCTGTGTGAGATTTTGATCTTCCAGACATTATATAGACCAATTTTCCTTGTTTGTTTCTATGCTTTTTTTCTTGTTTAGGGTTTCTTGTTTCATATTGATGTTTGGCTTTACTTGTTAGTTTCAGTTCATATTATTCATTGCCATATTAATTTAATATGCATCTATATTTTTGAGAATTCCTAACCTTCATAAGGTTCTTGTTAATATTGGAGTTTATTTCAACAAAATTTCTGGTATTCCAACTTTCAAGCCCCTGACTTTTAACTTTTCTAAACTACTTGATTATAAATTATGAGAATTTATTTTCAACTAAAATTTCCAGTATTGCATGCAAGCCACTTAGCTTTTGACTTATGTAAACTGTTGCATTATGTTTTTTTATTATAACAATCTATTAGCCAATTTACTTGATAACACTGTTTCACATATGCTTAAGATCCATGTTACAGCTCAATATGATTCGAACAAGCTCATTTATTTGATATATGTATTTAATTAGGTCCAGTTTTGCGGTTGCTTTACAAGTAAATAAAATATCAAAGATTTTGTTGATTCTGACATGCTCGCTTTAAAGAGACTAAGGAAACTATCAATTAAATAATTGCACAACTTACTGTGCTTTTGAGAAAGTTGGAAAATCCTTCAATTGCTTAAATGCATTATGGCCACAGAAGGATGACCCAGGATACAGGAAGAAAGCATGGAAGTGACATGAGCTTGTGCATTTCTAATTAATATGCCCTTAGTCCATCCTTAGCACAAAGAGAAATTGACATGTACACAGAAACACAAATAGCATAGTTTTAGCACTAGTAATGTGGTAGACAAGGGTACTATCAGTGTCTAACTTGGAACGAACCTTCAATTTGTCAAAGCTGGAAAAATTGATGGTATGCACAACAGTTGAGTCCTTATATGTCAATGTAGTTACCATTTTAAACAAGAAAATATTGCTAAACTCAGTGCCCATTGGTACACATTTGTAGCAGTGTAGTAGAGAAATAGTTCATTTACCATGTTTACCGCATCTACATGGTCTAGATCAATTCTCTCTTTGCAACTTTTGATTGGATGAATCTACTGAGCTTTGAAAACTTAACTTCGAAATTTCTTATCATTATGTAAACATTCATCACTCTGATGTTTTTACAATTTTGTCCTGGCATGCTAATACATTGACATGGCACGTGCCAGAAATTAAAAGAATCATAGCACAAATGCTACAGGTGGTCAGTGACAAGGATCTTTTCGCACTAATGATAGCTTTTCTGACTTTAGATCAGATTGATGTAGTTAGTTGCATGGCACAGAAAACCTGACTAATACTGGTATCATAATAAAGCTTGAAATCTATGCTTTAGATCTGTAAATGCTAGCTCAGGGATCTGCTTTACCTGCATTTATGACAATTTCCATCTAATTTGGTTAATGTATTAATTAAAATTTGCTACTCAATAATCTTTCTTCCGTGGCTACATAATCTTCTTCTTCGTTACTATTGGTGGAAGATTTAAGATAATGAATCCTATACCCATAATTGATCTTTACTTTTACTTTCAGCAATTTTTGTTCGTGTTTTCTCATAGATAGCTATTGCCTGCTAATTGTGTATAAGATTCAAATGTTGGAAGAATATTTTTTTCACATATAGAGGGACCAAGTGGAACATCACTTTCTCGTTCAGTCTTTAGCATTAACTGTTTTCTTAGTTTTTCTTTTCTCCAACAAGCATTTCTAATCACAGCAGCTTCCTCTGCAGTATGTCGCAATTCCAGAAGATGTGATTCAAGAGGCCCTTAAAGTAGTTCTTGGTATGAAAAATTAGCAATTAAATATCCTTGATTCTTTACCTATGTTGTTTTCACTTCAGTTGTTTATGTTCATGAGTACTCTGTTTTGAAACTCCAGATGTTCAAAATCATCCACTTCTTATTCATTGCAAACGAGGCAAAGTAAGTCCCCCATATGATTTCAATCAATTCAATCAGTTTAATTCCTGCAATAAGTGCCATCACTTTTCCAATTTTCTGTGTCAGCATCGAACAGGCTGCGTCATAGGATGCCTGAGAAAACTGCAGCGCTGGTGCCTTGTTTCAATTTTTGATGAGTACAAGTGTTTTGCCGCTGTGAAAGCGAGAATTTCTGATCAAAACTTCATAGAGGGATTTGATGTAACCAGCCTGACCCAGCTCCAGTAGCAAGCAAGGAACATCAGCTTTTCTATTCCGGAAGAGACTGGATGATGCCACGCTTCTGGAACTTAACCGGAAACCAATAATTCTTTCATGCGGTAAAGATTTGGACGACTCATTTTCCCTAACAGGATAATTTGACTGAGTTAATCTCTAACAATATCAAGCCCATTCATATGTTTTTTTTTCCCTTCATTTTTTTAAAAAAGAGAATTCGCATATAATTGCAAGCGGTTCACGTTTTAGGGAGATTGCTTGCTGGCTATCTGTTCTGTAAGTATTAGGTACAATTAAATATTTGATGGTATTGACTTATAATTTGATCAACATACCCAATCCCCTATATCTTTGATTCAAATACATGCATAAATTGTTATATTAGAAATGCTCCGGCTTGGATAGTTGGACGGACAAAACCATACATTGTAACTTTCTAGTTGTACCATAAATGGATCAAACATGCCAAAACTTGTATAGTACCCTACAAACGACAAGAAAGAACGGAAGCTTAGCCTAACAAGTTCTCCAATTCCTATCCATCAAAATATATTTCCACTTGCACCATGGTCCCAGTTGAATAAACTGAAGTTTGTAAATGTCCATTGATGATTTCGGAGCTCTTTTGCTCGGGGATATCATCAAATGCCTTGAGATTTCATCAAGGCATTGTTCCAACGGAGGGTTGAGATGTAATGATCCACTTACGAGTGATGCAAAAGATGTTGACAGCAGTAGATCTTGCATTTTAACATCAATTGTATTTGGTGAAGAGCAAGGGGAATAAAAGGTACGAGCAAGAAATTTTAATGTAGAACCAAAGATCGGAGACATGAAGATTGGAGCCAAAGGTTGGTAACATCCAGCTAACAACCTCATAAATTTATGTTAAAATGAATATATGTAGCTATAATGTACCAAAAGAATTGAGCGTTTGCAATATAACCTCATAACAATTTCCAAAATTTATCACAATTTAAGATTACTCTATGCCAACTATTTTTTTTTTATGAACAGTAGATAGATATTCATAATAGCAAAATGTATATGATGTGGCTAGAATACGCACGTGGGTCATATCTACGCAGCGAGGGCTCACTGGGGTCTAAGGGAAATGAAGAGATAGAAGAAGGGTCCACCCATGAGGACCCGAGATATGTGGGGTCGAAGTATGGTGACTCAGGGCGTCAAGAGAGAAGCAAGTCGGGGCAAAGTAACTCGGATCGCTAACTAAGCATGTCAGGGCGAAGCAATTCGGATCGACAAACGAACGAGTTGGAGCAAAGTGACTCGGATCGTTAAATGAGTGAGTTGGGGCAAAGCAACTCGAATCGCTAAATGAGCGGGTCTAGGCTAAGTTGTTGGGATATCCAACCCGTGGATATGTGATTGGTTGCGTTTCACAAACGCGTACAACGGAAAAATACATAATAAATTTTTTAATTCATTATAACACACACATCCATGCATGCATGATACAACACGTGCGGACATAAACACAAACAAAAAATTTATGAATGAATTAAAACTGAGAATAAGATTAATTCTAGTTATATCTGTCGGATGATGTAGAGCGGAAATGTCATCAACCGTAAACTCGTCCGAGTTTGCCTCTACTCATGTCCACGTCGAATTCCCTCCGGACGACTTCCAAAGCTCGAGTTTCGTTCTCGCGAAAGGTATAGCCTTGCATGCAAATACAAGGTTGTGCTCGGCGGCGTACGCAACCAAACGACACAAATGGAGAGACCAAACTACTTGGGTAGAATATGTCTGCATAGATTTTCTACTTTTCTGGCGCCTTTAGGCGGTTGTAACGATTACTGCCGATGGGAAAATTGCCGGGGAACATTCCTCCACAAGTCAGGACGCTAGAGAAGGGTCGTTGGTGACTAGGATGGCCAGCAACAACAACTTTTTTCAGTGGAAATGGAGTGGGCAAATTCTTTGTTGTAGGCGACTAGAGAGGTGGAGAGGAGAGGAGAGCTCGCTTGCTTACCTAGGGTTTCCTTGACATATATCCTATATTCATGTGTCTCTTATTGGTTTAATGGAGCAGGCTACAAATTCAATACAATTAGTCCAATAACTCAAACCAATAGGCTTTGGTTCAAAACCAAACCATTTGATTCATTGAACCAACCCAATTAGGTTCATTATTAAACCGCCATGGGGTCAATCCGTCTCATAAGACGTGAACCCATCCTTGTCTCCATTCCGATGAAACTCTTTTCATCCTTGCCCTTCACCTAGTACAACCAGACTCAATCTCTCCCAATATGAGAATCTAATTCTCAAACTCATTTTAAGTCTATCGGGAAATAACTCGTAGTGCCTATGACCTTATAGGTTCCTGATTTATATTGGTCATCAATAATTAACTATTAATTATGAAACGATCATGAGTGATACTTAGTAGTACATCATGATCCTCAATTAATCGGGAAATCAATGGTTGATCTCAGAACCACTTCTGAACCATTCAGTAGCTAAAAGGAGTCGTGCCTCGCTCCTTTCACTTGTCTTATACCCACTTGGTTCAAGTATGGTCTATGTATCTATCACTACTAGGTTGACTATATCACACCTAATCCAAGTTATACTTCCTTGTCCTGCGGATTCAAATTAATCCCACATGTTAAGAGTATCGTACTCTTAACATGTAAATGCTTTGGTCAAATACTTTGAGTAACGATCTTGACGAGTGGTCATAGGGTATATATCTTCTTCAAAAGGAGTGGTGGATCCTCTGTTTGCTATTCAAACACCTTCGGACACTTCAACTTATACCCAATCATCCCAGGTCCACACTTCAAAGAGATGTTTGCTTAAGATGTCAAAGTATAAGTCTATGACTAAGATGACTTGAATACCTCAAGTTGAAGAAAACTCGCACTTAAGCTGTAGTAAAAACTTCATAGACATATCCATATATGTAGAGAACCATATGAAGTTTTACAACAGATCACTCCAATGAATTACTTATCATAACTAGCATCCACGTTTAACTCTCGACATCCCAATGTCTCTAGCTAGTGAGGAACAACTACTTAGATAAACCAAGGAGTATAACACCTGCTAGTCTCTCAGAACTGATGATGTCCGAACTCATCGATTCATCGACTAGGGAATATTTCAATACATTCATAATTACACACGTAGAGATGCTCACTAGTTGTGATCTCATCACAAGTTCTCTCATGTTATGAAATTGTGAACATTTAGTATATGAGTTTAAGATCAAATCAAATACATAATGAATGTACACTCAAATATTAAATATACTATTCACTACATGGAAATTGATATTTAGTGACGAATTTTTTTGTCGCTAATCATCAATATTCGCCACTAAATCACATTAATGACGATAATATTTTGTCGCAATAAGCTTGTCGCTAAATGATTTTAACAACGAAATATCATAACTTCGTCATTAATATTAACGATGATAAAAATTAATGTCACTAACAATAAAATATTCGCCCAAATATAATTTAATATTAGCGACGAAAATAATGGTTTTGTCGCTATCGTCGCTAACACGGGATTATCGGCAAGGGAAGAAATCATTGATATTAATAACGAAAATAATATATGTCGTCGCAAAATATCAGTCGTCTTGTGTTGCAACACCAGTTGACTGCTCATATTTTGGTCGCCCACAAAATATGTTTTAGTTGACTGAAGAGTTAGCGACGAATGTGTCATAGTATTCGTCGCTAATATCTTTTACTAATCGACTATTTTTTTTTGTGCAGTTGACTGATACACAGAAATATGACCCGACGTGAAGCAAAAGTCGACTGGCAGAGGACACCAGTTGACTGCTCATTACTGATACAGAATGGTTGAACTTTTTAGCAACGAAATCTTTAAAATTCATCGCTAACTATCGAAATATGATTTTCCAGATCCCCTTTTATTTGTATTCTATATCCTATAATACAATATCAATCACGTAATTTTTTTAACAACTAACTTAAGAACATACAACTCAAATAATTTAACAACAATTACATTTAACCACAACTAATCACATAACATAATCGAAATACATCATTAGAAATCTAACTTCAAGTCCAAAACATCCAATTTCACAAATTCATAGCATTCAAATTCAAAAACATTCAAGTTCACAATTTCACTAGCTCAAAACATAAATATTCACAAACTATAAGATGGAGGAGGAGGTGGAGCTGAAGATGACTTCTGTATTAATGATTTTAAAGCTCCAGGTGCAAGACGATTCAGAATTGATTCAAACATATCTTGTCTTGATCTCATTGATGTCAACTCATCTTGGGTGCTTGCTAATTGAACTCGAGTGATTGTTGTAGGGACGATGTTGGCTGGCTAGAGGGGGGTAAATAGCCTTTATCGTAGATGGTGGAAGTCGTTCATTCGTTGCTCGTCTACAAACACTATTAGCGCAAGCGGAATATACTAATACAAACAATTAAAGACTAAGCAAAATAGAGAATAGAAGCACAAACGCTAACACCACAATATAACGTGGTTCACGGTCTCGCCGCTAATCTACGGTCCGATTCGTCCAAGGTGAATCACGCCTCAAGCTTTCACAATTCTCTCTTTTGCACCAAGCTAGGTAGAGGTAACCTCTTTACAATCCCTCTTCTTACAATAGAATGGAATAATAGCAAGTAAGAAGAGTGGGAATCCTTTAGAGCACTTTGAGAGTTGTTAGGAGTTAAAGCATTAGGCTCCCAAATGACCTCACCCCTTCTTTTTATAGAAGAAGAGGGTTTCTTCCCGTTAACACAGGACTAGTCGACTGATGCCCCGATCAGTCGACTGATCCTGTAGCCGTTGCCCACTAACAGCTTCTTCCACGTTGGATTTCACCCAACGGCTCCTACATCAGTCGACTGATCTTACCATCAGTCAACTGATGGAGCTATCAGTCGAGTGCCGGAAGCGAACACTCCATTTTGTACTCGAAACCCTTGTGACCAGTCGACTGATGCCTTCATCAGTCGACTGGTAATCTCGCAGTCGACTGCCAATCCATGGCAGTTGACTATTAGCATATGAACCAGACTCAAACACTAGTCGAGTCACAGTCGACTTAGAGTAGTCGACTACCATAACATGGCAGTCGACTGATGTCAGGAAATCTCATCCGACACTTAGCCAATTGGTCAAGTTCCACCTAAGCGCACTACCCCTTCCCGGGTTACATTCGCTCACTCTCATTCCTTGGAGTCCCTCGCCTTTGAAGTTGTCTTCGTCCGGCCACGTCCCTCGGATGCGCCAAGTGCACGACTCTGCAGCGTCATCCTTCGTGTCTCGCCCTGAAGTCTACTTCCTCCGACTTCACTCCAATCTCCTCGTCTGGCAGTCCCTCGGATGCTCTAAGCGCACGACTTCTACAAAGCTATCCTTCACCGACTCAAGGACCGAGTCATGAGAGGTGAAACTCGCCAATGCTCCATGTGCGAATTACTAAGTCCTACAAGACTCCAACGCACATATCAAATTCAAACATTCTAACTTAAACCTTTTGCCACACACATCAAAACCATATCACGGGTTGATTGCCTTAACAATCTCCTCCTTTTTTATGTGTGACAATCCATTTAAGTTAGGTAAAATTTGATAAAAATATTAAGGTAAGAAAGCATGTAAATAAACATGATTATCAACTCTCCCCCTTAATACATGAAACTCCCCCTAAATACAATTCTCCCCTTACTTAAACATGCATATTTCTCCCCCTTTGACACCATCAAAAATATTAAACAAAGTTTTTACAAGCATGGCATCGACTCTAGGGAACAAAAATTACCAAAATATGCCTTAAAATCTGATAAAAGAAGGTTACTGGGCATGTTATCAGTGTTAGTGAA
The DNA here is from genome assembly GCA_025175895.1 of Wurfbainia villosa. Classification (NCBI taxonomy): domain Eukaryota; kingdom Viridiplantae; phylum Streptophyta; class Magnoliopsida; order Zingiberales; family Zingiberaceae; genus Wurfbainia; species Wurfbainia villosa. Next base: position 91,475,495 of record CM045987.1, on the reverse strand, counting down.
AGCCCTAGAGCCAATCATGTGATGATTGTTGTATGGACTTTATTTATTGTATCATATTCCTATTTATAAAGGCATGGTTATTATATTTACTTGTATTGGTGCCAAATAACTAAATATAATAATGTCCTTGAGTAGTAGGTTCTGATCTATATCAATCGATTGGTTGAATCGATAATGAGATGATATAGAGAACACTACTCTTAATCATTCCTAGTCGAGTATTAACATTCAGGGACAATGTTAATGCGTAGAGACTAGCATGTAGGTCAACACGATGACTTGATCTCACAAGTCATGGATATGAGATATCAAGTTGACACATGGGTATGCATTGGAGAATGTATACTGAATGACCCACCATGAGAAAGTATCATGGATCGTTATATGAGTGTCATATACTTTCTCATGTGGCTATTAGTATGACTATTAGTCCTTAGACCTGAAGTCACCATGGTTCCCTACATAAGGAGTTGCATACTTTGGCGAAAGCGTCACCCGTAAATGGGTGGACTATAAAGGCGATTACTGGGTATGTAACAAATTATGCGGAGGGATGTGAGTGATGTAGATGGGATCTATCCCTCCTATATGACGGGGGTGACATCGATATTCTTGATAGAGTGAGACCACGAAGTGCATGACCATGCCCAAATGAGTCAATATGAGATATTGAGCTCATTTGATTAGAGTGAGTCTACTTGGAGATCAAGATTTAGATTGTACCGAGGATGACACGGTCTATGCCTCGATTGGTCAATCTAGATGTCAAGGATAGAGGGACATTGTCACATATTGTGAGAGTCACAATTAGTAGTCACAAAGGTGATGTTGGAGCTCAACATTCTTGTAACTTGGGTAGCAATGATGTGTTGCTAGATACCGCTCATTGCTTATGTTCCTAAATCCGTTTAGGGACATTGCCAACGTTACAAGAACCTATAGGGTCACACACATAAGAGCAATTAGATGGAGATTAGGTTCATATGATGAACCATGAGGATTAGGTTCATGGGATGAACCAAATTGGATTAAGAGTAATCCAAATTAGACTAATTGAGTTAGACTCAAGTTGATTCAAGTGTTGAATGAGTCTAATTTAGATTTGATTCATCAAATCAATTTAAATTAAATGAATAGAGATTCATTAAATTAAATTGACTTGAGTCAAGTGGTTAGATTTGATCAACCATGGGAGATTAGAGGTCAAGTTTGACTTGACTTGAGAGGAAAGATGAAAGGTCAAGTTTGACTTGACCAAATGTCATGTCATGATGATGACTTGGCATGGCCGGCCAATGATGATGCTCCACTTCATCATTGACTTTGTCAATTGGTGCCACATCATGAGGGAGACCAAGGGTCATGGGAGTTACATGCATGCATGTAACCCCCCTTCCATGAAGTGGCCGACCACTTTAGGGGTTATGATGATGAATTCATTTTGGTGAGTTACTCATTCCATCATCTTCTTCCTTGGTGCTCTTCCTCTCAAGCTCTCCCTCTCCTTCCTCATCTTGTCGAGATCTTCTAGGAGTGCTAGCACACTCAAGTTTGTCTCTTTCTCCACCTATTGTTTGTGTGGATACCAATAGAGGAGTGTGCACTTGACACTCTCGAGTTCCGGCGAACTTTTGGACGAGCGGGATAAGCGAAGGGCGTCGCTACGAGGGTAATGATCTAACCTCTTAGATCTAAGGTAGATCTAGGGTTTTTAGTAAGCACATACATGTTTTTATTTTAATATATCTTCGCACGGATCCGTGGCCAGGGATTCCGAGGTTTCCGCAACGCAAAAAGCAATTTTTGCGGCTCGAAAAAACCCAACAGTGGTATCAGAGCCACGTGCGAATCATGTATGTGTTTCGTTTTTGTAATTTTTGTATTAGATATAAAAATTACAGATTTATATGTTTCTGTAAATTTCCTAATTTTATAGAATTTTTGGGTATTTTTCTCAAAGAGTCGAAGCAACGAGTGTTGGGACACTTGTAGGCTTCAACTGTCGAGAAAAACTCTCCGAAACGACGAGTTCTCGCTTTAGATTTTTGGGACAGCGACTTAAGTCGCTGTAGGATCGCAGTAGGGACACTCGCAAAGTTAATTTTGCGAGTATGGGCGCTGCCCCTATCCCCGAAAGGGGCTTTGTCCTGCGATCGTGCCCGGAAACGGCTTAGCGGGACCGTTACGGAGAGGTGACTCATTAATTTGAAAAAAAAATTAGAAAAAATTATAGAAATTTCTGTAAAAATACATAATTTAGATTTATGTATAATTCTGTGATTGTCATGGCCCAATGACCCCAATTTGATTGGATTATGTGTGTTGTAATTCATAATACGGCTTGCGTGCCGTTTTGTGGTTGTGCGTGTTGTATAGTGTATGCGACCTGCGCGTCGTACCTCTTCTTTTGATATTCTAGTTGTAAATAGTTTTAGACTCGAATGTAACTCGAGTTTCATATTTGTAATGTACAAAATGGAGCGGTGGAAAGTCCACTCGAAGACGAGATTACGAGAAGGGTGACGACGACATATGGCGGTCAAAGGAAGCGCTTGGAGAAGCCGCTAGCCTTAGGTTGACCGTCCGATCTTCTCATTGGCTTGAGAAGATCGTAGTAGGGTCATGACTATATCACATTTAATTATATATATATATATATATATATATATATATATATATATATATATATATATATATATATATATATATATATATATATATATATATATTTAATTGATTTTGCTTGTATGTATGTGATGCATGCTAGTAGAATAATGCTTGTATGTATATGATGCATGCTAGAATAATGAATGTATGTATGTGATGCATGCTAATATAGGATAATAAAGGCCTAAATGCGTATAAGATACACATTACGATTAGATTAGATCATAATCGAATCAACTCGAAAATGCCTACCGAGCCTTGATACCCATCACTACCTCGATCATTTGTTGTTGTTGAATCTGCCAAAGCAGAGCAACGCATATTATCTTGGTAGGGTGCGGAGGGACAATCTTGGTCTCGCCTATCACGCTTGGGTTAGAGTAAGCTCAATTAGATTGAGCAAAACTAGTTAAACTTAATTGGATCGAGTAGAACTATAGACATATTCCAATCGTTGGAAAGATAGGTTAAGATCGCATTTACACTAAATCTTGGGCGATTTAGCCAAAGCTAACTCAAGGTCTTTTGTAAATGTGGGTCTTGATCCTATAAACAAGAGTTACATAGAGATGTAATCGGTAATGTGTTACCCACCGATCGTACTAAGTCTTGGGCGATTTAGCCAAAGCTAACTCAAGGCTTAGTATGATGTGGATCTTGTCCCGCAAGAATTATAGTTAGTTTGTATGAATCTAGTAATGTGGTTTGACCATATCAATAACTCGATTCTATAAAATTCCTATAATTCAGTGGGAGCATCATTTGATTAAAGGCCTAATTAAATGATAAAAGGAATATGATATTAATTCTCTGCATTTGTATGTTGTAGATAACTATGTCGACAAACACGAACACTCTCTCTCTGCGTTCTGTCCTTTAGAAGGACAAGCTCAATGGAGCAAATTTCTGTGAGCAGGGAACACGAGTGTTCTCACCCAAGAAAGGAAGGTATGCGTCACTGGGCGGCCCATTAGGAGGCACCTCACGCCCCTTTGCCTCGCGGTGACAAAGATGCTTACAAGAAGCATCAAGATGATGCATTAGATGTGTCATGTCTTATGCTCGCGACCATGAACTCTGAGCTTCAGAAGCAACACGAGTTCATGAATGCTTATGATATGGTTGGACATCTTCGTCAACTATATCAAGGACAAGCTAGGCATGAGAGATATGAAGTCTCTAAGGCATTATTTGGGTCCAAAATGCAAGAAGGGACTCCCGTAGGTACATATGTACTCAAGATGATTGGGTACGGAGAACCTACAAAGGTGGGATTCCCACTTGGCCAAGAGTCGCCATCTTGCAATCTTTGCCACAAGCCTTCAATCAATTTGTCATGAATTATAACATGAATGAAATTGATAAGTCATTGCCTGAAATGCTCAGCATGTTGAGAACTGCTGAGCTTAACCTTAAGAAGGGAAAATCTGACACCATTTTGATGGTGCAGAAGAAGAAAGGCAAGGGCAAGCCTAAAGGTAAGGGAAAGTCCCAAGCCAAGGGCAAAGGCAAAGAACTTAAACCCAAAGGAGGGGTAGCCAAGGAAGGCGCTTGCTTCCACTGCAAGGAAGCTGGACACTAGAAGCGTAACTGCAAAGCTTACCTGGAATATCTTAAGAAGAAAAGAAGTGAGACTTCTACTTTGGGTATAAATGTTATAGAAGTCAATCTATCTATTTCTTCATCATGGGTATTAGATACCGGATGTGCATCTCACATTTATACCAATGTGCAGGTGCTGAGAAATAGCAGGGCATTGACAAAGGCGAGGTGGACCTCTGAGTAGGCAATGGAGCAAGGGTTTCTTCTATTCTTTGTAGGAACTTATGATCTATCTCGCCCTCTTGTATTAAATTAGATGAATGTTGTTATGTGCTGCCTTTAACTAAGAACATCATTTGATTTCTTGTTTGGACAAGAAAGGATTTTCATTTATAATAAAGAACAAATGTTGATTTATTTAAATGATATGTTCTATTGTAGTGCACCTCTAATGAACGGACTCTACTTTCTAGACTTAGAGAGCCCTATCTATAACATAAGTACCAAGAGGTTCAAGACAAATGAGTTGAACCAAACCTATCTCTGGCACTGTCGCTTAGGTCACATAAATGAGAGTCGCTTATCTCAGCTCCATAAGGATGGGCTACTAGACTCATTTGATTTTGAATCATATGAGACATGCGAGTCTTGCCTTTTAGGCAAGATGACCAAGACTCCCTTTAGTGGACACAGCAAAAGAGCAACAGATTTGTTAAGACTTATACATAGTGATGTATGTGGTCCTTTTAATGTTTCTACTAGAGGTGATTATAGGTACTTCATTACATTTACTGATGACTTCAGTAGATATGGTTATGTGTATCTCATGACACACAAATCAGAATCCTTTGAAAAGTTCAAAGAATTCAAGAATGAAGTACAAAACTAGCTTGACAAGAGTATTAAAATACTTCGATCAGATCGAGGTGGAGAATACCTTAGCCATGAGTTTCGTGACTATCTAGCTGAGTGTGGGATTCTATCCCAACTCACTCCTCCTGGAACACCACAGTGGAATGGTGTATCCGAAAGGAGGAATCATACCCTATTAGATATGGTACGATCTATGATGAGTCACACAGATCTTCCTATATCCTTTTGGGGATATGCTCTATACATAGCAACCTTTACCCTTAACCGTGTACCATCCAAGGTTGTGATAAAGACACCATATACGATATGGACAGGGAGAAATCCCATGATGTCTTTCATGAGGATTTGGGGTTGTGAGGCTTACGTTCGACGTCAAGTCTCAGACAAACTGGGACCCAAATTCGATAGGTGCTATTTTGTTGTATATCCCAAGGATACAAAGGGATATTACTTCTACATTCCCAGTCAGCACAAAGTGTTTGTGGCAAAGACTGGGGTTTTTCTAGAAAGGGATTTTGTTTTTAGAAAAACTAGTGGGAGTACCTTCGATCTTGAAGAAATTCAAGATAAGGACCATAGCACTGAGGCCTTGATGGAGGTTGAACAGGAACCACAAAGTGTTGTGGGTGATGAGGTTGGTGCACAAAGAGTTGTGGAACAACCACCTGTTCAGGTAGACCTACCTCTTCGCAGGTCTGATAGGGTACGTCGTTAGCCTGAGAGATACTCATTTCTCTTGTCTGACCATGATGACGTTATGCTCATTGAGAATGAGCCTACCTCCTATCAGGAAGCTGTGATGAGCCCAAATTCTGAGAAATGGCTAGAGGCCATGAGATCCGAGATGGAATCCATGTACACTAACCAAGTATGGATTTTGGTTGATCCACCTGAAGGGGTCAAACCCATTGGGTGTAAGTGGGTCTTTAGGAGAAAGACTGACATGGATGGATTTACGCATACCTATAAGGGCCGATTGGTGGATAAAGGTTTCAAGCAAATTCATGGTATTGACTATGATGAAACCTTTTCTCCAGTGGCGATGTTTAAATCCATTCGGATCTTGCTTGCTATTGCAGCATACCATGATTATGAGATCTGACAGATGGATGCCAAAACTGCATTTCTGAATGGAAACTTACTCGAGGATGTGTACATGACACAACCTGAGGGTTTTCTATATCCACAGCATACTGGGAAGGTATGCAAGCTGCAAAGGTCCATTTATGGGCTAAAGCAAGCTTCTCGGAGATGGAACCTTCGATTCGATGATGCGATCAAACAGTTTGGTTTCATCATGAATGAAGATGAACCCTGTGTCTACAAGAGGGTTAATGGGAACACAGTTGTCTTCCTTGTATTGTATGTGGATGACATACTGCTCATTGGGAATGACATCCCTTCGCTACAGTCTGTGAAGACTTGGCTCGGGACGTGCTTCTCAATGAAGGACTTAGGTGAAGCAGCTTGTATTCTAGGCTTTAAGATCTATAGAGATAGATCTAAGAGATTGCTTAGCCTAAGTCAGAGTACATACATTGACATGGTATTACTTCGGTTTGCCATGCAGAATTCCAAGAAAGGACTTCTGTCGATGTCACATGGTGTGAGTCTTTCGAAGACTCAAAGTCCCTCTTCTAGAGAGGAGAGAGACCGCATGGATAAGATCCCTTACGCATCTGCTATAGGATCTATCATGTACGCCATGCTATGTACTGCTCCGATGTCTCGTATGCTTTGAGCATGACGAGTAGATACCAGTCAGATCCAGGTGAGCGTCACTGGATAGCAGTCAAGAATATTCTTAAGTACTTGAGAAGGACTAAAGAATATTTCTTGATATTTGGAGGCGATGAGGAGCTAGCTGTAAAGGGTTACAGCGATGCCAGCTTCCAAACTGACCAGGATGATTATAGATCGCAGTCAGGGTTCGTGTTTTGCTTGAATGGTGGCGCTGTGAGCTGGAAGAGTTCGAAGCAGGACACAGTTGCTGATTCTACAACAGAAGCCGAGTATATCACTGCATCTGAGGCAGCAAAGGAGGCAGTTTGGATCCGTAAGTTCATTACTGAGCTTGGGGTGGTTCCTAGCATTGTAGATCCCATAGAGCTCTATTGTGACAACAATGGAGCGATTGCACAGGCTAAGGAACCTCGCTCACACCAGCGGACCAAACACATACTACGGCGCTTCCATCTCATTCGAGAGATTATCGATAGAGGAGATGTGAAGATTTGCAGAGTACCCACAGAGGCTAACATCGCAGATCCCTTGACCAAGGCTTTGGCACAGAAAAAGCATGATGGTCATACTAGGTCATTGGGTATTAGATACTACGGTGATTGACACTAGTGCTAGTGGGAGATTGTTAGTGAAAGCCCTAGAGTCAATCATGTGATGATTGTTGTATGGACTTTATTGTATCATATTCCTATTTATAAAGGCATGGTTATTATATTTACTTGTATTGGTGCCAAATAACTAAATATAATAATGTCCTTGAGTAGTAGGTTCTTATCTATATCAATCGATTGGTTGAATCGATAATGAGATGATATAGAGAACACTACTCTTAATCATTCTTAGTCGAGTATTAACATTCAGGGACAATGTTAATGCGTAGAGACTAGCATGTAGGTCAACACGATGACTTGATCTCACAAGTCATGGATATGAGATATCAAGTTTACACATGGGTATGCATTGGAGAATGTATACTGAATGACCCGCCATGAGAAAGTATCATGGATCGTTATATGAGTGTCATATACTTTCTCATGTGACTATTAGTATGACTATTAGTCCTTAGACCTGAAGTCACCATGGTTCCCTACATAAGGAGTTGCATACTTTGGCTTCGTCAAACGTCACCCGTAAATGGGTGGACTATAAAGGCGATTACTAGGTATGTAACAAATTATGCGGAGGGATGTGAGTGATGTAGATGGGATCTATCCCTCCTATATGACGGGGGTGACATCGATATTCTTGATAGAGTGAGACCACGAAGTGCATGGTCATGCCCAAATGAGTCAATATGAGATATTGAGCTCATTTGATTAGAGTGAGTCTACTTGGAGATCAAGATTTAAATTGTACCGAGGATGACACGGTCTATGCCTCGATTGGTCAATCTAGATGTCAAGGATAGAGGGACATTGTCACATATTGTGAGAGTCACAATTAGTAGTCACAAAGGTGATGTTGGAGCTCAACATTCTTGTAACTTGGGTAGCAATGATGTGTTGCTAGATACCGCTCATTGCTTATGTTCCTAAATCCGTTTAGGAACATTGCCAACGTTACAAGAACCTATAGGGTCACACACATAAGAGCAATTAGATGGAGATTATGTTCATATGATGAACCATGAGGATTAGGTTCATGGGATGAACCAAATTGGATTAAGAGTAATCCAAATTAGACTAATTGAGTTAGACTCAAGTTGATTCAAGTGTTGAATGAGTCTAATTTAGATTTGATTCATCAAATCAATTTAAATTAAATGAATAGAGATTCATTAAATTAAATTGACTTGAGTCAAGTGGTTAGATTTGATCAACCATGGGAGATTAGAGGTCAAGTTTGACTTGACTTGAGAGGGAAGATGAAAGGTCAAGTTTGACTTGACCAAATGTCATGTCATGATGATGACTTGGCATGGCCGGCCAATGATGATGCTCCACATCATCATTGACTTTGTCAATTGGTGCCACATCATGAGGGAGACCAAGGGTCATGGGAGTTACATGCATGCATGTAACCCCCCTTCCATGAAGTGGCCGGCCACTTTAGGGGTTATGATGATGAATTCATTTTGGTGAGTTACTCATTCCATCATCTTCTTCCTTGGTGCTCTTCCTCTCAAGCTCTCCCTCTCCTTCCTCATCTTGCCGAGATCTTCTAGCGCTAGCACACTCAAGTTTGTCTCTTTCTCCACCTATTGTTTGTGTGGATACCAATAGAGGAGTGTGCACTTGACACTCTCGAGTTCCGGCGAACTTTTGGACGAGCGGGATAAGCGAAGGGCGTCGCTACGAGGGTAATGATCTAACCTCTTAGATCTAAGATAGATCTAGGGTTTTTAGTAAGCACATACATGTTTTTATTTTAATATATCTTTGCACGGATCCGTGGCCGGGGATTCCGAGGTTTCCGCAACGCAAAAAGAGGTTTTTGCGGCTCAGAAAAACCCAACAATCAGTCGATCAGTCGACTGGTTCAGACTACCAATCGACTGGCACTCTGATTTTGAAAATTTCTTATTTTTGGGCTGAATTTTAGAAATGCATTAAAAATTCTATAAAATTCAAAAAATCATGAAATTTGGGAAACATATTTCTTGTTAGTATCTTTATTAATGAAAAATATTTTTTCATGAAAAATCATTATATTTTTGAAAATTAGCCAAAAATCCAAAAGCTTCAAAAACAAATAGGTTTTTGATCAAGTTTGTATCAATTTTAAAGCCTAGTTTTGCCTTGAAGCTTTTCAAAACATGAAAATTCAGTTTATGAAATAAGAAATGGTTTTCAAAACATTTGAAATATCCAACCATGATCTTTGGGCAATATATCTATGAATTAAACATAAGTCTTCCCCATGATTGGTCTATTATTGCTATTTTGATACTCAAAATGACCATCTAAATGCCATAGGCATTAGTGGACCATTTGTATCATCCTAACATCTCACTCATGCTATGTTTTCAATCAAGGTAGCCTATAGTGAGTGTGAGATGTTCCTAAAGGTATTTGTATATACTTAACCATTAATTTCATGCAAATTTACACAAGGTTAAGTATCATCCTAACATACCACATGATCATAAAAATATATATGAATTGATTTTACATTATGATCATGAAACAAATATATTCATCAATTTATAATCATGCATTAGGTATGAATTATGATAATAAGTAAAGTATCACCCAATGCATGATTTAAAACCTTATTGCCCATGATTATATATCAAATGTCAAGATCATAAATCATGATTGCAAACATATATAACAATTACATTAACTATCATGATTTAAGCATTATTATCAATTTATGGGCACATTATCATCACACAACACTATGCTAAAAATTTATAGGTCATGAGTATCAAATAACAGTAAGTGTTGAGCATGATTTAAACTATTTATGGGTGCATTATCATCACCCAATACTATTTCAAAAATTAAGTCCCGCCATCCTAAGTCAACCAAAAATATGATATAGGTAAATTCCATATGGTTGACTATCCTAGGGTTTTCCTAACCCTTAAGGATGGATTTAGGAACCCAAAACAAATTCTTTCCTATGGGATTCACTAAAAATTCCTTAGGGATCCATTTTCTAGCTATTATTTTCTTTTTATCTTGACCCCTAGCAATTAAGCATTTATAGGCCTTTTCATTTTTATTTTTCTTATATCCTAGGTCTTTCTTATTGAAGCTTGCCCTTTGGCTCCCTATGATCATGTTAAGGGTGTTAGAGCCCATGGTGAATTTTTCTAGGGTCTTGGTTAAATGATCTACTTTCCTCTTAAAGCTATATTTTCATCCATACATGCATCATTAACATCAAATGACATATAGTCATGTGAGCATGCATCATCATTATTAACATTTAAACATGCTTGTTCTAATTTATTTTCTAATGCCTTAATTTGATCTAGCATGCTTTTATTTTTTTTCTTAGCCCTAAATAAATCCTTAGTAAGGCTAGAAATCATGGAAACTATCTTATTGGGTGAGAGGTTCATTATCATAGTCTCTATGTCTTCTTCTTCGGATTCCGATGTAGATGAGGATGAAGCTCCCCCTTCACTCGAGCTCTCCTCACTAGTGCTTCTTTCTTCTTGCTCGGAGGAGGAGGTGGAGTCTAGGTCATCAAATGTCATTAGGGCAAGGTTTGAGTAGACACGTTCTTCTTCTTCGGATGATGATGATGATGATGAAGGATCATCCCATGTCCTTGCTTTTAGTGCCTTGGCCTTCTTCTCTTCTTCCTTCTTCTTGCTCCCCTTTTTCTTCTTTTCTTCTTTCTTCTTCCTCTCTTCTTTGCTTTTGTTCAAGAGAGGACAATTATCCCTTATGTGTCCCTCTTCTTGGCAATTATAGTAAATTATCTCCCCCCTTGGTCTTCTCCTCCTATCATTAGATTTATTAAATTTAAATTTTTTTAAACACGTCTTACCTTCCTTACCATGTAAGCTTCTTCCGTGCTATCCATGGAGGAGGAGGAGGATGCTTCATCGGAGGAGGAGGGAGTCTCTATCTTCTTCTTCTTTCCCTTGTTGGCTACTAGGGATACTCCTCTTGATGGCTTGATACTTGATTCTTCAGTAACTCCCTCAAGCCTAGTTTCATGGAGCTCCATGGTTGAGAAGAATTCCTCCAAGGTGCTCACTTCTAAATTCTTGGAGATGTAGAAGGAATCCACCATTGAGCTCCATCTTGAGGACGGGTGAAAGACATCTATAGCCTTCATTACCATATCCCAATTGGAGAGATTTTCCCCTATACTTGTCAAACCGGTTAGAATTTCTTTAAACCTAGAGTGTAGAGATTTTACCTTCTCTCCCTTTTCGAGTTTAATATTGGTTAGTTGGGAGCGAAGAACATCTCTCCTTGCTAGCTTGGCCTCGGATGTGCCTTCATGAATCTCTATGAGTTTCTCCCACATTTCCCTGGCGCTAGCACATTCTCCTATTTGGTTGACTTCTTATTGGGGGAGTACATTGTAGAGGTGGTGCTTTACCTTTGAGTTCGCCAAGTACTCCTCCCTTTGCCTCTTACTCCACCTTGATTTTTCCAATGGCTCTTCTTCTTCATCCCTAGGCATCTCAAAACCGTTTTCCATAATTAATAAAATTTCGAAGTCAGTTTTGAAAAATACCTCCATTCGCTTCTTCCACCAAGCGAATTCCCCCTCGAACTTCGGCGGATGAATATTAGAGCGGTCATCTCATGATGTAGTGCTTGTTGCGGCGGTTTGTCCAGTGACAAGCGCCTAGCTCTGATACCACTTGTAGGGACGATGTTGGCCGGCTAGAGGGGGGTGAATAGCCTTTATTGTAGACAGTGGAAGTCGTTCGTTCGTTGCTCGTCTATAAACACTATTAGCGCAAGCAGAATATACTAATACAAACAATTAAAGACTAAGCAAAATAGAGAATAGAAACACAAACGCTAACACCACAATGTAATGTGGTTCACGGCCTCACCGCTAATCCACGGTCCGATTCGTCCAAGGTGAATCACGCCTCAAGCTTTCACTATTCTCTCCTTTGCACCAAGTTAGGTGGAGGTAACCTCTTTACAATCCCTCTTCTTACAATAGAATGAAATAATAGCAAGTAAGAAGAGTGGGAATCCTTTAGAGCACTTTGAGAGTTGTTAGGAGTTAAAGGATTAGGCTCCCAAATGCCCTCACCCCTTCTTTTTATAGAAGAAGAGGGTTTCTTCCCGTTAACACAGGACCAGTCGACTGATCCTATAGTCGTTGCCCACTAACGGCTTCTTCCACATTGGATTTCATCCAACGGCTCCTACATCAGTCAACTGATCTTACCATCAGTCGACTGATGGAGCTATCAGTCGAGTGCCGGAAGTGAACACTCCATTCTGTGCCCGAAACCCTTGTGACCAATCGACTGATGCCTTCATCAGTCGATTGGTGGTCTCGCAATCGACTGCCAATCCATGGTAGTCGACTGTTGGCACATGAACCGAACTCGAACATTAGTCGAGTCACAGTCGACTTAGAGTAGTCGACTACCATAACATGGCAGTCGACTGATGTCGAAAAATCCCATCCGACACTTAGCCAATTGGACAAGTTCCACCTAAGCGCACTACCCCTTCTCGTGTTACATTCGCTCACTCTCATTCCTTGGAGTCCCTCACCTTTGAAGTTGTCTTCGTCCGGCCACATCCCTCGGATGCACCAAGCGCACGACTCTGCAACTCTATCCTTCGCGTCTCGCCCTGAAGTCTACTTCCTCCGACTTCACTCCAATCTCCTCGTCCGGCGATCCTTCGGATGCTCCAAGCGCACGTCTTCCGCAAAGCTATCCTTCACTGACTCAAGGACCGAGTCATGAGACGTAAAACTCGCCAATGCTCCATGTGCGAATTACTAAGTCATGCAAGACTTCAACGCACATATCAAATCCAAACATCCTAACTTAAACCCTTTGCCACACACATCAAAACCATATCACGGGTTGATTGCCCTAACAATTGCTAGCTCCTCTTGGGTGGACGCAAGTTGTTCACACAAGGCCGCGTTAGTTACTCTGGAGGAGGAGGTGACATTCAAAGAAGTGGATCTAACTGGTTTTGACCCACTTCCAAGTCCTCTAATGTATCCAAAATGAACACCGAGTACCTGATCACAAACTTGATCTGCAATTTGGACTACATCGATGTCATCTCCGATTTCTTGTGAATGAATGTACTCATCTCGCAGTCTCACCATATCATCGTAATAATAACAAACATAATAAAAATATTTTTAAACAGAATTATGCAAAGTTAAAAACAAATTAACTAAATTATATCTATCATATCGTACGTATGTAGACTCGACCCTCTCCCCAATCCACCCTTTTGATGAGCTACAATGAGTTGTATTAAAAATAGTAATCCAATCTTTTCTCTGTGACTGATTGGTCTGAAAAATATTATAATGTGTTAATATTATAATCAACAAATAATATACTATAACTATAAAGTTTGTACTTACACTGTCGTAACTATATTGAATGAATGATTTTGAACCACCTCGATGGTTATATGGGAGTTGTGATTATTTTGGGTATTTATTATCGATCGTGTCTACAATATAAAAATTTATTAAAATTAAACTTAAAGAATGAGTTATAAAATAAATATTTTAATTTTTATATAACACAGATAATTGGTATAGATTGAGTTACCTGAAATTTCTTTGATTCAAACAGATCTCTCATATAATCCCAATCTTCCTGTGTCTCACAAAACTCTATCGACATATGATACTCAGTAGGAGGAAGATATAATAGGCTCTTATAATGAGTGTGCATCTTATTTCTATTATCTCTATACCTCACACTCATTAATATGTCGATATCCTTTCTTACCGATGTTGCCTTCTCCTCAAAATTGATATCGAAAGCAGCCTAAAAAAAATACGAATATTAAAATTTATTAACAAAGGAGCGACTGATTATATAAATATCAAATTACTTGTACTTATTGATAATCTATCATAAATCATCCTTTTATTATCCGTGGGGGCATGCTTCCAACTCTTAGCTTGCAAGGAAGCGAACTTCTTAATTGATAAACCTAGCTCTGTCATAAAAGAAGATGCATTTGGCCTAATCGGATGGTTATCGCTCTTATGAAAAGTAATAGGTATTCTCCCGTGTTCCTCGATTTGGCGGTGGAGTCGATCAGATTGTGTGCCTCGTGTCTCCCTACGTGTCGGACACACTGTAAATCAAAAAGTATTAACAATTAACAAGTCAAATAAATAGCAAACTAAATAAACATAGCTGTGACATAAGCATCATATATATATCGACAAATAATGAAAAATTATCTTACATACATGAATTATAAATGGAGAACAATATAAATACCATGTAAATAAATCTAATCTCTATCATCATCTGAAAAGGATAAATGATCATCCGAGTCACTTCCAATTTCACTATCTTTATCCCCATCAATATGATTACTTTGAACACCCTTATCCAGCTCCACTTGTGCATTTTCCATATTTATTTGTTGATGGTCAATATCTAATCGACATAGTTAAGTTATCTCTAAGTCAATACCGACTACTAAAGTTGAATCATTGAATGAAATCTCTTGGTTTGGCTCTATATTCAAAATATTAACAACTTCAAAATCTTTAGGTACTTTATCAACTTCAGTTACTTCACATATTTCCCGGTGGTTAACTCTTTGCTCTACCTTCCATTGGCCTCCACGCTTGATATCATTCAAATAAAACACTTGACTTGCTTGGTTTGCCAAAATGAATGGGTCATCATCGTACCGTATTTTAGAAGTGTCAATATGCAAGAGATCATACTCTTCGACCAACGATTTTTTTTAGGATTACATTGGAACCATTCGCACCAAAATAATTGGACTTTATACCTAAAAGAGTAAAATATTTGAACCACATCCTTCAACATTCCAAAAAATTCCAAATTATCCCCATCGTCAGAGGATGGTACGCTGACCCCACTATTCTGAGTAATTCTGCGTGAATCATGGGACATCGTATGATATCGAATACCATTTACAATGCATGCATCATACAAATGAACTTCAGCATGAGGTCCCATTTCTAAATAGTACAACTCATCTATGATCTCTGAATTTGTATAATTTTTTAGTAGTATAATTTTATCCTTAAACTACAGTGGAAAATCTCGCTCATGATATTGCATAACTTGATTAGAATGAACTTTTTATGACATAAGGTGAAGATGTTCGCTGTATAAAAACTTAATCAATTTACAATTTGTTAATTAAATAGAATTAAAATAATTACTTAATATAAAAACTTATTTTCGATATCGATCGACTTCTTTACAATTGTTCAGAATATACCAATGTGTTTTCTTAAACAAAGTCAATGACAATTTTAGATTTTGTTGGTTGTCAAAGACTCTTGTTTGCTATGAGAAAATACTTAAATTGCATATTGATGATTGAACATCTTTATTTCGTTTCAATTTAGAAAATCTTGTCTCAATTTATCTCATATATAACGAACTAAAAGTCAACACCTCATTTATAATATACCCCTCTGCAATAGATCCTTCTAGTATTGCTTTATTACGAACATATTTTTTTAGTCTTCCCAAATATTGGTTAAAGGGATACATTCATCGTGACTAAATTGGTCCAATTAACATGACTTGACGAGGTAAATGAACTGTCAAATGAACCATAATATCAAAAAATACTGGGGGAAATATTCGTTTTATCTTACACAATATTAAGACTATGAGGGGGAGATTACCGTTTATTTGGGCGATGCTACGAAGGTTGCGACTATTGCAGTGGGAGATGTTTATTTGTCTTTTGATAGAAATAAAACTTTGGTTCTAAGAAATTGCCTTTATGTACCTTTATTTAGAAAGAATTTGATTTCGGTTTCTAAATTATTTTTGGATGGATATTCTATTTCTTTTAATGACAGAGTTGTTATAAAAAGGAATAGAGAGATTATCTATTCTGGTGCATTGATAGGAAATTTATATACCCTTGAACCAAAAAGCTCCAACGATGCAAATAGAAGTAAATAACTCATCTTCTAATTCTAATAAGAGAAAAGAACCTTCGAAAATGAACTAAATATATCTTTGGCATCTAAGGATAGGTCATATTAACCTAAGTAAAATTCAAAAGTTGATAGCTGATGGACCTCTGGATTCATTAGTGGTGGAAGATTTCTCAACCTGCGAATCTTGCTTGGAAGGTAAAATGACCAAGAGGCCTTTTAGGACCAAGGGGTATAGAGCCAAAGATGTGTTGGAATTGGTTCATTCTAATTTGTGTGGTCCTATGTCTATCCAGGCTAGAGGTGGTTTTGAATATTTCATCTCTTTTATAGATGATTATTCAAGATATGGATACATTTACTTGATGCACCGCAAGTCTGAATGCTTTGACAGGTTCAAAGAATTCAAGGCTAATGTGGAGAAATGTCAAGGTAAAAGTATCAAGACACTACGATCTAATCGTGGTGGTGAGTACCTCTTGGAAGAGTTTAGGAATTACTTATCAGAGGCTGGGATTCAATCCCAATTGTCTGCACCTGGCACACCCCAGCAGAATGGTGTAGCGGAGCGAAGGAATAGGACTCTTATAGAGATGGTTAGATCGATGATGAGTTATTCTGAGTTGCCAGATTCATTCTGGGGGTATGCTCTGGATATGACAGTGTATATTCTGAACTTGGTACCATCTAAATCAGTGTCTTCTACTCCCACAGAATTGTGGACTGGGCGAAAGCCTAGTCTGAGACATATTCGGATTTGGGGGAGTCCAGCACATGTGCTGAAGACAGATGCTGGTAAGTTGGAACCTCGTACAAAAGTGTGCATGTTCGTTGGCTATCCTAGAGGAATGAAAGATGGTTTGTTTTATAGTCCTAGAGATCAGAGGGTGATCGTTAGCACGAACGCCAGATTTCTAGAGGAAGACTATGTGATGAACTACAAGCCCATGAGTAAGAATGTTCTGGAGGAATTAAGAGGGGAAGCCACTACTTCAGTACCACCGATACAAGAGGATATACCACAAGTGACTGCACCACGTGTCACAGAGGATACACAGGTGATACCTCGTCGTAGTGGGAGGGTTGTCAGACAACCTGATAGATTTATGTTCTTGGGAGAATCTTCTGATTTGGTCCCTAGGGAACATGAACCTGATCCCTAGACATATGATGAGGCAATCCAAGATAAAGATGCGGTATCTTGGCAAAGTGCGATGAATTCTGAGATAGAATCCATCGATTCAAATCAGGTCTGGGAGCTAGTAGAACCACTCAATGGTGTAAAAACCATTGGATACAAGTGTATCTACAAAAAAAGAGAGGAATAGAAGAGAAGGTTGAGACCTTCAAAGCAAGACTTGTTGTGAAAGGGTATACTCAGAAAGAGGGTATCGATTATGAGGAGACTTTTTCGCTGGTAGCCATGCTTAAGTCTATCCGGATTCTCTTATGTATTGCTGCTCATATGGATTATGAGGTGTGGTAGATGGATGTCAAGACAACTTTCCTTAATGGAAGTCTTGAGGAAAACATCTATATGAAGCAACCAGAGGGATTCCTTACAAAGGGCAAAGAGCATCTTGTGTGCAAGCTTAATCGGTCCATTTATGGATTGAAGCAAGCTTCAAGATCTTGGAACATCCGCTTTGATGAGGTAATCTAGTCTTATAGATTTATTCAAAGTCCGGATGAGTCTTGTGTATACAAGAGATGTGACAGAAACGTAGTTGTATTTCTTATACTATACGTAGATGACATTTTGTTAATTGACAACAATGTCAAGGTGTTATCGGACGTAAGGGTATGATTGTCCAAACAGTTTGATATGAAGGACTTGGGAAAGTGGGACACATCCTTGGGATCAAGGTTATAACGGATCGCAGGAAAAGGATGTTGTGCTTATCTCAAGCTTCATACATAGACACCATTTTGGCTCGTTTTAACATGCAGAACTCCAAGAAAGGCTTTCTACCTTTTAGGCTAAAGAGATGTGTCCTAGAACATCAAAGGAGATAGAGGAGATGAAGGCGGTTCCTTATGCTTCAGCAGTAGGAAGCCTCATGTATGTCATGCTTTGTACGAGACCGGATATCTACTTTGTTTTTTGGCATGGTTAGCAGATATCAGAGTAATCCAGGACAGGGACATTGGACTGCGGTAAAGCATATATTAAAGTACCTGAGAAGGACTAGGGATTAAATTCTGGTATACCAGGCAGATCAATTACTTCTTGTGGGTTACACAGATTCCGACTTCCAATCAAATAGGGATAACAGTAAGTCTACCTCAGGTTTTGTGTTTACTTTGGGAGGTGGAGCCATTATTTGGAGGAGTGTCAAGCATAAATGCGTGGCAGACTCTACCATGGAAGCTGAGTATGTGGCAGCCTCTAAGGTGGCCAAAGAAGTTGTATGGCTCAGGAACTTCTTGATGTACTTGGATGTGATTCCTGGTTTGCCCAGAACTATCACAATTTATTGTGATAATAGTGGTGCAGTTGCAAACTCGAAGGAACCACGAGTCCATAAAGCAAGTAAACACATAGAGCACAAGTACCACTTGATATGAGAAATCGTAAAGCGAGGAGAAGTTGTTGTGGCCAAGATTTCATCAAAGGATAACCTGACAGATCCTTTCACTAAGGCCCTTCCAGCGAGAGCTTTTGATAGGCATGTGGAGGGAATGAGAATCAGATGTATGGCAGTATGAGGACAATATAGTCTTTTAGTATAAGTGGGAGATTATTGGGATGTATACTGAAAAGTCTATCTTTTGTATGAATATCTTTATTTTTGAAATAAGAATTACATGATCATTGTTTGCATATTTATGGTTATGCATATTGTCTAATACATTACATTGTAGATAACATGGTGTGTAGTGTCACACGGGAGATCATGTTATCAGTTCCTTGTAGAGTAGAAGTAAGGGCTTACAACCAAGATGGTTTTGGACAAACCATTGGTATGGTTGTAGCATGATTTGGTATTGGTTTGTCTTGACCATAGAATTACACTAGTACACTTTGTGTGTATTGAGCAGGATCGACTTAGAGGTGATTCGATTTATTGCTGACTACATAATTGAATCGGACCTCGGATATTATGGTGTACATGCTCTTAATCCCGATATAATAACAGACACATGTACTTAGTATTTATTTCTTTGATTTACCAATGGGCGAGATTTATAGATTAAATTGATAGGCTCGGTAAGTTGGGAAATGATATTATTTACATGGTGTGCCGTTGATTATAGGAGGAAACTGTGTCCTATATATTAGGATGATGATGTCCCCTTGAGGAGCTCATAAGGATCATCATGTAAACCCTGCAGGTGGACTTGGTTCGGCATGATGATAAGGTTGAGTGGTACTACTCATAGAGTTAGATGTTGATTAATTAATTGTCATTAAATTAATTAATTGATGGACATTCGAGATCTTAAACATGGAAAGATATTTGTACAATTAATATATGGAGCCCATATTTATTTATGGGGTTGGTGAGATAGATCAATGATAATCCTCTAGTGGAATGGATTATCATTAATGGATCGAATTTTATGTGGGCCAGATCCATTGGGTGGCCAAGATCCAACTCCTCCTCATGGTCCCTATTATAGCCTATTAAAACCCTCATGAAGTCTAGATCCGATGGTGGAGATTAAATCTCTAGATCCGATGGTGGAGATTAAATCTCTAGATCCGACGGTGGAGATTAAATCTCTAGATCTGACGGTGGAGACTAAATGGAGGCTTAAGCCTAGCTCTATAAAAGGAGGGCTAAGGCTTGGGCGGCACATATCTTTTGGGAGATTAGGGTTTTGCTTCCCTTGTCTTGGGCGGCAAGAGTTCTTTTGGAGAGCTAGGGTTTGGAGTTTCAAGGGTGGGGCGACAACTTGTTTGGCTTCTCCCTTAGGGCCGGCGGCAACACAAGAAAAGGATAAGGATTTCCTCTTCTCCTTTGATCTTGGCAGGCTTCTCCTTTCCTAGGGCAGCTCCTTTTTCTTCCATTGGAGCTCTTGGCCGGCGCCCACTCCATCTCCTTCATCCTCTCCTTGGCCGGTGGCAACATCAAGTTCCTTGGCTTGGTGGTCGGTTCTAGATAGGAGAAGAAGTTTTGTTTTATTCTTCCCTTTGTTCGGAGCGAGCAAGGAAGGGAAGAACGTGATCTAGGAAACTTCGACTTTTGAAAGATCGTCGCCCACACGACGTCCAAAAGGAGGAAGGACATACAATAGAAGACCTAGAGGTAAACAAGAGGTATAATTCTTGTTTTGCTTTTCTTTTGTTTCTTTGTAAGATGTATGTAATTGCATGTGGCTAATTTACTTGGATCCCAAAGACAAACACAAAAATCGATGATCCATACATCGTCTATTCCCCGACAAATCGAAGATAAGAGGTAGGTTGCTTGAACAACAAGTTTGTTCAAGTGACCACTCTATTCGAATAGCACGACGATGGATCGGTTGCTTGGCAATCTCTCTTTGTCAAGGATTATTTTTTTTAATCCGGAGACGTAGATGGGATCGCCATGCACTAGCGATCGAGGTGGGAAGTGAAGCTTCGGATCCACACCCTTCATAATCGTCTATAAAAGAGACGAAATATTCAAAACCACCTCTAGCCTGGATAGACATAGGACCACACAAATCAAAATGAACCAATTCCAACACATCTTTGGCTCTATACCCCTTGACCTTAAAAGGCCTCTTGGTCATTTTACCTTCCAAGCAAGATTCGCAGGTTGGGAAATCTTCCACCACTAATGAATCCAAAGGTCCATCAGCTATCAACCTTTGAATTCTACTCAGGTTAATATGACCTAACCTTAGATGCCAAAGATATGTTTGGTTCATTTTCAAAGGTTCTTTTCTCTTATTAGATTTAGAAGATGAGTTATTTAATTCCATTTGCATCATGGGAGCTTTTGGTTCAAGAGTGTACAAATTACCTACCAGGTACCAGAACAGATAATCTACCTATTCCTTTTTATAACAACTCTGTCATTAAAAGAAATAGAATATCCATCCAAAAATAATTTAGAAACTGAAATTAAATTCTTTCTAAATAAAGGTACATAAAGGCAATTTTTCAGAACCAAAGTTTTATTCCTATCAAAAGATAAATAAACATCTCCCACTGCAATTGCCGCCACCTTCGTAGCATTGCCCAAGTAAATGGTAATCTCCCCCTCAGCTAGTCGTCTGGTTTCCTGGAACCCCTGCAAAGTATTGTAGACATGATCAGTGGCTCCCATATCTACACACCAGGTGCCGGTAGATAACACCGCTAAACATGTTTCAACGACTAAACCAAAGGATACACCTTTGTTCTGCTTCCGATTGGGGCAGTCCTTCTTCCAATGTCTAGTCCGCTTGCAAGTGAAGCACTTGCCTTTCGGCTTCTTCACTCCTCCCTGAGATCCTCCCTCCACCTTTGCTCCACCTTGCTTCTTCTTCTTCTTGCCTTTCGGCTTAGAAGTAGAAACCTTATGAGCAACCATGGCCTGAGCCTGAGCACTCTGATGAAAAAGTCCCTCTACCACCTGGAGTTCTATCAGAAGCTCCACCAATGAATACAACCACTTGTTCATATTGTAGTTCAGGAGAAACTGCTCAAAACTCCTAGGTAGAGATTGGAGAATGATATCGACCTGGGTTTCCCCATCGATCTCAGCTCCAAGGACTTCTAGCTCATTCAAATGAGCCATCATCTTGAGAACATGATCCCTCATGGGTGTTCCCTCAATCATGGTGGTCATCATCAAGTTCCTCATGGCTTCCTGCCTAGCAGCCCAATTTTGGTGTCCAAAAAGTTCCTTGAGATTGAGCATCATGTCATAAGCAGTAGGTATGGCTTGATACTAATGTTGCAATACATTTGACATAGAAGCCAAAATATAACACTGCGTCATCTCATCAACCTTTATCCACTTCTTATAACTCTCTTTCTCATTTTCCCCAGAATCATCCTCAGGCTTAGGAGGACACTCTTCGAAGAGTACATACTTGTACTCCTCAGCAGTCAAGACAATATGTAGATTCCTCTTCCAATCAACATAATTGGGTCCAGTAAGTTTATTTTCCTTTAGTATCACAGCAAGTGGGTTGAAAGTCATTTTTTGAAAAACCTAAGAATCACATAGATCAAAACATTAGATTTCAAAAAATTTATTGATTCCTCAAACAATAAAATTTTAAAATCAACCAACACCTCAAAACACTGAGAATATCGTATGCCACGATAGTGTGGACGTATACGAATTCTACATTTGTAAGAGGAGATTTTACTCATTAATTTTATTATCCTGTCAACCTTACTTTTTGACAAATAAAATTAATAGTTGGTTCCTCTTCGGCTCTACAAATAAAAGCAGTGACTCCGATGGGGAGGATACTCTTATTTGCATCTAAGTGTTCACCATTACTCGATACCAAGGCAATTATCTCGGATTATATGCCTTCCGATGGGGAAGTACACATGCTCCTAAATAATTTCTTAAAATCATATTTGACCCTGTGATCCGCAAAACAAACTCATCCGATGGGGAGGAAGGCACTCAGAGCCGACGCGCAAGTTTGTTTGCATCACATATCAAATTGTAATGGAGGCCATGGGAATTTTAAAAAAATATCCCTCTCCTACTTAGTAATTTAAAATGATGAATTTTCCTAGCACACAACATGCATATCAAACAAGAAGCAATAAATATGAAATAAAATATTTTCCAACTATTATGGCTTTTGTTTTCCAATATGCCTCCCATCGTGTCGTCATCTCGTCCGCTCCTCCATACACTATGTACAAGCCATCCGGAGATCCAAGCCGAGAAAAATTATTTTAATTTACATCCATCGATCCTATACTCTACAAAGGAGTGTACATGAAATCTAGATCGAAAGTAACCTAAAATAAAAGAATGGATAAACAATGCCGTACTTAATTACAAAAATTAAATACTAGCCTCGTCAACCCCGAGGATTCAAATAATATTACAATTACACACATCCAATCACATACACACACATATGGTCATAATAGTTGGATGTTATGCCTGCAACCAAAAAGTTAGTCTACGCACATCGTACTATTGTCCGGCACACATAATATATGATAAGTGCATAAAAGTAATCGAATTCTAAACACACAACATCGGAAACCGTGGCTCTGATACCACTTGTGGGGAATTGCTTCCCTCTTCGGTTGCTCGTGCATGTCGATCCTATCTACGTCCCTGGATTAAAAAAATTAATCCTTGATGAAGACGGATTACCCTAGCAACCGATCCATCATCGTGCTATTCAATTCGAGTGGTCTCTTGAACAAACTTGTTGTTCAAGCAACCTAACTCTTTTCCTCGATTAGTCGTGGAATAGATGATGTATGGATCGTTGGTTTTTGTGTTTATCTTCAGGGTCTAAGTAAATTAGCCACATACAATTATAAACAAATTGCAAAGGAACAAAAGGAAACCAAAACAAGAATTATACCTCTTGTTTACCTCTTGGTCTTCTATTGTATGACGTATCCTCCTCTTGAACGTTGTGTGGGCAATGATCCTCCAAGAGTTGAAACTTCCTAGATCTTGTATCTTCCTTTTTTTGTTCGCTCTGAACAAAGGAAGATAATCAAACACTTCTTCTCCTATCTAGTGCCGATCACCAAGCCACCATCTTGGTTGTTGCCGCCGGCCAAGGAGAGGAAGAAGGAGATGGTGTGGGAGCCGACCAAGAGCTCCAAGGGAAGAAACCCTAACACTTGTTGCTGCCGGCCAAAGGAGAAGAAGAGAGGATATGGGCGCCGACCAAGAAGAGAAAAGAGAAGAGGGGCGCCGGCTTAACCTTAGGAAGATAGGAAAACCTTCCACTTGTTGCCGCCCAAGACCTCTCCAAACCCTAGTCGCCCAACTCTTGAAGCAAACCCTAATCTTCAAAAGGATTAGTTGTCGTCCAAGCAAAGGAGCAAACCCTAGAATTCCAATTCTATCATGCCGCCCAAGCCTTTGCCTCCTATTTATAGATTTTGCCCAAACCTCCTTTTAATCGTGTCCGTTGGATCTAGGTTTCATGAGGGTTTTAATAGGCTACAATAGGGACCATGAGGAGGAGTTGGATCTTGGCCACCCAATGGATACGAACCACACAAGCCCGATCCATTAATGATAATCCATTCCACTAAAGGATTATCATTGATCTACCTCACCAACCCCCATAAATAAATATGGACTCTATATATTAATTGTACAAATATCTCCCCGTGTTTAAGATCTAGAATGTTCGTCAATTAATTAATTTACTGACGATTAATTAATCAACATCTAACTCCATGAGTAGTACCACTCAACCTTATCATCATGTCGGACCAAGTCCACCTGCAGGGTTTACATGATGATCCTTATGAGCTCCTCAAGGGGACATCATCATCCTAATACATAGGACACGGTTTCCTCCTATAATCAATGACACACCATGTAAATAATATCATTTCCAACTTACCGAGCCTATCGATTTAATCTATAAATCTCTCCCATTGGTAAATCAAAGAAATAAATACTAAATACATGTGCCTATTATTATATCGGGATTAAGAGCATGTACACCATAATATCTTAGGTTCGATTCAATTATGTAGTCAGCAATAAATCAAATCACTTCTAAGTCGGTCCTGCTCAATACACACAAAGTGTACTAGTGTATTTCTATGGTCAAGACAAACCAATACCAAATTACACTACAACCATACCAATGGTTTGTCCAAAACCATCTCGGTTGTGAGCCTCTACTTATACTCTACAAGGAATTGATAACATGATCTTCCGTGTGATACCACACACCATGTTATCTACAATGTAATGTATCAGACAATATGCATAACCATAAATATGCAAACAATGATAATGTGATTCTTATTTCAAAAATAAAGATGTTCATACAAAGAATAGACTTATCAGTATACATCCCAACACGATGGAAATCGTTCGTGCTTAATTGTCTACAATGCTCATTAGCGCAGCGGAATGATAATAAAACTAATGCAAAGACAATTAAAGCTAAAAACAAAGTAAAGAAAGAACACCGCTAACACAATTCGTTTAACGTGGTTCATGGCCTTTTTCCGCTAGTCCACGACAATCCGTTGTTGGATCGATTTGAGCGCTAGAGGGGGGGGGGGTGAATAGCGCAAGAGAAAACTTTTCGAATTCATAAAGATAAAACACGAGTGCACAATGGAAAGTAAGTAAAAACAAATTTGTTTTTACTTGGTTTACAGCCTTCGACTGCTAATCCAAGGCCCTAATGATCTTAGACCATGTACGGAGGGCAAAGCACTAAAAACACTCCTCCTCGTTAGAGGTAGGAGTAAGCGAGTACAAGAAATATCAAGAAGTAGAGATAGAGGGACACTCCCCCTCTTCTCGTTGCGATTAAAGCTCCAAAAATAAAGAAGATTACAGACTTTGAAATAAACTTTAAGTTTTTTTTACTGACAACTTAAAGAATGGAAGATTAAGCACAGGTTGTCATCGTTTCAGCAACGCTTCGTCGTAGGGAGGTCGTTGAAGAAGAGCGGCGTTACGGAGGCAATTGAGAGCACTCAGAATGATGGAAATGGGGTGGAGAACACCTTCCTTTATAGCCTTGTGAAACCCTAATCATTGAGATGAAGTTCTATGAGGTGATGCCACCTAGCCCTTGAGAAATGGAGATCAGCTTTAACTCTCCTCGAGGTTGATCCTTGACCAGCAATCGACTGCTACCCTTACCAGTCGACTGTTGGAGGCATTAGTCAACTGATACAAGCCATCAGTCGACTGATGGTAGGGTTTCCAGCTGCAATGAAGAGTTAGCTCGAAAATACAGTTAATATAAGTAAGTTCGATGGTCGTTTACCATCCGATCTCGACTTAGACCTTCCATGGGAAGTCTTGGTTGGATCGTCACCTAAGGACGCCCCTGTACGGAGGAAACGACTTTACTTACACTTACTCACATGAGCTTACCTCAACCTTTACCTTTGAAGCTTCGCTTCTGGTCTTCACCTAAGTTCTTCGACTCCCTCCGAAGTCCTCCCGGTGTTGCCCGACCACCACGACTAACCTCCAAGTGTCACTGACCTTCAGCTTTAGCTTAGCAATTCTGCACACTTGATTCAGCTCGTGAGATAACAAAGTGAACTTAACTTTGTATATTTGCTATAATCAAAACTCAGGTTCAATTCAGGTGTCTACTACACCAACAATCTCCCCCTTTTTGATCTATAGCAAACCAACACAAAGTTAAGTAAGTAAATTAAGTGCATTAAGTAAAATGAATAACATGAGTATGAAATATGCATGAATGAGTAGAAGTATGAGAAAAACTCTCTTTCAAGTGCTCCCCCTTGAGGAATCCTCCCCCTTGACCGAGGGTGAGTACTTGAAAAAGTGTCTTGACCCTCCCCCTTGATGTTAACTACTAAAGAGGATTTTTAAGTAATTGAAATTACTTAACCATGGCCTTAGTGTTTAGAATAAGTTCAAGTTAACCTTGGCCTTTCTCCCCCTTTATCAATTAAGAAAGTTTAACCATAAAGGTTAAGTTTAAAAAGTTAAGTAAACAAGGTTAGGTTAAAAAAAAGTTAAGTTAAGTAAACAAAGTTAACTTAACTTTGGGCCATAAAAGTATAAGATCTGTACTCAAGTTAAGTTATCAAAAAAAAAATTGATCCCTTAACTTTGGCCTTTCTCCCCCTTTTGCCATAAATTGGAAGGAGTGGGGGGTTTGAAGAACATAGTTTTGAATTTAGTTTTAAGTCCAAGCATGTTCCAAATAAAGTTTGAAAATAGTAGTTTAAACATAAGCTCATCTATTTAGATGTTCAACTCTATTTGACTTGATTGATATGAAATGATCAACAAGTCCTGAGTAGAGTTGGTTAATTTATGTAATTATACTCTGTGGTTCATGTCGATGCACTAAGTCTACATCTTGAACCAGGAGTAAGGTCCTAGAATCTCACGCCCATCTATGTGGCTAAGTACACAAACACATTAGTCCTATGTGTTGTGAGATGTATTGGCTCCTTAAATCTATAGGTACA
The DNA here is from genome assembly GCA_025175895.1 of Wurfbainia villosa. NCBI lineage: Eukaryota > Viridiplantae > Streptophyta > Magnoliopsida > Zingiberales > Zingiberaceae > Wurfbainia > Wurfbainia villosa. The sequence goes on along the minus strand of CM045987.1, from coordinate 91,448,044 downwards.
TGATATCTAGGGTAAGCCCTAAGCTAGTTCCATTAACATGAAAAGAAAAATGAATAATAGAGTATATAAAAATATTAGTTATCAATCCTACTCTATTACGCACATGTCAAATTTTCATCTTAGTAGACTAAATTCGACTTCGGGTAAAGGTTTGGTAAATAGGTCCGCTAGATTCGACTTTGATTCCACATATTCGAGTTGTATGGTTCCGTTAGCTACATGTTCTCGAATAAAGTGGTGTTTGACCTCTATATGTTTGGTTCTAGAGTGGCATATGAGATTTTTGGTTAAGTTGATTGAGCTAATATTATCTATGTGAGTTTTAATATTGTTGAAGTTTAAGTTAAAGTCTTGGAGAGTGTGCTTCATCCAAAGAAACTGAGCCACACACTCACCCATTGCGACGTATTCGGCTTCGGTGGTAGATAAGGCAACACAGTGTTGTTTCCTACTGCACCAACTCACTAGACTTGAGCTGAGAAGTTGACAGCAACCACTCGTGCTCTTTCTATCGAGTTTACTATCGACATAATCCGAGTCGGAGTAGCCGATTAGTTTGAACTCGGTAGATCTAGGGTATCAAATAACTACGCTTAGCGTGCCCTTTAGATATCTAAGGATACACTTAACTAATGTTAGGTGAGACTCATTAGCACAAGTTTGGAACCTTGTGCACATACTTACTGCGAATAATATATCGAGTCGACTCGCAGTTAAGTAAAGAAGACTTCCTATTGCGCTCCTATAATATTTTAGGTCAATAGATTTTCCTTCTACATCTCCTATATTAACATTTGTTGTCATGGGTGTATTAATGATTTTAGAATTTTGCATCCCGAATTGATTAATTAATTCCTTAGCGTATTTTTGTTGATGTAAATAAATTCCTTCCTTAGTTTGTTTAAATTGTAATCCTAGAAAGAAATTTAATTCTCCTACTAAGTTCATTTCAAATTCACTTTCCATGAGTGAAATGAACTCGTTTAATAGGATTGAATTAGTGGTTCCAAAAATTATGTCATCTACATAGATTTGGGCTATAAAAATTTCTTTGCCTACGGTTTTTTCGAAAAGGGTTGGGTCGACTTAGCCTTGGCTAAACCCTTTGGACTTAAGGTATACAGAAAGTCTCTCATACCAAGCTCTAGGATCTTGTTTTAGTCCATATAAAGCTTTCTTGAGTCTAAATACATGGTTGGGTTTGTCTAGGCTTTCAAATCCTGGGGGTTGACTAACGTACACTTCTTCCTTAATAAGTCCATTCAAAAATGCTGACTTGACATCCATTTGAAATAATTTAAATTCTCGAAGTGCAGCGTATGCCAACAACATTCGAATGGATTCTAATCTAGCTATGAGGGCATAGGTTGCATCGTAATCTAACTCTTTTACTTGACTAAACCCTTTCGCGACCAATCTTGCTTTGTTTCTAACTACTTCACCTTTGTCATCAAGATTGTTTCAGAAGACCCACCTTGTTCCAATAATTTATTTATCTTTAGGTGGTGGTACTAATTCCTAAACTTCGTTCCTAGTAAATTGAGCTAGCTCTTCTTGCATTGCAATAATCCAATCGGGATCAAGAAGAGCTTGTTCAATGGTTTTGGGTTCGATTTTCGAAATCAAGGAGATTTGACTAATATTTCTATATGATGATCTAGTTCGAACCCCTAGGCTAGGATCACCTATCACTTGGTCAATAGGATGATTCGATTGAATCCTTGAATGACTTGGGTTAGGGTCACCTATCACATGATCGATAGGATGACTCGATTGAATCCTAGACTGGCTCGGATTAGGATTAATAGTAGACTTGATTTCAAGGTCAGAGTCGAGTCTGGTACGAATCGGTTAGCTAGTTGGTTTTACTACGAGTTTTATGGGTTAATGTCCTTCGTCGAATACTACATTAATAGTTTCCTCAATTCTAAGGGTGTCATTGTTATATACCCTATAGACTATACTTGTAGTTGAGTATCCTAGAAAGATACCGGTGGAGGTTTTGGATGTGAATTTTCCTAGGTAGTCCTTAGTGTTTAGGATGTGTACCTTACACCCAAATACCCTAAAGTATTTGATGTTAGCTACTTTGTCAAGGTAGATTTCGTATGAGGTCTTAAGGTGCCTCTTTACCATTAGGATTCTATTTTGGACATAACAAGCTGTACTAACAGCTTCTGCCCAAAACCTATCGGGTATGTTGTATTCATTCAACATGGTCCTAGCGGCTTATTGTAGGGTTCTATTTTTCTGCTCGACTAGGCCATTTTATTGTGGGGTTCTAGGACATGAGAATTCATAGTGGTATCCATTTAGGTTACAGAAATCTATGAATTTGTGGTTTTCAAATTCACCACCATGATCGCTTCTAAGTCTTTTAATTTTAAGGTTCTTTTAGTTTTTGATTAATTTAAACAAGTTGATGAGTTAATCTAAGGTATCACTTTTGTGTTTAAGGAACCTAACCCAGGTAAACCTAGAATAGTCGTCAATTGTGACTAGGCAAAATTGACTCCCATTAAGTGACTTGGCTCCATGAGAATCGAATAGATCCAAATGAATGAGCTCAAGCACACTTTTGGTTCGTTCTTGGTTAGTTAGTTGATGTTGTGTCCTAGGTTATTTACCTTATTGACAAGCATTATAAATTTTATTGTCTAAGTTGTTAAGGTTAGGCAAACCTCTGACTAGTCACTCTGACTCATCTTGTGAACAAGTCTTGGGTGCGAGTGACCAAGTCGTCGGTGCCACAACCAAGATTCCTCTAGTTGTGTCATAAGACACTCGGTTGAGGAGTTGGGTAAGTTAATTGTGTAGATGTTGCTATTCCTAGTTCCTTTAAGTATTGTTTTAGAGGTTTCATTTATTTTAATTAAGCATTCATTTTCTAAGAATATAACCTTATAGTTGTTATCACACAATTGACTTACACTAAGTAAATTATATTGAAAATCTTCGACTAATAAAACATTGTGAATTGTGAAATTAGAATTTAGCTCAATATCACTTGAACGGATGATTTTGAGCTTGTCGTTGTTTCGGAAAGCTACCGATCCTTGTCGTTTAAATCTAAGCTTCAAAAATTTAAGTTGGTCTCTGGTCATATGTCGGGAGCACCAACTGTCCAACATCCATTGATCCTACACACAAGGTAGTTGGATCGGATTTTGGAATTTTAAGGGTTGGTTGAAGATTATTAGTCCTAGATCATCTCACCCATTTCTACATGATCAAACACGTTATCCTTATGTGTTCTTGTGAGATGACTTTAATTTTACTTGATTAATTTTAATGAATCAAAACTAGTCAACCTTGGGTTAGATTCGGATTTAACCCTAAGCTCACCAAGTCACATTTTCAAGAAATTGGCTTCCAGGTCTTGGCGAGACACAAAGGCCTTCTTTGATCGGAACAACGATCACTTCCTTAGACAAAGCCAAGTTCGAGAAAATAATAACTTTATTCACCTAAGATCACTTTCTAGTCTAACTAGTTAAGGATACGGTGAGGTAGCTTCAGCTAGTTCCACTTAGTCGAGTGCACCGAGCTAGATATGCCTTATCTAACTCGGACACACAAGACTTCGCTTTCCTAGCGTACTATCATCTCGTCGCGTCCTAGTACTATGTTGTCAAGTGTTGACGAGTTATAGTTCCTATCTAACCATTCTAAAAATAAAAAGAAAAAGACCTAAGCATGCAAATTCTAAGTAATAGCACAAACAAATTTTGTACTAGCTCCCCCTGGACCATTGAATCGGTTCGTTCTTTCCACGTAGTGGATTTGGTCCTTGCGAACCCAGTACTGGTTAGATCCTAATTGAGAAATCAAAGTGGTCTTAGGGACCCATTCTTGGACATGTTTTCTATTTCGACTTATAATTGACATATACGACTTGTTAGTCGTTTTTGAGCTAAACCCAAGCCCGACCTTGTTGTACACTGCCCTTTGCGATCCAAGTAAAAGGTCAAGTCCCTTGGATCCCAAAGTGAACCTTTCCAATGTATGCCTAAGGTCTTCGACTTGACTTTTCAAAAGTGAGTTCTCAACTCGAGTTGAGTCCTCCTCTTGAACTTGACTAGTCGAAGAGGTTAGGGAGACCTTGTGTTTAAGGAGTTTAACCTCCTCAACTAAGGTCTCGACCTTGGACTCAGACTTAGCTAACTTTCTAGTTAAGAATTTAATTGTATTGTATAAAGTGCTAAGCAAAGATCGACTTACCTTAAGTGACTCTTTTTAATCGGATGCATATTCGTGGCTTGTCTTGAATAGCGACTCGTCGTCGGATTCAGACTCGGACTCTTCCTCGGGTTCGGACTCTTGATCGGGCTCGATTGGTTTTTCCATAAGGATGAGATCATCGTCTTCCTCCTCCGATGATTCTTCCCAAGTAGCGTTAAGCACTTTCTTGGTCTTGGCTGCTTTGTTCTTTAGTTTCGGACACTCCGACTTGATGTGTCCGAACCTATTGCATTCAAAATATCTAAAATTATAATTAGATTTAGATTTACCTTGATTAATGGGTCGTCTTCGGATCTTGATCATCTTCTGAACTAGATTTACTAGTTCAATTTCCATTTTGGAATCAACCTCCGACTCATACTCATACTCGTCCTCTTCCTTGGGGGGTGATTTATTTGCGGCCCTCTTCTTCGAACCTGTAAGTAAGGCAATACCTTTCTCGGGAATCGAATTAGACTGTTCATGGAGTTCAAATTTAGAAAATAACTCATCTAATCTAATTTTTGAAAGGTCCTTAGAGACCTTGTAGGCATCGACCATGGATACCCACAAGGTAGTCCTAGGGAAAGCATTTAAAGCATACCTTATAAGGTCTCGATTCTCGACCTTTTGTCTGATGGCGTGCAAGCTATTAACGATGTCTTGAATGCGGGCATGTAGTTGTGTTGTCGTCTCATCTTCCTGCATCTTAAGATTATATAACTTATTAAAAATCAAATCACGCTTACATACCTTTGTGTCATCGATTCCTTCGTGTAACTCTACGAGTTTAGTCCATAGATCTTTCACGCTAATGAAGGGGCCGACGCAGTTTAGCTCCTCTTTGGACAAACCGCATTGAAGGATTTGGGTAGCCTTTGGGTCAGCTTCCACTTGTCTTTTCATGGCATTAGTCCACTGATCGTAATCCAAGGATTCACCCACTTCATTAGTAGGATGTGTGAATCCGATTTAGATTACGATCCACATCTCGATCTGGGTCTTAAGGAAGCACTCCATCCGACCCTTCCAATAACAAAAGTTGTCTTCATTGTAAAACCGAGGTGGGATGGTGCTAAACCCTTCGAGATGGGCCATATAGACAAAATAAGGAAAACAAGTACCTCGCAAAACAAAAACAATCGAAATGTACCAAGACTTTCATCTTGGATTAGTAGTTCGGGAGAATGAATTTAAACGAAATGAAAAACTCATAAAATGAAAAGAAAATTCTAAAAAAAATCTACTAGATTGGTGGTTTCACCAAATCGTAGCACCCCCGACTCTGATACCACTTGTTGGATCGATTTGAGTGCTAGAGGGAGGGGTGAATAGCGCAAGAGAAAACTTTTCGAATTCATAAAGATAAAACATGAGTGCACAACAGAAAGTAAGTAAAGACAATTTTATTTTTACTTGGTTCATAGCCTTCGGCTGCTAATCCAAGGCCCTAGCAATCCTAGACTATGTACGGAGGGCAAAGCACTAAAAACACTCCTCCTTGTTAGAGGTAGGAGTAAGCGAGTACAAGAAATATCAAGAAGTAGAGATAGAGGGTCACTCCCTCTCTTCTCGTTGCGATTAAAGCTCCGAAAATAAAGAAGATTACAGACTTTGAAATAAACTTTAAGTAAGTTTTTTTTTACCGACAACTTAAAGAATGGAAGATTGAGCATAGGTTGTCGTTGTTTCGGCAGCACTTCATCATAGGGAGGTCGTTGAAGAAGAGTGACGTTACGGAGGCAATTGAGAGCACTTAGAATGATGGAAATGGGGTGGAGAACACCTTCTTTTATAACCTTGTGAAACCCTAATCGTTAAGATTAAGTTTCATGAGGTGATGCCACCTACCCTTGAGAAATGAAGATTAGCTTTGACTCTCCTCGAGGCTGATCCTTGACCAGCAGTCAACTGCTACCCTTACTAATCGACTGTTGGAGGCATCAGTCAACTGATACAAGCCATCAGTTGACTGATGGCAGGGTTTCCAGCTGCAATGAAGAGTTAGCTCGAAAATGCAGTTAATATAAGTAAGTTCGATGGTCGTTTACAATCCGATCTCGACTTAGACCTTCCATGGGAAGTCTTGGTCGGATCGTCACCTAAGGACATCCCCGTATGGAGGACACGACCTTACTTACACTCACTCACATGAGCTTACCTCAACCTTTACCTTTGAAGCTTTGCTTTTGGTCTTCACCTGAGTTCTTCGGCTCCCTCCGAAGTCCTCCCGGTGTTGCCCGACCACCACGGCAAACCTCCGGGTGTTACTGACCTTCAGCTTTAGCTTAGCAATTCTGCACACTTGATTTAGCTCATGAGATAACAAAGTGAACTTAACTTTGTGTATTTGCTATAATCAAAACTCAGGTTCGATTCAGGTGCCTACTACACCAATATCCGTTAGGCGGATAAATCCCTCAACCATTCAACTAAACTTCTCCTTTAACTCAACACAAGGTGGAGAAAATCTTCTTACACAAACTCTCCCTGTTACAATATGATAGAGATAGAATTAGGGAAGAGGAGAGTAAAAACGCTTAGGAGGCTTGGAGCAATGTGAGGAGTGAAAGCATTAGCCTCTCCAAGGCTCCCATGGCCTCCTTTTATAGAGAGGAGGCCTTTCTTCCCGTTGAGCATGCAGCAGTCGACTACTGCTATAACGGACTGACTCCAACATCTTCTGCCTGATGCACGCGAGCACAACCTCAAATCTCCGATGGGAATCATCGAGGACCCAAAGTGCGTGCTCATGCTCAACGCCCTCAAGTGCACAGATATTGTCAAGTAATAAAAGATTATCGATCCCACAGAGACTGAAATTCGAGTACCGTATGTCTAGTGGATCTTGTTGTTTGGAGTGAATGTCCTAAAGATGAGGGTTGCAAGGTTGACAGTAGTCCTAACTCTAGTATGGTGTCACTCGGAGGAAGCGAAGGAAGGTTTAAAGTTCCCTAAGAGGATTCTAGGACTTCAGTTTCACTTGTGTATTATTGGAACGTGCTATCAATTAAATACTGTCTAGATCTCTAATTATGATCATGCAGGAGGATCATCATACGTTTACCCGATGAACTTTTGCTTCTACCGGGAACTACCTATTCCTAACCAAGTTGACCTTTCAGATCATTAGAGCTCAGGGGGTTGATACCATTAGGAGCCCCCTGTCACTAAGGTCCCTCAACCATTCTAGAGTTAATTTCTCCTACTTCTGCCCTTCTGTTAAGATAGGCTATTGGGTAAAAGGATGTCCTAATAATCTCTATGAAGAGTCATAACGTGTCTCGTTTCCCACTCCATCATGTTTTACTATCTATGGTTATCGGAGGGAGGACGACCACAATGTTCCTCCTTTGTTCTCCTAGATCTTTGATATGAAGGTTGTCACCCTTTGTATCGGCTATACGCAATAGATATAGAATCAAAAAAATAATTTTCATCGATCCAAACAATACCAATTGCAAATATAAATCCAAGAATAAAAAATATATTCAAACTACCATGTCCTACATACACAAACTACTCCATAATCTTAGAATCGAAGTATCTACTCCATAGATATAAGAGAACGATCACAAGGCATCATAGAATGAATCATTACAATGTAAAGATAACTAAGAATGAAATTACAGTACTCTTGGTCGTTCTCCTTAGCGTTGGAGCATAGATTTCGGTTCTCGAGCTGCATCTTTCCTCCCCGGTGTGAGTCTCCGGTGCTTTTTAGGGCACCTTCTTACCGTCGCAACTGTCGAGCCTCCTCTAGAGTTTGGATGCCCTAAGGCAGCTCCCCTCATGATCCCTAGCCTCATAGACGAGTTTCCTATATATAGAGGCAGCTCTGGCTTTCCATAAATGCTCAGAGAAACCCTATTTCTTCGAATTTGCGGTGCCGCCACACGACCTTGTGAAATTCACACGATCGGTCATGTTCACGGATGGAAACGATTGAAATCTGGGTTGAAAATCAGGCTAGAAAAAAAACACGACTGTGTGGATATCACACGATCGGCCGTGTGGATTTCTGGAGCCTCCGTTTTGATCCGTTTATCTTCAAAAACATGCTCATGTCTTGGACATAGCCAGTGCATGTTCCCTAAGGTCCGTGCTCCACAAATTGCTCCATTTTATCTCCAAAAATGTCATCCTACACATAAATTAACAAAAGTAGATCTCCGAACTAGAAAATAGGAAATGAATGCAAAGCAAGAAAGAATATGCATTAAACAAGTATAAAATGCAATGAGATGTGTACTAAAACTACTCCTAAATCCCTATATATTTTGCTCACATCAATTCCCCCAGACTTAGATCTTTGCTTATCCTCAAGCAAACCTCAGTGCCATGAAATTTTAAAAGTATTGTTACATACTTAGCATGTTAACTAAAGTTATCAAGTGGTATTTTCAATCAAAGCAAATAGATATGTTCTAAAGGTTCACTATGTTAGCTTTTCGTGCATGTACTGAAAAATATTTCCTAAGGGATACTCATTCCACAGTGAGTTAAGTCGTCATCCTATAGCTTTCCTAAGGCCTCCAACTTTAAGGCACTTACCTGCCCTAAGCGAGGGTCATTACCTAGAATTAGCATAAAATCTCAAAGGCATGCTCGATATTAAGAGAAATTGGTAGGTGTTTCCCCAGTAACCTAACTCGGTCTCAATGGAGCACCTAATCATTTCCACCCACGACAACTGTTTTTAACTCTCTTTTTTCTCTCTCTTTTTTTTCTTCTCTTTCTCTCTTTTTTTTTATCTTTTTATTTTTTTTTCCAAGGAACTTTGTTCCTTTCTAGCTCATTGGTATTTTGATTTTTCCAAATGGGCTTATACAATCCGAGCATCTCAAGTAACTAAAATGTAAATCTAGAGTCACCTATGGATTCCAAAGTACTAGACTACTGGGATGAATCATAACTATGTATGTAATAGATTTTCCCTTTCAGAATATTCATCAAGTGTAAGTGAAAGATAAAAGCTAACAAGTGCAAATCTAGAACATCCATCAAAGCAACCAAAACTAAAATACCACAAGATAAATGAAGTTAAACTATCTATGGCATGGAAGCAAATCGTGAAAAAATTTGAAAATATTACTGAGGCAGCTTAAAGTGACAAACAACTAAGCACTAAAAGGAAACTAAATAATGTATGCAAGGACAAATAAATGCAAATAAACTAAACCTAGATGTCAAAGAGAAACTAACACTAGTAGATATTGTACCTCTAGTATGGTGGTCGAGGTGGGAAATCTGACAGTCTCGGCATATTGGGCACCTGGGAGAATCAGGTGCTCAACCGCTGGTGCCACATGTACATGTGGTCAACTTGGGAACTGGTGGACGTAACGACGGCTCTATGATCCTCCTCCCTGATCCACTGTGATCATGTATCATGCATGAACTACCGTACCTCCTGGCGGTAGACAGCCTCCTCCTGAAAATAATCATGGGTCTAGCCATAGAACTCCTCAGTCCACTGGAAATGCTGTCGGAGGTCCTGAAACTCTGCCTGTGTATAGGTCCTATGCACCTCCTACCGCTGGCCCTATGTTTGTTGCTTGGCATGAATGTCGTCGAGGTGCGATCGGAACTCAGAGAAATCATAGGCCGATGTACTTGCATCCTACTCAAAGGTAGAAAAGGAAGACTGTGCAGGTGTAGGTTCGTGGCATGGACTAGGTGGGCTCATATTAGGAGCTTAGAAAAAGTTCTGAATTTGGCATAGCCATGTGAAATTCTCACGGTCAGCCATGTGTGACTCTAGATTTCTCCTAGAGTGCAGCACGGTTCACGACTTTTCACACACCTAGCTATGTGCTCTTTTGACGATTGGGCACGACTGTGTGAAATCCACACAACCGCCCATGCTTCCTTCTGAGGTTCTAACAAGGGCTCTTATTTCTACCTAGCAAGTTCTATCTGACCCTAAAACACTTGTGAAAATTCCAATGGACAAAAGTTAAAGTCTAAACTAACATGCATGAATGCAAAAAGACTAAAAACATGTAGATTTAAACTTAGGTTGCCTCCCAAGAAGCGCTTGTTTAAGGTCTCAAGCTCGACTATACCCCTACGTTTCATCTTGGCTCTAGTGGCCCAAGGAGATTTTTCCTCCCTTTATTAATGCATTTGAATCTTGCTCATGGGGGAGCAAGATATTTGCTCACTTTACGCCTCTTGCCTTGTAGTCCTTTATCACCATATCTCTTAAATCTGGCTCGTGGAGGGGCAAGATACTTGCTCACTTTATGCTTCTTGCCTTTTGGTCTTCCATCACTATATCTCTTAAATCTTGCTCGTGGAGGCTTGTTAGTTGTTTTCCTTGGCTCGAGATTGAACATGCTTAGCCTCAAAGAGTCATCAAAAGTTTGATCATGATATTCCATTGTGTCCAAATGCTGTAAATAATATAACTCACCACAAACATTTTGACCAAAAGATTGATTAGCAGATTCTATTATATCGAATGAAACCTTATCTTTACCAATCACTAAAAGGTCTTCGTTATTGGCAACTAAAGTTTCAGTGAGGGTTAAGGCAGGCTCTTCTGAGTCCTTGACGTTAGGAGGTATTTTAATTGAAGCAATGCACTCCTCGATTAAAGTATCAACTATATAATCCTCAAGTTCTCCTTCTTGTGGTGATTGAATGGATTATCCTTCAGATTTTCTTGGTAATTGGCCCAGTGTTCTAGCACACTGGCTGGCGATCTGTGCTATCTGAATCTCCAGCTTCTTTTGTCGGCTCGCAATGTCATTCACAGATGACCTTAATTCTTCTAGTATCATCTCCATCTGCGAATGCTACTGTTGGAATTCAGTGTTTGTCGCTTGTTGTGTTTGAATGAAATTTTCTATCATCTGCTCAAGTCAGGATATAGGCAAACAATATTGAGGGTTTAAGTAGCCAGGGTCAGATCTATATGAATAAGAATCATCTTATGGCCACTGATTGTAATCATAGGTGACATCTTCTTGTTCAAATTGCGAAGATTCAAATATATCAGGACAATCGTTAATGGTATGCCATGTTTTACCACAATGCTTATAATAAATGTTACAAAAACTCACAAAATTAAATTGGTCATAATCATGAGTGAAAGCATGCATCGTTATATATAGGAAATTATAGATAATGAAAGAACATCAGTGCTTTGGCAAGAGACTAAAAAAACTACTAGAAATTAACTAAAGCTAGAAGAAAACTAAAATCTAAATTAGTACTAAATTAAATTGGAAAGTAATAAAAACTAGGGAAATAAACCTAAACTAGGTCCGATCCAAACTATCTACTTTCGATTCGATATCAAATCTACAGTCCCCGGCAACGGTGACAAAAACTTGATGCACACGAGCACAACCTCGAATCTCCGACAGAAATCATCGAGGACCCGAAGTGCGTGCTCACACTCAACTCCTGCAAGTGCACGGATGTCATCAAGTAATAAAAGATTATCAATTCCACAGAAATTGAGATTCGAGTATCATATGTCCAGTGGATCTTGTTGTTCAGAGTGAATGTCTTAAAGATGAGGGTTGCAAGGTTGACGGTAATCCTAACTCTAGTACAGTGTCACTCGGAGGAAGCGAAGGAAGGTTCAAAGTTCCGTAAGAGGATTCTAGGACTTCAGTTTCACTTATGTGTTATTGGAACATGCTATCAATTAAATACTGTCTAGATCTCTAATTATGATCTTGCAGGAGGATCATCATACGTTTGGTTGATGAACTTTTTCTTCTACCAGGAACTACCTATTCCTAACCAAGATGACCTTTCCGATCATCAGAGCTCAGGGGTTGATACCGTTGGGAGCCCCCTGTCACTAAGGTCCCTCAACCCTTTTAGAGTTAATTTCTCCTACTTCGGCCCTTCTGTTAAGATAGACTATTGGGTAAGAGGATGTCCTAATAATCCCTTTGAAGAGTCAGAACATGTCTCGTTTCCCACTCCATCATATTTTACTATCTATGGTTATCGGAGGGAGTACGACCATAAGGTTCCTCCTTGGTTCTCTTAGATCTTTGATACGAAGGTTGTCACCCTCTATACATAATAGATATAGAATAAAAATAATAATTTTCATTGATCCAAACAATACCAAATGCAAATATAAATCCAAGAACAGAAAATATATTCAAACTAGCATGTCCTACATACATAAGCTACTCCCTAATCCTAGAATCGAAGTATCTACTCCATAGATGTAAGAGAACGATCACAAGGCATCATAGAATGAATCATTACAATGTAAATATATCTAAAAATGAAATTACAGTACTCTTGGTCGTTCTCCTTGGCGTTAGAGCGCATATTTCGGTCCTCGAGCCGCTTCTTTCCTCCGCAATGTGAGTCTCCGATGCTTTTTAGGGTAACTTCTTGTTGTCGTAGCTGTCGGGCCTCCTCTAAGTCTTGGGAGCCCTAGGGAAGCTCTCCTCGTGATCCCAAGCCTCTTAGATGAGTTTCCTATATATAGAGGTGCCTCCGGCTTTCCATAAATGCTCTGAAAAATCCTATTTCTTCGAATTTGCAGCGCCGCCACACAGTCGTGTGAATGTCACATGGTCGACTGTGTTCAAGGCTGGAAAGAACTAAAATTTGGGTTGAAAATTAGGCTAGAAAAAAAGACACAACCATGTGGATTTCACACGGTCGACCGTGTGGATTTCTGGAGCCTCCGTTTTGATCTTTTTCGCTTCAGAAACATGCTCATGTCTTGGGACATGGTCAGTGCGTGTTCCCTAAGGTCCGTGCTCCACAAATTGCTCCATTTTTACTCCAAAAACACCGTCCTACACATAAATTAACAAAATTAGATCTCTGAACTAGAAAATAGGAAATGAATGAAAAGCAAGGAAGAATATGCATGAAATAAGTTTAAAATGCAATGAGATGTATACTAAAACTACTCCTAAAACCCTATATATTTTGCTCACATCACTGTCCAAGCCTGATCTGCAGTCGTCACAGCTCAACGATAACCTGAGTAATCAACTGCTCACACTTTCAGTTGACTGATCATCCATCAGTCTGACTACTCAGTTGGCTACAAGAAGTTTTGTGCCTGAGTCCACTTATAACAGTTGACTGCCTTCCATGGTCGTTGACTGATGGTGGACCAGTCGACTGCCAATCCTTGGCAGTTCACTGATAGGCTACAAATTCTAGCCAAACACCAGTCAACTACCAGTCGACTGATACCTATATCAGTCGACAATCATCGGGTAAAACCTCAAACAACAAGATATTTAAGCATCCAACCGTTAAGTAAAACCTCAAACACAAGTCTTTGAGCATCCGACACTTGATCTTAGACATCTACCCAAGTTCACCTAAATTGAGCTAACTTGACCCGGATAACAATCACTCAACTCTCATCTCCCACGGAATCTCCCATTGAAGTTATCTTCCTTTGGCCTATGTCCCTCAGATGCACCAAGCTCAAGACTTCTCCCCGTGCCATCCTTTATCGACTCAAAGACCCGATCCATGAGATGATGAACTTGCCAATGCTTCATCAAGCAACTCATGTGTGATTCACCAAGTGTTGCACAACTTGAACACACACATCAAAAGAATAACATTCTAACTTAAACTCTTTGACACACACATTAAAACCAAGATCATACTTGGGTTGATTGCCCTAGCAATCTCCCCCTTTTTGATGTGTGTCATTATGTTAAGTTAAGTAAAAACACTTAAGGAAAGTAAAGCATGAATATCGAACATGGATATCAAAACTCCCCCTTAACACATGCAAACTCCCCCTTAACATTCTCCCCTTTTAACATTCTCAAGGTGTTTAACTTAAATCTTAACAATTCTCCCCCTTTGACACCATCGAAAAGATCATACATAATGTATACAATGTGATATCAAGTATTAAGGAAATTAAAACACCAAAAAAAGGCTTAAAAACTCAAAACTGAGCTATTGTGCCCGTGCATAGTGTCATCAGTCGACTGGTGTCTGTTAATTATAAATTATGATTTCTGAAGTCAACTTCAGAAATGCACGAAAAATTCATAAAAATTCAAAAAATCATGAAACTATGGGAACACATTTCTCATGAGTTCCTCTATCATGGAAAAATGATTTTTCTTGAAAAAGCATAAGATTTTCAAGAGTTAGGCAAAAATTTAAAAGTTCTAAAATTTTTAAATTTTATATCAACTTGGAAAACTATTTTTGCCTTTAAATGTTTCAAAGTCTGAACTCAAAGTTTTCAAAACATGAAATGTTTTCAAATATCAAAAATATCCAACTATGATCTTTGGGCAAGATGTTCATGAGTTAAACATTTGCTTTCCCCATAGTTGGTCAATGATTGCTATATCAAGATACACCTAATGACTAATCAAAATGGCATAAGCATTAGTGAATCATTTGTATCAACCTAACATCTCACATATGGCTATGGTTATCAATCAAGTTATCCTTATAGTGGGTTGTGAGATGTAACTAAGGTAATTCTACTTAACCAAAAATTTCATGCAATTCTCTCCAAGGTTAAGTGTTATCCAACATCCACCATCATGATCATAAGTCAACCAATTAACAAGATATGAAATAAGTCCAATTATGGTTGACTATCCTAGGTTTTTCTAACCTTTAAGGATTGACTTGGGTACCCAATATAGGTTCTTTCCAATAGGATTTACCAAATATTCCTTAGGGATCCATTTCCTAGCTACCATTGTTGTTTTTAATTGCCCCTAGCAATTAGATAATGGTAAGATTTCTCATTCTTTAATCCCTTATATCCTAAGCCCTTTTTGTTGAAACTTGCCCTTTGGTTCCCAATAATCATTTTCAAAGTATTTGAGCCTATGGTGAATTTTTCAAGGGTCTTACTAAGGTAATCTACCTTTTCCCTTAAACCCCCTATTTTCTTCTAAACATGCATCATTAGTACTAGAAGAAGAAACATCATCATGTGAACATGCATTCTTAAATTTTTCTTCTAGAGTTCTAATTTCATTTTGCATGCATTTATTTTTCTTCTTAGAACTAAATAAATCCCTTGTTAAACTTGAAATCATTGAAACAACATCTTGAGTAGGGAGATTCTTTACCTCACTTACCCAATCTTCTTCCGAATCCGAAGTTTGTGCTCTCCCTACACTTGAGTTGTCCTCCTCACTTGGGCTTCCTTCTTCTAGTTCGGATGAGGTGGAGGCTACATCATCTACTCCCATGAGTGCAAAGTGTGAGATGACATCTATTTCTTCTTCCGGTGAGGATGAGTCCCATGTGGCTTTTAAGTTCCGGGAGGATTTTGACTTCTCCTTTTCTTTTGACTTCTTCTCTTCTTTCTTCTTGTCATTCTTCTTCTTTTCTTCCTTATTTTTGTTCAAAAGGAGACACTCATCTCTCATGTGCCCTTCTCCTTGGAAATTGTAGCAAATGATCTTCCTAGTTCTCCTCCTATCATTAAATTTGTTAAATTTAAAACCTTTTAAAGCACGTCTTACCCTTCTTACCATATACACCTCTTCATCGGCATCCATTAAAGAGTGTGAATCATCATCGGATGAGGAGGGTGAGGACTTCTTCTTTCCTTTGCTTGCTACAAGTGCTACTCACCTTGTTTGTTTGATTGGTTCTTCCACTATTCCTTCAAGGCAAATTTCGTGAAGTTCCATGGTTGAGAAAAATTCTTCTAAAGTACTAACCTCTAAATTCCTTGAGATGTAGAAGGAATCAACCATGGAGCTCCATTTTGATGATAGGGGAAATGCATCGATAGCTTTCATTATCATGTCCCGATTTGATAGCTTCTCCCCTACACTAGACAAACCATTAATAATTTCTTTAAACCTAGAATGCAAAGACAATACCTTTTCTCCTTTGTCCAATTTAATGTTGTTGAGTTGAGATCGAAGAAGGTCTCGTCTTGCTAGCTTGGCTTCAGATGTGCCTTCATGAAGCTCAATTAGCTTCTCCCACATCTCCTTGGCACTTGAGCATTCTCTTATTCTGTTTATCTCTTGTTGAGGAAGCACCTTGAAGAGATGATGCTTGGCCTTTGAATTTGTTAGGTGCTCCTCCTTTTGCTTCTTAGTCCATCTTGATTTTGCTATTGGCTTGCCTTCTTCATCCCTAGGTATCTCGAAATCATTTTCCATTATAATCATGATATCGAAATCGGTTTCGAAACATACCTCCATTCTCTTCTTCCACCAAGAGAAATCTCCTTTGAACTTCGATGGATGGATGTTCATGCCGACCATTATTGATTTGCTTGTTGCGGCGATGAGTCTGTTGACAAGCTCCTTGCTCTGATACCACTTGTTAGGATCGATGGCCTAGCTAGAAGGAGGGATGAATAGCCTTTCAATGCTCGATGGTAATCGTTCATTCTTAATTATCTACAATGCTTGTTAGTGCAGCGGAATGATAATAAAACTAATGCAAAGACAATTAAAGCTAAAAACAAAGTAAAGAAAGAACATCGCTAACACAATTCATTTAACATGGTTCACGGTCTCTCGCTGCTAGTCCACGACAATCCGTTAGGTGGATCACTCCCTTAACATTTCCACTAAACTTCTCCTTTAGCTCAACACAAGGTGGAGAAAACCTTCTTAAACAAACTCTCCCTCTTACAATATGATAGAGATAGAATTAGGGAAGAGGAGAGTAAAAACGTTTAAAAGGCTTAGAACAATGTTAGGAGTGAAAGCATTAGCCTCTCTAAGGCTCCCATGGCCTCCTTTTATAGAGAGGAGGCCTTTCTTCCCGTTGGGCATGCAGCGGTCATTGTTGCATGCCCGTGATCAACTAGCTTATAGCAGACCGGACTCAGCGGCTTCTTCCCAAGCCTGATCCGCGGTCGTCGCAGCTCAAAGGTAGCCTAAGAAGTCGACTGCTCACACTGTTAGTCGACTGATCATCCATCAGTCCGACTGCTCAGTTGGCTACAAGAAGTTCTATGCCCGAGTCCACTTATAACAGTCGACTGCCAACCCTTGGCAGTCCATTGATAGGCTACAAACCCTAGTCGAACACCAGTCGACTTGTATCAGTCAACTGATACCTATATCAGTCGACTGTCATCAGGTAAAATCTCAAACAACATGGTGTTTGAGCATCTGACCATCGGGTAAAATCTCAAAAATAGATGTTTGAGCATCCGACACTTGATCTTAGTCATCTGACCAAGTTCACCTAAATTGAGCTACCTCGACCCAGGTTACAATTGCTCAACTTTCATCTTCCATGGAGTCTCCCATTGAAGCTATCTTCCTTCAGCTTACGTCCCTCAGATGCACTAAGCTCACAGCTTCTCCCGTGCCATCCTTCGTGTCTCACTCTGAAGTCTGCTTCCTTTGGCTCAACTCCATTGCTCCTCGTCCGGTGATCCCTCAGATGTACCAAGCTCACGACTTCTCCCAGTGTCATCCTTCACCGATTCAAAGACTCAAGCCATGAGATGATGAACTTGCCAATACTTCATCAAGCAACTCATGTGTGATTCACCAAGTCCTGCACAAATTGAACACATACATGAAAAGCATAACATCCTAACTTAAACTCTTTGACACACACATCAAAACCAAGATCATACTTGGGTTTATTGCCCTAACAAGCACAACCCCAAATCTCTGGCTGAGACCTCCAAGAACTTGTAGAGCGCACTCGCGCTCAATGTCCGCAAGTGCACGGTTGTCATCAAGTAATAAATTTATGTATTAATCCCACAGAGACTATGATTTGAGTACAGTTTATCCAGTGAACATTGAATGTTCGAAGTAAATATCTTACGAGTTAGAAGTGGCGTCGACGACAGTTTTGACTCAACTACAGTGTCACTTGGAGAAAGCAAGGGGGCTCAAAGTTTCTTAAAGGATTCTAGAATTTCGGATTCACTTGTGCATTATTAAACATGCTACCAATTTAATGCTCCAAGGATCTCTAGTTATGATCTTGTGGGAGGATCATCATGTATAATCCTGATGAACTTTTGCTTCTACTGAAATCTACATATTCCTAGCCAAGTTTCCCTTTCAATCGTCAGAGCTCAGGGGTTGATATCTTTGGGAGCCCCCTGTCACTGGGGTCCCTCAACCCTTCTAGAGTTGATGTCTTCTACTTTGGGCCTTCTGTTGGAATAGGTTCATGGGGTTCTAGGATGTCCTATTGATCCCTATGAACAAGTGTATCATATGGATCATATTTCATATCCTACTCTTTCAAGTCTACTTTATATAGTTATGGGAGGGAGGATGACCGTAAGATTCCTCTTTGGTTCTCCTAGATTTTGATACAAATAATTTCTACCCTTATATGGACTACGTATCGTAGAAAAACAAGACATAACTTTTATTGATATAAACAACATAAATTGCAAATATAATTCAAAAGCAATGAATAGATATCTGAACTAGCATGTCCAATTTACACAAGTTACTCCCTAATCCTAGAATCAAAGTATCTACTTCATGAATAAGGAAGAACAACCACAAGACATATTTTAATAAAACATTACAATCCAAACATAATTAGAAAGAGAAATAATATGCCCTGTTGGATCCAATATGATGTCTTGGTCGCTCTTCAAGGTGTTGGAGCACCGATTCGTGTCTTTGACTTGCTTCCTTCCTCCCCGTTGTGAGCCTCCAATGCTTTTTAGGGCACATTCTTACCATCCCAGTAGTCAAGCCTTCCCCCTAGGGTTAGACATGCCTTTCCTTTTATAGGAGTAAAGTCAACTTTCCTTATTTTCCCGTGAAACCCGGAGCTGCATGAGTCGTGTTATAGCCACACGGCCGTGTGGAATCCACATGGTTGGTCATGTGGGAGTCTAAAAATGTGCTTGGAATCTACATCTGGCAAAAGGCATGACCATGTGAAATTCACATGGTTGGTCATGTCCTCCTCTAGAGCTCTAAATGAATGTCATCTTCTGGTCCAAAGCATGCCCGTGCCTCTGAGACACGATCAGATCACGCTTGCCTTCCTTAAGCTCCATTTATTTAGCTAATTTGCCTCCAAAATGCCTCTCTACAAATAAAAATAACAAAAATAGATCTCTGAACTAGGAAATAGTAAATGAATGCAAAATAAGGAAAAATATGCATGAAACAAGTATGAAATGCAATGAGATATGTGCTAAAACTACTCTTAAAATCCTATATGATTTGCACACATCAAAATCTCCCAGACTTAGATCTTTGCTTGTCCTCCAACAGACCTCAGTGCCATGGATTTTAAAAGTATTGTTCACATACTTAGCATGTTTACAAAACTTATCAAGTGGTACTTTCAATCAAAGCAAATAGATATGGTCTAAAAGTTCACTAGGTTAGCTTTTTGTGCATGTGCCAAAAAAATTTCCTAAGGGATTCACATTCCATGTCGAGTTAAGTCGTCATCCTATAGCTTTCCTAAGTTTTTCAACTTTTAGGCACTTACTTGCCCTAGACGAGGGTTGTTCCCTAAAATTAGCATAAAGTCTGAAAGACGTGCTCGGTATCGAGAGAAATTGGTAGGTGTTCTCCCAATAACTTAACTCGGTCTCAAAGGGGGCACATAACTATTTCCACCCACGACAATTTTTTTTTACACTCATTTTTTTTTCTCTCTCTTTTTTTATTTTTCTCTTTTTTATTTACTATCTTCAATAGCATTTTGATTTTTCTGAATGGGCTTATACAATCCAAGCATCTTCAGTAACTTAAATGCTAATTTAGAGTCACCTATGGATTCTAAAGTACTAGACTATCGAGATGAACATAACTAGGTATGTACTAGATTTTCCCTTTCAGAATATTCGATGAGTGTAAGTGCGAATAAAAGCTAACAAGTAAAAATTTAGAACATCCATAAAAGCATCTAAAAATAAAGTACCAAGAGATAAAAGAAACTAAACTACCTATGGCATGGGAATATATCGTTGAGATTTTTAAAAACATCACTGAGGCAGCTTATAAGTGCTGAAAAGAAACCTAAATACTACATGCATGAGCAAATAAATGCAAATAATCTAGCAAAGCAAATAAAAACTAAAACTAGATGTCATAAAACTAAAGTTATCATAAGAACATATCGAAATGTAGGCCTCCCCAGACTTAAATAAAATTGTACCTTTAACACGGCGGTCTAGGCGGGAAGTCTGGTAGTCTCGGTAAATCGGGCTCGTGGGAGAATCGTGTGCTCAGCCATTGGTGCCACATATACATGTGGTCCACTTGAGACCTAGTGGGCATAGTGGCTTCTCTGTACTCCTTCTCCCTAGCCCACTATGTACGTGCATCTCTCATAAACTGTCATACCTCTTGGCGATAGGCGGCCTCCTCTTGAAAGTAGTGTTGGGACTGGTCATAGAACTCCTTGGCCTACTGGAAATGGTCCCGTGGACCCTGAAACTCAGTCTGCGTGTAGGTCTTATGATCTTCCCATCGCTGCCCTTGTGCCTGCTATTCCGTGAAGATGTCATCGAGGCACAATCAAAACTCCAAGAAGTCATAAGCAAACGTACTTGTATCATGCTCAAAAGAATGAAAGAAATGCGGTGTAGGATCAGGGCATGGACTCCGAGGGCTCCTATACATGGGTGGACCCGATGGTGAGTGATGTGAAGGTGGTGAAGGGGTGCATGGGCAGAGAATCCATCATGTGGTGGAGACTCCATTGCCCTATCCAACCGCCAATTGGCACGGTTAGTGATGGTGGTATGATCGGTATCGGGAAGCCTAAGGGGTGGCAAGTTTTTCCTTACAAAACAAAAATAATTACCCTCTCTCACTATCATCTTCATTGCCATGAACACCCCTAGGTCTATGCTAAGGCTCCCCTCTACTCTATCCAAATCTTTACAATCATACATCATGCTATTGCAAATATGAGTAATCAATCCCTCTAAAATAATTTCCCCTTTTTGTGCTTTGCCCACCTTAACTAAATGTCTGATAAAGTGGGATCCTACATCTATACTTTTATTCCCTCGCAACATGCTCCAAAGGCATAATAACTCACTCACTCTCATCACTCTCTCCCCTACCAAAAATCATGCTAGCCATTAAATGGTGGATGTACCTAAAAATAGGATTATGAAGTCGGGATGTTTTGGCTCTAGAAGGGTCGTAAGAAGTTTCTCCAGTCAATTCATTCCAAAATGTTCATCCATTAAAATCATTGGGTGTTCTCCTCTCTCCCCCACTAGGTAGTCCAAAGCAAAGATTTCATTGATGTAATGTCCATTCATGCTCTATGTTAAACAACTTAAATGTCACCTTCCCTTCTTCACTATCCCTTCCTGATAAAATCTCTACCTCCACCGAGCTCAAAAATTCAAGCACAACCCTAGGGTAGGTTGGGAATCTAATCCCCATTAATTCTTCCCATCCTACAATATGGAATAACCCCTGCACATCATTTAGTAAACCTAGGGTTTCTAAGAGGAGTTCCTCAATATACCTAGTTGCTACTATCTTTCGAGTAGAGAGCATATTAAATCTATCCCTATGAGCATTATCTTGAAATACTATGCCAAGGGGTGTGTTACCTTCCTCTAGTTCTTGTTGGGTGTTTCTTCCTCTCGACCTTGACCTGGAAGAAGCTTCTCTTATTGCAGTGTGCTTTGTCCTCTTCATTCTTGCCTCTTGAAGGCCTCTTGAAGGTTGGAGATGGTTGTTTGTGTTGGGAGGATGCTTCGGAGGCTCATTGGCTCCCATGTCCCCGGATTAAAAATTTTCACTAATGAAAGGATTAATCCGGATGGGATGAGCTTCCTTAGCAACACCATTTCGTCGTCGTGCTAACAACTTGAGTGGTCGCTCGAACAAACTAGTTGTTCAAGCAACTCTACTCTTCTAGTTGATTAGCCGCGGAAAAGACGACGGACGGATCACCGGTTTTTGTATTTGTCTTCGGGGTCCATGATTATACAATATATTTGCACACACACACATGCATAATCAAAACAAATAAGAACATGCTCAGATCTGTACATAAAGTTAAAATAACTTTATACCTCACGATCTTCTACCGTATGTCCTATCCTTCTCGTGGACGACGTGTGGACGAAGATCCTCCACGAGTAGATGCCTTCTAGATCGAGTTCTCCTCTACCTTGTCCGCTGCGAACAAAGAGAAAAACCAACAATACCTTTCCTATCTAGAACCGGCCACCAAGCTAGGAAGTTTGATGCAACGTAGGCAAGGAATGGATGAAGATCTGCCACCACCAAAACAAGAGGAGCCGCCCGGCCACCTTTGGGAATTGGAGGAAGATGATCTTGCTGGCCACCAATGAGAGGAGAACATGGCAAAGGAAGAAGAAAGTGGCTAAGATGAAGGCGCCGGCCAAGGAAAGCTTGAAACAATGAATTTGGATGAAGATGGTTGCCGCCCAACCTAGCTCAAACCCTAGCCAACTCTTTCCAAACCCTAATCCCTATTCCAAAATCTATATCTTGCTTGCCAACCTAAGCCCTTATTTATAGAATTTAGGAGAAAGTTGGTTAGCCAAAATTATAGGAACTAACTTCTATATTCTTGCCTTGACCCCTAACTCCTTTAAGGTTTGTTGCCGCCCAACCTATGGATGAGCCAAACCCTAATTCTAGAATTTAGGCTTAAGCCTCCTCTAATCTCCACCGTCGGATCTAGGGATTTAATCTCCACCGTCGGATCTAGGATTTAATCTCCACCGTCGGATCTAGGATTTCATCCCAACCGTAGGATCTAGGATTTCATCCCAACCGTCGGATCTAGGATTTCATCCCAACCGTCGGATCTAGGATTTCATCCTAACCATCGATTCTAGGGTTTCATCCTAACCATCGGATCTATGGATTCAATCCAACCGTTGGTTCTAGGGTTTCATCCCAACCATCGGATCTATGGATTTAATCCAACCGTTGGTTCTAGGGTTTTGTTTTACATTCTTGGATCTAGACTTCACAAGGATTATATTAGGCTACGATAGGGACCATAAGGAGGAGTTGGGTCTTGGCCACCCGATGGATCGGAACCACACAATCTTGATCCATCAATGATGTTCCATTCCACTAGAGGATCATCATTGAACTACCTCACCAACCCCCATAAATTAATATGGGCTCCATATATTATTTGTACATTAATCTCCCCGTGTTTAAGATATCGAATGTCCGTCAATTAATTGATTTACTAACCATCAATTAATTAACATCTAACTCCTCGAGTAGTACCACTCAACCTTATCATCATGTTGACTAAGTCAACCAGCTGGGTTTACATGATGAACCTTATGAGCTCCTCAAGGGGACATCATCAACCTAATATATAGGACACGGTTTCCTCCTATAATCAACGACACACCATGTAAATAATATTATTTCCCAACTTACCGGGCTTATTGATTTAATCCATTTAAATCTCACCCACTGGTAAATCAAAGAAATAAATACTAAGTACATGTGCCCGTTATTATATCGGGATTAAGAGTATGTACAACATAATATCCGAGGTCCGATTCAATTATGTAGTCAGCACTAAATTGAATCATCTCTATGTCGGTCCTGCTCAATACACCTAAGTGTACTAGTGTAACTCTATGTTCAAGATAAAACAATACCAAGCTACACTACAACCATGCCAATGGTTTGTCCAAAACCATCTTGGTTGTGAGCCTTTACTTATATTTTACAAGGGACTGATAACATGATCTTCTGTGCCACACCAAGCACCATGTTATTTACAATGTAAAATATTAGACAATATGCACACATATATAATGAATATATAAAATGCAAACAATGATCATGTGATTCTTATTTCAAAATAAAATGTTCATACAAAAAGAGCTAGGCTTTCAGTATACATTCCAACAGTTTGGAGGTTAGAGACGAGGGAAATCAAGACTTAGTGCAAGGGATTTGAGTCACATGGAAGATTTGGGATAAGAACATGGCTCATGCCCCTTTTAAAGGGGTGTGACACGGCCGTGTGGAATCCACACAGCCGACCGTGTGTGGCTCTACCCTTGGTGCTCGGGAAAAGTCCAAAAATAGGAACAATCATGTGAGATTCACACAGTCGGTCATGTGTGACTCTGGAATTCTACTAGAGTGTCACACGGTCTGAGACTTTCCACATGCCCTACCGTGTGCTCTTCTACTCGTTGGGCACGACCGTATGAAATCCACACAGCCGCCTGTGCTTCCTTTTGAGGTTCTAAAAAACATCTTCCTTCTACCTAGCAACTTCTATATGACCCTAAACACACGTAAGGATTATAATGGACAAAAAATAATGCCTAAACCTAGCATGCATAAAAGGACAAATAAAGTTAAACTTGGGTTCCCTCCCAAGAAATGCTTGTTTAAGTTCTTTATATCGACCATACTCCTGTACTTCAACTTGGCTCCGGTGGTTCCGTGAACCTCCACTCATCTTTGCTAGACTCTACAACTTCGCTCTGTGTCTTAACCCTTGTAGGAATAACATACTTACCTAGTGCGGGTTCCAAACCCATTGTGCTAGCAAGCTTGAACTCCAACCTATTGTCTCCCACCGTCAGAGTCAACTTATGATTCTTTACGTCGATGATCATTCCTGCTGTGGCTAAAAATGACCGTCCAAGAATTACTGGGATTTTTTATCTTCTTCCATTTCTAATACTACAAAATCTGTGGGCAGTGTAAAATCTCCCACCCTGACAAGAACATCTTTCAAAATCCCCAGTGGGTATCGGTACGAGTGGTCCGCAAGCTGTAACATCATAGTTGTCAACTTTAGATTTTCTAGCCCTAATTTCTTGCATAATGTGTATGGCATCAAGCTTACACTGGCGCCTAAGTCACAAAACACCTTACTAATCATGGTCATTCCTATATGACACAGAATATAGAAACTCCCTGGATCTTTTAGTTTTTGAGTGGTCCCGTTCTGGAGATAAGCATTGGATTCCTCTATAAGGGTCACTGACTCTGACCACTCGACCTTCATGTGGTGTGCCAAAATATCTTTCAAAAACTTTGCAAATTGGGGCATTTGGTGCAAAGCTTCAAGTATCAGTACTTCCAATGAGATTGATTTCAACATGTTTAAGAATGTACCAAACTCAGCATCTCTCTTTGTGTTGGTTAGCTGCTGTGGGAAAGGTACTGTCATGGGTGGTTGCATCCTTGTGCGAGATTCACGCTCCATTTGATCGGCTCCTTCCCTTATGGTCTCCTCAGGAGGTTCTTTCTCCTCCAAGCCTTATTCTGGCTCAGTAACTAATTTGCTCAGTGATTTCTTTATAAACTTTAGATTTTCTAGCCCTAATTTCTTGCATAATGTGTATGGCATCAAGCTTACACTGGCGCCTAAGTCACAAAACACCTTACTAATCATGGTCATTCCTATATGACACAGAATATAGAAACTCCCTGGATCTTTTAGTTTTTGAGTGGTCCCGTTCTGGAGATAAGCATTGGATTCCTCTATAAGGGTCACTGACTCTGACCACTCGACCTTCATGTGGTGTGCCAAAATATCTTTCAAAAACTTTGCAAATTGGGGCATTTGGTGCAAAGCTTCAAGTATCAGTACTTCCAATGAGATTGATTTCAACATGTTTAAGAATGTACCAAACTCAGCATCTCTCTTTGTGTTGGTTAGCTGCTGTGGGAAAGGTACTGTCATGGGTGGTTGCATCCTTGTGCGAGATTCACGCTCCATTTGATCGGCTCCTTCCCTTATGGTCTCCTCAGGAGGTTCTTTCTCCTCCAAGCCTTGTTCTGGCTCAGTAACTAATCTGCTCAGTGATTTCTTTATAATCCTCCCACTCCGTAGTGTCACCACATTGCATTGTTCCACTGGATTATCTTTAGATTTGTCTGGAAGTCGGCCTAGTGTTCTAGAAGATTGGCTGGCGATCTGTGCTATCTGAATTTCCAACGTCTTTTGTCGGCTAGCATGGTCATTCACAGATGATTTTAACTCTTTCAACATCTCTTCTGTTAGAGAATGTCGATGCTGGAATTCATGTTCGCCTTTTGTTGCGTCTGAATGAAGTTCTCCATCATCTACTTAAGTCGGGATTTTGGTGGTTGTTGTTGCCCACTGCTCTGCTATCCGTACCCACCTGATTATTGGAAATTTCCCAAATTATTCTTATACGAAAAGTTCAAGTGGTTCCTCTATCCGAAATTGTACATGCTCGAATACGGATTATTGGGCCTCTGATTATAGTCGCCCACCGCATCGACATGCTCAACCTGCTCTTCAGAGATGTCCTTCCCTCCATAATGGTACTCTCCCTGATATCTAGTTACTCCATCACTAAAAATATTTAGCTGTGCATACAGAAGCAGGGGTTAGGGAGTCAAACCATCTGCTCAGTGTGTCCATCCTCGCTGCTAGATGATCGATGGAGTTAACAGCATGTCTTCCAGCTGTAGGTGTTGGATGACTACAATCGGAAGCCCACTAATGGTGGTTTTGAGCCACCTCCTTAATAAGGTCTTCTTCTTCCTCAATAGTCTTATTCATTAAGGCTCCTCCTGCAGTAGAATCCAGAGAAACCTTTGTGGCATATGTTGGGAATCCTATGTGATAAACAATAAAATCGCAATAGAAAAACGATCCCTTGAGTGATCCATGCGAAAGAAAACTCAAACAAAGTATAGATAAAAAAGGCCCTATCCTATAGAGTATAGCTTTGATGTGTGCCCTTTGCGTATCCCGCTCGTCCACGGTTCGCCGAATCTTAGCATGATCAGAATGTCCGCGCCTCTATGGCATCCACACGAACACTATCTTGGAGAAGGAGATGAAACCTTTGGTTGTGCTAGCAATCATACAAAGGCTCTCCACACAAGACTTTGGCCAAGAAGAAGGAAAAAGGGAAAAATGGATGCTTGGCTAAAATGAGATCACACACCCAAATGAGATCACCACCCTCATTCACGTTGAAGAGCAACTTTTATCCCATTTTCATCCATTAAATCTCATTGCATGCAATTAATCACATTTGCATGCAATAACCTCCAATTGCATGAAACGTTGAGTGGCCTCATGAAATCTCATTGCATGTAATTAATCCATTTGCATGCATTAATCCATTTACATGCAACTTCTCAAATTCCATTTGCATGCATTAATACATTTGTATGAATTAATCCATTTGCATGCAATATTGAGAAAAACTTCTCAAATTCCATTTGCATGAATTAATCCATTTGCATGCATTAATTCATTTGCATTCAACAACTCCCATTTGCATGCATCATTAATCATGCTAACCTTCTTCAATTGGTTTCACTTGAGTCTAACTCAAATTAAACCAATTTGAGTCCAACTCAAGTTTGGCCAAGCAATGAGTCCAACTCATTCTAGTTCACTCAATTAACTAATGGTTCATTTAGTCAAACTAAAATGAACCCCATCTCCAAAACATATTCTTTGTGTGTTACCTTATAGGTTTTTGTAACGTTGGCAATGTCTCTAAACCACTTTAGACACATAAGCAATGAGCGACATCTAGCAATGCATCATTGCTACCCAAGTTATGAAAATGTCAAGATCCGACAAAACCTTTCTGTGGCTACTTGATAGATGGTAAATTATTTACCAAAAATTATTTAGAACCCCTAACTACACTAATGCAGTATAGGACTGACTCGGATCGTCTCCCAACGAACCTAATGACTGAACGTTTGTTTTTAAACAGAAGTAAACATTGGGGGTTTTTACAATTTATTAAACAATTAAAATGCAAAATCAAAAGCAAACATGCAAAAAGTAAACCTAACTACCAGTTATTAATTCCCGGGAAACTAACCTAATGTGCAAAAGTAAGTAATCACGCACTGCACTGTCACTATACGGTACAATGATCAAGAAACAAATGTGAAAAATTCAACCAAGCACCGCACTGTCACTATATGACACAGTGATCAAATAGTCACTAAAAAACTAAACTAACAGACATAAAATAATTCAACCAAGCACCACACTGTCACTATATGGCACAGTGATCAAATAGTCACTAAAAAACTAAACTAACAGACATAAAATAATTCAACCAAGCACCGCACTGTCACTATACGACACAGTGGTCGAAGACTAACTAAAAACTAAATGCAAGGAAAGTAAGCAAGATCACTTACTATACAGTACACTGGCCAAATGTAAATGAAATCTAAACTAATAACGAAAGCAATTCAACCAAGCACCGCACTGTCACTATACGGTACATTGGTCAAATGTAGATGAAAACTAAACTAAACATGATCAAACATAATAAACTAAACATGATAAACATAACATAACAAATTAACCGTAACTGAACAAACATAACAAAGTAAACTATCCAATTAAATGGACTAAACCAAATATAAGCAATCGGTAACCCCACGATGGCGACAATAACTCGAACAACCACTCCGGCTATCGGAGGGAAGGTCGCCGGAAAGTACTGTCGGATTGTCGCCGCCGCTCGTGGGGAAGAAGACCACTCCACCGCGCATGAAAAAGGGGGGAAAATGCTACGGCTAGAGTTGCGCTGCTCTTCGCGATGTTGAGGATCTTCTTCCTGCTTCGCCGCCGGCTTCCTGTGCGATCCCGCTTCCACGCTCGAAAATAGAAGAAGTCGCTGCGTCGCTCGCGAGGAAGAAGACTCGATGTCGTTTTCTGTCTGCGCCTTCTGCCGATTCTGATGTCATGATTTCTGTCGAAGATGGGAAATTTAGGATTTTTGAAGCTATTTCCATGAGTCGTCCGATCATTTCGTCCACTGATCTCAGCCATCCAATTGAAGCTAGGGCTTGATTAAGCAATTAATCCATTCAGAAGGTTGTGATCCAACAACTGTGATTCCTCCAATTTTGAATGGATGGATCTGATCTATCTGAAGGGATAATTACGATCGATCGATCTGAAGGAAGGGCTCAGATGTCCAGATCGAAATGTATGGACTAGATCTCTCCAGATCTGGATAAATAACTCAGAATCAGCTACTTTCATTGGACGGTCCATAATGCTCAGATCTGATCGCTTGATCGATTTGCCTTCGATCACGATGAAGGACCCAGATTAATCCAGTTTGAAATGATCCTTCTAGTCCTATATGAAGCCATATTTGATCCAACTTAAGTCTAGTCCAGTGGCCCATCTCGATCTCCTACAATTAAAGACAAATTTTGTATATAAATCCAAAATATAGGAGAATTTACAATTAGGTCCAAAAAATGATCCAACTCATAAAACATACAAATAATAAACAATTAAACACATGAGAGGATTAAAACGATGATAATAAGGACCAAAATAATACAATAAAATGGCAGTTATCAATTCCCCCACACTTATTCTTGCTCGTCCCGAGCAATAATAAAAATAAAGAAACACTGACTCAATCATTCATTTACCCAAACAATACCCAGATCAATAATTCAGAGAGAGAAAAAATAAGTTACTTAGGATCACCAAATCGATCCGGATCCTAGGTAGTCAAAAGATCCGACTCCTACAACAATCAACATGTATGATGATTTACAGTCAAATCAAATAGACTAAGCCTGATACAAAAACCTCCCAAAATGGATAATTGCACTAATGCTCACATGATAATGTAGGAGTGGGGCACCCTCAAAACAACATGCAATCCTGTACTACCATATGCTTGCTTATCATCTACTTCTCTACTGCTATCAATACATCTCATACATGAATCAAAAGGATTTATCATGAATCAAAACAAGATCAAAAGTAGATTGCAGATAAAGTAAACAAAGAGAAGTACAAGACAAGGGTACAATGAACAGGAAACAAGAGAAGAATTGGAGAAATAAACCTGATGAGTTGCTCTGTGAAATGCTCAGTAACCAACAATACGGGAAGAGGCTAGGATAATTGGAAACTTTAGAATTAGATTTAGAATCAAATGGATTTATTCAACACATTGCAATTCCATTTTCCTGCAGTACAATTGCATATTTCTCTTGTTGGTGCAATCAGCCCAGGTCACGATTGACCAGGACTCGAGCTTGGCTCGAGAGATGTTTTGATGTTAGACAAAAACATATGACAATGTAATTGTCATGGTAAAGTCCAAGTCATGGGTACTTGGCATTGAAAGTCCAAGTGGGACACTCTAGCAGTCGACTACCATAGGTGGGCAGTCGACTGATGGGCTCAGCAGTCGACTGATCTTGTGATCAGTCGACTGGTGCTCGTGAAATCGGGCACAGAATGGAGTCGAGACTCGACTGGTCGAGTAAGGCTCCATCAGTCGACTGATGGGTATCATCAGTCGACTGATGATGGATCCGTTGGACTTATCCAGCGTGGATCTAGCCGTTGTCTCACTGTTGGTGCAATCAGACCCAAAGGATGTTTTTGGTGATTGACAAGGGTTTAAGTCAAGGTGATAATTATGTGTTATCTCATACGGTTGTTTGAGATGTATTTTCCAGAAATCTCTTGTAGGTCGAGGACTGGATGCAAGATTGATGAAGACCCGGACGTGGAGTCCTGGCAAGTGAAGACCCGGACGTGGAGTCCTGGCAAGTGAAGACCCGGACATGGAGTCCTGGCAAGTGAAGACCTGGACGAGGAGTCTTGGCAGTGAAGTCCCGGAGGTGTGGCCTCTTGGCAGTGAAGACCCGAACAGGGAGTCTTGGCACGAAGTCCCGGAGATGATTCCTGGCATGGAAGACCTATGAACAGTAATTCATAGGCATCAGGTAAAGGTGGTAGTCGAGGTGATGCCTCGACTGAAACCTACTGCTCTTGACGAGTAGCAGGTTGACTCATACCAGTCAAGGTGATGCCTCGACTGATGCTTGGTTCAACTAAGTAGACGCAAGGAGGTGTCGATCCGGACAAACAACGAGTTACGATCAGATTAGTTGAGCGGCCTCGATTGAGGTTATTTCTTACGAGCAGAGGCAAGCCACAGTCGGTTGATGTCTCGACTGTGGCCTGTATGTTCGTAGGAAAATCGACAGCAATCGAGGTGGTGACTCGACTAGAGCTTTGATCCAACGGAACAGACGCAAGGGACTGTTGACTAGGAGCTCGACTGTTGCTCTATTCAGTTGAAACCAAAGCCTGCCAGTCGAAGCGGTGACTCGACTAGAGCTTTGATCCAACGGAATGCAAAGGACTATTGGGAGCTCGACCGCTTGCTCTGTTGATTGGAACCAAAGCTCGCGATCAGCGGCGACTTCGACTAGATCTTTAATCCAGCAGGCGAAGCAAGGGCTGTCGGGAGCTCATTGTTGCTCTGTTGATTGGAACTAAAGCTCCGATTAAAGCGTCGGATCATCGCTGACCGCCCTATGTTTTCAACGAAAATAAACTAATTATGGTCCAAATCTTACCGTTGAAGCCATTAATAAATGCCAATTAATGCTCCAGTCGAGGCACCGGTGAGGCGACTTTCACTGACGCGAAAAGCCCTAATCAGGCTCGAGCTATCAAGTATTCTGGGCTTATATATTTCAAAGTTAAGAGTAGAAAAAGTATAACTAACGACATTTTCTGAAGAAAGACACGAGGGAAAAAGCTTCTTCATTCTTAAAAGCCTTGATCATCCAACAGGAGTGTCAACGATTCAGCAAGCAAGAAGCATTTTCATTCACTCTGAAATCTGTACTCGTTTTACTGCTTCTTCATTGTCTACTGTAAGCTTTCTTGTAACATTTCTGATAAACTGTGCAAAAGGGTTTCTCCACCTTGTGTATCATCGAGAAGGAGAAGTTTATAGTGGTGGTGTGCATCACTAGATAAGCGAGGGCTCAACCGTGGAGTAGGGACTTGTGTTCCGAACCACGTAAAATTGGTGTGTTTGCGTTTGTCATTTTTTCTGTATTCGTTTTCTTGTTTCCGCTGCGTACTAATCATTGTAGAAGGGTACAACGAATCGAAAAGACGAGCGTAGCTATTCATTCCCCCCCCTTTCTAGCGACGCCAACGATCCTACAATTGGTATCAGAGCAAGGTGCTCTTCTTCGGATTCACAACCGCAAGAGCAAGTTCTAATGGCGATGCAAGAAGGTTATAGCACAAACAGGCCTCCATTCTTTGACGGAACAAACTTCTAGTATTGGCAAAGCCGGATGGAGTACTATCTCATTACTGAGATAGATATGTGGTTTTCGGTAACCGAAGGCTTCACGACACCGATGGACGCAGAAGGCAAAGTACTTGAGTCTGGAAGGTGGACTGTAGAACAAAAACGCAAGGCGCAAGCAAATGCTAAGGCCACCGTGACTCTGCAATGTGGTCTAGCGAAGGATCAACTCAACAAAGTGGGTCCGTTCAGCAGCGCGCAAGATCTCTGGAATAAACTGATAGAACTGAACGAAGGGACAAGAGACTCGAGGATAGCAAAGCGAGATCTCTACATGAACCAGCTACAAAATCTTGCTATGAAAGATGGCGAGACTGTTGGTGAGTTGCATGGAAGGTTCAAGGAAGTATTGAATGGGTTGCATTTAGTCGGAGAAAATTTTGAGAACGGAGACATTATCAGGTACGTCCTAAAGTCTTTTTCCCGAAATGCTTTGTGGTCATCTATGGTAGATGCCTACAAAGTATCAAGGGATCTGTCTACTATAAAGTTGGATGAATTATTTTGTGAAATGGAATTACATGAGCAAGCTAACAAGGGTCCAAAAGAGAAAGGTATTGCTTTTGTTGCAGGTGAGCAATACAAGGAGAACAAGAAAAAGGAGAAGAAGGAGTCATCTTCATCCTCATCTGAGACAAATAGTGACAGTGACAACGAGTCCTCATCCAGGGAGGTAGTCAATTTCGTGAGGAGGAGGATGAGGAGAAGTAGAAAGTACAATAAGAAGGATGTAAAGAAAATCTTCGCAGACAAGAGGAAAGGTAAGTCATCACATAAATTTAGAGGTAAATCTGATGTGGTTTGTTTTGAGTGTAACAGGAAAGGGCACATCAAGAGTGAATGTCCTGATCTCAACAAGAAAGAGGACAAGTCCAGGAAGAAGAAGGCGTTGAGGGAAACATGGGATGACTCTTCTTCCAGTTCCTCAGAAGATGAAGACAGGGCAAAAGGAGCCAAGCATACGACACTAATGGCGTTTGATCACACAGATTCAGATGAGTCTTCACGGAAGGACACATCATCATCATCTGATGATGATGAGGTAACATCTCCTGAACTAGATAAATTGTATGAAACAGTAGCATGCTTAACTAATGCCTTGAGTAGATCAAAAAATAAAGTTAAGATGTTAAAATCAGAATTAGAGGAGCTTAAAACTCAGGATTCTGTTCCTGCAGAAATTAGGATTGATACTTATGAAATCGAAAAACTTAGGGAAGAAAACAATTTCTTGAGAGCACAAGTTGATGATCTCAAGTGCACACTTGAGAGATTCACAACAAGCTCTCAAACTCTTAACATGATTTTAGATGCCCAAAGGGCAGTTTACAATAGAGCAGGAATAGGCTACAAACCAACACAAAGGGAATTTAGTTTCATGTCATTAGTCAATAGAACTCATGTTGGT
Organism: Wurfbainia villosa; assembly: GCA_025175895.1. NCBI lineage: Eukaryota > Viridiplantae > Streptophyta > Magnoliopsida > Zingiberales > Zingiberaceae > Wurfbainia > Wurfbainia villosa. Next base: position 91,414,364 of record CM045987.1, on the reverse strand, counting down.
AAAGCAAACACAACTAAGGCTTGGATTCCTAAAAATATGTCAGAATGCTAATGGACCCAAAATCGGGTTCCAAAAGATCTTGTTTTTCGTTTGATTAGGTACCGGTCGAGGGGGAGTATCCAATGATGTGGGTCGTAGATAGCGGATGCTCCAAGCACATGACCGGGGACTCCACAAAGTTTGCTACATTTAAAAACAGGAGTAAAGGTACTGTTTCTTTTGGTAATAGTGGCAAACTAAAAGTCATAGGAGTAGGAGACATAGTAATATCTGAACAATTTAGGATTAAGAATCTTAGTTAGAGGAATGGTTTTTAATTTGTTAAGTGTCAGTCAATTATGTGATGAAGGATATAGAGTAGAATTTTATTCAACTAAATGCTTAATTAAACATAATGAAACCGATACTATCATGCTAGTAGGGATGAGGAAGGAAAATATCTATCAAGTTCAATTTAGTAGTGCTACTAACCTGCGTGTGAAGTGTTTTTTGTCCAAAGAAGATGAATCATGGCTATGGCATCGGAGACTAGCACACGTCAACATGAAAAATATCAAGAGGTTGGCCAAGGAAGAGCTTGTGCGGGGCTACCATTGCTCAAGTACGAAAAGGACAAGCTATGTGATGCATGTCAAAAAGGTAAACAAATAAGAGCATCACATAAAAGCAAGAACACTGTAAGTACTTTAAATGCTTTAGATTTATTGCATTTAGATTTGTTTGATAGTAGCTCCACAAAAACCTTGAATGGAAGTAGATATTGCTTGGTAGTAGTAGATGATTATACTAGATATACATGGACTTTCTTTCTCAAACATAAGGATCAAACATTAGAAATTTTTATTCCTTTTTGTAGAAGAATTGAAAATGAGAAAAACTCAACAATTAAAACAATTAGGAGTGATCATGGAGGAGAATTTGAAAATATGAAGTTTAAGGAATTCTGCTCGTAAAAGGCTATAAACATGAGTTTTCCACTCCTAGGACACCACAACAAAATGGTGTGGTAGAGAGGAAGAATAGAGCTTTGCAAGAAGGCTGCGAGAGTATGCTAAATGAGTATACTCTTCCTAGTTACTTGTGTTGAGGCAATTAACACTGCATGCTATGTTCAAAACAGAGTTTTGATACATAGATTCTTAGGAAAAACACCTCATGAACTATGGTTTGGAAAACCACCAACAGTCAAACATCTTAGGGTTTTTGGTTGCAAGGTTTTCATTTTAAACACTAAGGATCATCTAGGAAAATTCACTGCAAAAGAAGATGAAGGTGTTCTGTTAGGATATTCCCTCACTAGTAAGGCTTATCGAGTTTACAACAAATGAACAAATTTGGTTGAGGAATCGTCAAACGTGGTTTTTGAGGAATGTAAAGACCAAATTGATTCTAAGGATAATAGTGATGCAGTAAAGGTCGAACTCAAAAGATTAAGTTTGAAGGAGGACACAAGTGTAGGGGGAGTCAAATCTGACTCCGAAAATGAAAAATCTAGATCAGAAGGGTCATTGCTTGAGATTGTATCTAACAATGAGGTTCAAGAAACATCTCAAGTACCAAGATCCACTAGAATGGGCACTAGTCATTCCCTAGACCAAGTTGTTGGAGACATCCATCAAGGGGTGAGGACAAGATCATACTTTAGAAATGAAGTGAATCAAGTAGCATTAATCTCTGAAATTGAACCAAAAGTAATTGATGAAGCTTTGCTTGATCTGGACTGGATTATAGCAATGCAGGATGAATTGGGACAATTTGAGAGAAGTCAAGTTTGGGATTTAGTTCCGAGACCTGATCAAGCTACCATAATAGGAACCAAATGGGTATTCAAGAATAAATTGAATGATAAAGGAGAAATAGTGAGAAATAAAGCTAGGTTAGTTGCCAAAGGATACAATCAAATTGAGGGACTTGATTATGGTGAAACTTATGCACCCGTGGCTAGGTTAGAATCCATTCGATTAATGCTAGCATTTGCAGCATATAGAGGATTCAAATTATATCAAATGGATGTGAAGTCAGCATTTTTGAACGGGTTTATAAAGGAAGAGGTCTATGTTGAACAACCACCGGGATTTGAAAATTCTGAATTTCCAAATCACGTGTATAAGCTCAAGAAGGCTCTTTATGGGCTGAAACAAGCACCTCGTGCTTGGTACGAAAGGTTGTCAATTTTTCTAGTTGAGAAGGGTTTTAGAAGAGGTCAAATTGATCCCACACTTTTTCTGAAAAGAAACGGTGAAGACATATTTGTAGCTCAGATTTATGTCGATGACATAATCTGTGGTTCAAACAATAGGGATTATCTCAATGAATTCATAGAACACATGGAGAGTGAGTTTGAGATGAGTCTAGTAGGGGAGTTGACATTTTTCCTTGGACTTCAAATCAAACAAACCAAAGAAGGAATTCATGTTTGTCAATCAAAATATGCCATGGAGTTGCTAAAAAGATTCAACATGGAAAATGTTAAGGAGGTTGCCACTCCAATGGCACAAAACACTCATCTAGATAATGATGTAGATGGTAAACCTGTTGATCTAAAGCGTTATAGGAGTGCCATAGGTAGTCTTTTATATCTTACAGCAAGTAGACCTGATATAGTATTTGCTGTGGGCATGTGTGCACGATATCAATCGTGTGCTAAAGAGTCTCATTGGGTTGCTGTTAAAAGAATTATGAGATATCTTAAAGCAACAATATCAGTTGCACTGTGGTATCCCCGAACTGAGTCTTTTGATTTAGTAGGCTATATAGATTTAGATTATGCAGGATGCAAACTAGATAGAAAAAGTACTAGCGGGGGCTGTCAATTCCTAGGTTCAGCTTTAGTTGGTTGGTCAAGTCGAAAGCAACATTGTGTTGCTCTCTCCACCACTGAGGCTGAGTACATAGTCATGGGAGAGAGTGTGTCACAATTGTTATGGATGACTCACACATTGGAGGATTATGGTTTTTCATATAAGAATGTGCAAGTGCTATGTGATAATATTAGCATGATCAACTTAACAAAAAACCCAGTCCATCATTCCAGAACAAAACACATTGAAGTGAGACATCACTTCATTAGGGATCATGTAGCAAGAGGAGATATTATACTCAATTATGTTGAGTCTAAGGCGAATCTTGCTGATATTTTCACAAAACCTCTTCCAGAAAATGAATTTAGTCATTTAAGAAGAGAGTTGGGAATGTGTGCAGCTGAGTGAAAACTCTCGGTGATCATAAGGACTAATTCATAAGTTTAAAAGAAATGGGAAAATAATGTTTGGGATACCTTTGGGAAACATCTTACACAAATCATAGGATTAACTATGCTTGTGTATTGCTAGATAGGGGTGAGATGTTAGGAGCAACCAATTTACTCAAATTGCTTGTTATGATGCATAACTTGAGTAATGCGGTTGAAAACTGCATGAATCATTAAGTTGACCAATTATGGGGAAGACCAATACATAATTCATGTGTATTTGGTTTTAAAAAAAAATAATTGGACATTCCAACCAAGTAAAATTGGTTGGACATCTTAAATAATGATAAAACTCAAGTGAAACATCCAATATATGTTTGATATTGTCGATAGAGTATATTGTCACTTTCAAAATGTTTTAAATACCTAAATACAACGAATTTGGAACTTAAAATATCTAAGACAAAAATGAACCTTCAGAATAACAGTCGAGGCATTTCAATAATCGCCTCGAGGGTGTAAGCAAACAAGCGAGTGCACTCGGCGCCTCGATCGATATAACAGTCGAGGCATTCAACTTACTGCCTCGACTGCGTAACTAAGAAATATATAAGGAAATTCACTTACCGCGCGACTCGCCTCGACTCCTCTCGCCGTGTTTTTTCTCTTCTGTCGCCTGGCTATCGCTGTTCGAGTCTCCGGCCAAGTTTAACACCGACAAAACCCTGGATTACCTCACTCGCTCCTAAACTAACTTCAAGTAAGTTCTCCAGCCTCTCATTCTCTCTTTTGGTCAATCCCTAACCCTAGACGACGATTTTCTCAAACCCTATATTTTCCCAGATTTTCTAGGGTTCACCAGTTTTTTTCTAGCTGGAGAAGGTGATTTCACAGAAGTCATCTTCTTGATCCCACAAGACCAGTCAACAACAGGAAAAATGACACCTAAGTAAATTTCTAAACTCATCTCTTTGATTACACAACTTAGTAATATTGGTTAACTAATTGGGTGTTGGTTATTGCCACTCATCATACCATCATATTATTTTTTTTAACATCATTTTGGCCTTCATTAGACAAAAATGTCGGATAGGCGAGTCAAGTGAAACACCTCGGGAAAATCCATCTACGGATCCCCGATTTCCCTCCACACATCATCAACATACTTTTATTGCCCACAAATTTAAGTTGATGCATACTAGATCATTAGATAAAGAATTTTTTGAAAAACATGCTCAACATGTTATACAAATGATCAACTACTATGGGCTCAATAAACTAGTCTATTGTGATCATGACATCATATAGACTTAGTTAGTGAATTCTACAACAATCTACAGCCTACAAGTGATAGGCTCATCTTTAAGAGTAGGGTAGCCAGAAAGGACATATCTTTCACTCCTGATATCCTCAGAGCATTTCTAGAGTGTCGAGAGTCAAACTCAACCCTTGAATGTTATCCAAGCATTCAAGAACCTGTTGAGGGATACTCCATAAATGTAATTCATGAGTACTTCTTTAAAAAAACCCAGACAACCTGGTCTTACTCTATTTCCAGCCATGGCATTAGCTGCCCCCGATAATGTCCTATATAAGGTCATTGTAGGTTGTATCCTTCCAATTGTTACTAGGGGGCAAGCTAAGATAAGACCACATCATTTACTAGCTCTACATCTCTTAAAGCAACGTTTAAACTTTAATGTTGCTTTAAACATCTTTCTTTGCATAGTCCATTTCTCAACTCCTGTCCAAAAGAAAATTTACATGCTTTTTGGTCATATCATCACATTCTGGCTAGAATCCATAGGCATCAACACAAGCAGGTGGAAAATTAGGTAAATGACAGACTTTGATTTCATAAAGTGGAGAAACTTTTCTTTGGCCGGCATGTCAAAAGTTGGTAGCACCATTGAGTGGGCGGATGGACATCAAGCGGGTGAAAGGTGGGATATGGAGGAAGAAGGTGAACAAGAACGTCCAAATTGTTGAACCATCTTCCACCATGTCCGAAACATTGGAGAATCTGCGAAAAGATCATGCTGAGTTCACAAACTCAGTTGATACTAAATTCATGGACCTTAGTACGTCAATCGACACTAAATTCGAAGAGCTTCACTCCAAGCTAGATGCTCGGTTTTCCGAAGTCTCTGCCCAGCAGGAGGAAATACTAAGTCTCCTTCATGCCATGATGTCGGATTCATCAGGACCATCATCTTCAGTAGTTTAGTTTTTGTTTTTCTTTTTATCTGTATGAACAGTTTGAATTCAAGAAAATATATATATCAGGATGTTTTGGGTGACTTTTTGGGTGTATGCTTGTATATTTGTTTCTAATATCTCTGTGTATGTAGGTTTGTTTTTTTTATTTGAGCTGTCATGAACAGGGATATTACAACAAATATTAAGGAAAATTATGTCAAATTTTTTTTCCGGTGGTTTATATCTTTCTTTAGAAATGCACGACTGACATTTATCTTGCTAAAATATATTGTTAGTGCATTTGATAACCTGAGGGTAATGAATTCAGGGGGAGTGCTTCTATAAGCAACTTTTCTTTTTGGGTGTTTGCCAAAGGGGGAGAAGATGGGCTTTAAGTCTGAAATTAAAACTTTTGAAACTACACATCTATATCTCTTCTTTTTTGCATATTAAATTTCGAATACGTTATATTGTACTATAATTTCATCACCTAAACTTAAACCATATTGTCAAACATCAAAAAAGGGGGAGATTGTTGGTGCAATCAGACCTAAAGGATGTTTTTGGTGATTGACAAGGGTTTAAGTCAAGGTGATAATTATGTGTTATCTCATACGGTTGTTTGAGATATATTTTCAGAAAATCTCTTGTAGGTCGAGGACTGGATGCAAGATTGATGAAGACCCGGACGTGGAGTCCTGGCAAGTGAAGACCCGGACGAGGAGTCTTGGCAGTGAAGTCCCGGAGGCGTGGCCTCTTGGCAGTGAAGACCCGGACAGGGAGTCTTGGCACGAAGTCCCGGAGATGATTCCTGGCATGGAAGACCTATGAACAGTAATTCATAGGCATCAGGTAAAGGTGGTAGTCGAGGTGACGCCTCGACTGGAACCTACTGCTCTTGACGAGCAGCAGGTTGACTCATACCAGTCGAGGCGACGCCTCGACTGATGCTTGGTTCAACTAAGCAGACGCAAGGAGGTGTCGACTGAGAGCTCGACTGCTCTGGACAAACAAAGCAGGTTTGATCGATCGGGCCGAGGCAAGACTCGGACCGAGGTTATTTCTTATGAGCAGAGGCAAGCCACAGTCGGTTGATGTCTCGACTGTGGCCTGTATGTTTGTAGGAAAACCGAGCAGAATGAGGCGGCGACTGACAGAGCTTTGATCCAATGTATCGGATGCAAGGGAATGTCGACTAGAGCTCGACCGCTTCTCTGCATTGGAACCAAAGCCCGCTAGTCGGTGCGACTGACTAGAGCTTTGATCCAACGGAATGCACGCAAGGGATCGCCGATCGAGCTCGACTGTTGCTCTGTTCAGTTGGAACTAAAGCCTACCAGTCGAAGCGGCGACTCGACTAGAGCTTTAATCCAACGAATGTAGCAAGGGATCACGACCGAGCTCAACTCTCGCTCGCTGGAACCAAAGCTCGCCACCAAGGCGTCGGATCATCGCCTCGACTGGACCTATGTTTTCAACGGAAATAAAACTAATTATTGTCCAAATCTTACCATTAAATCCATTAATAAATGCCAATTAATGCTCCAGTCGAGGCACCAGCCTAGGCGACTCGACTGGGCGGGCAGAAAAGCCTTAATCAGGCTCGAGCTATCAAGTATTCTGGGCTTATATATTTCAAAGTTAAGAGTAGAAAAAGCATAACTAACGACATTTTCTGAATAAAGACACGAGGGAAAAAGCTTCTTCATTCTTAAAAGCCTTGATCATCCAACAGGAGTGCCAACGATTCAGCAAGCAAGAAGCATTTTCATTCACTCTGAAATCTGTACTCATTTTACTGCTTCTTCATTGTCATCGTAGCTTTCTTGTAACGTTTGTTAAATCAGTGAAAAGGGTTTCTCCACCTTCTGTATCGAGAAGGAGAAGTTTATAGTGGTGGTGTGCATCACTAGAGACGAGGGCTCAACCGTGGAGTAGGGACTTGTGTTTCGAACCACGTAAAATTGGTGTGTTTGCGTTTGTCATTTTTTCTATATTCGTTTTCTTGTTTCCACTGCGTACTAATCATTGTAGAAGGGTACAACGAATCGAAAAGATGAGCGTAGCTATTCATTCCCCTCCTTTCTAGCGACGCCAACGATCCTACACTCATGACAACAAAGGGCATCACGATCGTGATGGTCCCGATCACGATCGATCGACTTTTTCCATCACTTATAAGGATCTCATGATGGAGGAAAATGGAATGGTTTCTTGAGGGCTTTTGAGGCGATTCTTTGTGCACGCAAATCAGGGTCTCCAAGTTGATATCAAGCAACCAAGCGATCAAGCATTCAAGAGCATTTGTAAAGTGTTTCCTTTACTTGTGTTGCTTTGTATTTCATTGTATTTGCTTGTAGCTTTTTGATTATTGTTGTAATCATATTGTACGAGGTTTCTCCGCCTCCAGATTGTTCTGAGAAGGAGTGTTTATTAGTGGTTGTGTGTGCATCACTAGAGCTCGATCCGTGGAGTAGGAACCTTGAGGTTCCAAACCATGTTACATACTTGTGTTCTTGTTGTGTTTGTTATATTTCGTTATTGTATTACTTCTATTTCCGCTGCGCTAACGAAATTGTAGAGACAAACACAACGAATTCCATCATCGAACAAGCACGACGCTATTCACCCCCCCCTCTAGCGACCTCAAATATCCTACAATTGGTATCAGAGCCCGGGGCTCTTCTATGGATTAACCGCCGGGAGCTAAAAAGCTAGAGGGAAGATGGAATTCCAAGAACAACTCGGATGGGATATCAACACACCTATCCCCTATACCTTCTATGGACAAGAAGGGTTTAAACAATAGAATGCGAGAATTGAAGACTTCCTAATGATGAGGGACTTCGAAGAATGGTCTATCTTGATGGAGGGTTTTAGCTATCCAATAGGACCAAAGGGAGGGTTCCTCAAGAAGAAGAGATGGACCGAAGAGCAAGTCCAAGCATCCGAGAAAAATGATAAGGTGATAAAATTTTTAATTGATTTAATGCCTAACAATATCTTGTGTATGTTAGGTAATTATGTAGATGCTAAAGAGTTATGGAGCCAAGTGGCAAAGCTCCATGAAAACTCATCATCGGTCCAAGAAGAAGAGGAGTGCTCACCCTCTCAAGCTCAAGCAAGTACACCGTCATCTAAAGAGCTTGAGGATTCGGAAGTTGATAGGGAATGAATTTCTGGATCGGTGGAAGAAGTGGAAGAAGCATCCACTTCTAGGATTGACAAGGAGAGACCATCCTCCACACCGGAGCAATCTCAAGAGGAGCCATCCACCTCCAGGAGAGATAAAGAATCCACTCCGGCGTCTACAACCACTCTAGGTAACTCAAGCATTTCAGTTTTAAACAAAAATCATATAATTTGCTTTGAGTGTAGGGAATCCGAGCACTACAAGAGTAAGTGCCCAAAAAGGGTAAAGAAGGCTCAACCGACTCCAAAAGTCAAGGATGTCGGTCCCTCAACGCATAAAAGCAAGGAGGAAGTCGTTTGCTTCAAATGCCGACAACCAGGACATTACCGGAATCAATGCCCGAAGGGGGAAAAGAAGAGGCAAAATGGAGCATCACAAGTAGGGGGAGCTACTAAGGCAAACCCTAAGGTATATCATCTTAATAATGCCTTTTCTTTAGTTAAAAGTCAAAAGCATGCTAGGAAATTTAATTCTCTTGCAATTCACCATGAAAAGCATGCTAAAAATAAATATTTGTGTTTAGGAGCTAAAAGTGTCAACTTAGGAAATAAGGAGAAATTTGGGACTAATGTCCCTAAAAATACCTTACCTAGGGAATCTATCAAGAAAATACAAGAGCACCTAGGTTTGAATCCCAAGTGGACTAGGCATATGCCTAGGAAGTCCCATGCCCAAATACCAAATCAAAATTCAAAAATTGGGCAATTAGAATTAGAGAACCAAGCCTTGAGGTCAAGGCTTGAAAAACTAGAAAAGACCCTCAAGATTATGCAAAATCAAATGCAAGGGTCTAATGGTCAAAGTCAAGGGTCAAAACCTCAAAATCAACATCTAGGACCCTAGAAACAAAAGTCAACCAAGGGCAAGAATGGTTTGGGTCACAAACCTAAGCCTAAGGTGGCTTACCATAGTGTTCCATTTGATTATGGAACACAAACTAGGTCTAGGAAGACCAAGGTCAATAGGGAAGTCATCCCTAAGGTTGACCAAAGGTTGTGCCTAGTGGCTAGGGTTTCTAGGAAACCTAGGGTGGCCACTAAGAAGGTTGCAAGGGGACTTACCCCTAGAGTCAACCAAGGTAAGACCCAAATGACTAAGGCTAACAAGCCTAGGAGGGTATCTAGGGAGGTTATCCCTAAGGAATACCTAATTAACCCTAGGATCTCAAATAGGTTTTGGATTCCTAAGAGCGTGATTGACTCACGCTAGATGGGTTAGGGTGTGCCAACCTTGATTGAATGGGTAGTTAACTCAACCATGGTAAAAGTGGCACTTTAGGTTATTTTCAATGGTTACCTTGGAAATACATTTGAGCTTTGATCCTAAAAGATTTTAGGATGTTCCAATATTATTTGAGAAGTATTGATAAAATGATCAAATTGGCACATTTTAGGTTTAGAGGTCATATTGTGTCATTTTGGGTTTTTGACACACTAGGGAGTTAGTGATAATATGGCAAAATATACTTAAATTATATGAAATGACAACTAATATTAAAATTTAGGTATCATTATACCTATGTATTTTATTTGTCATGGTTTGTTTGCCATATAGCATGCCATGACATCATATTTATTTTTATCATTTATATGTCATGTTCATGTTTAGGATTAAGTCATTAAATGTCATGTGTTTTTAGATTTCATTTTATGTCATGACATCATGATTATGAGCATATGCTTATTTATATCATCATTAATGCCATAATTATTCATGCATTTGATTAAAATTGAGTTAAGGATAATTGACATGATTTAAAGTCCCATGTATAAGAGAATCAAGTAGGGTTGCCTTAGAAAATGCATGAAACCCTAGATTAAATGAACCAAAACCCACATCTCACATTAAATTGGCATGTATGTGTATTTATTCACCCTAGATACATGTGAGATGCTAGGATATGAGTTAAGTTCAAGGTGCATAGTTTTTGCATCTAGATGAACTCAAACTCATCTTTAACCAACAAGTGGATCATTGGGAAAGCTTGTGTACAAGTTATGTATATTGAGCCCAAGGAATATGATCCAAAATAAGGTTTTGAAAACATTTTAAAATCATTTTGAAAAACCTTGGTAAAGTCTATCTTTTGATAGCAATCACCATTGATGAGATTGATACAAAGTGAGCCAAAACTTAGAAGTTTTCTTCACTTTTGAATTTTGTATCAATTTCAGTATTTTATGGGTAAAATAATTTTCAAATATTTTTCACCCATTGTATTGACTATAAGTAATATACGTATCAAACTTCATGATTTTTCGATATACGTAAAATTACTTATGATTTTTTGAAATTCAATTCTGATAATTGAAATTCGGAAATTTCGTTATCGACGATCGACTCGGTGGCAATGACCGTATCCGACGGAGTCAATCGCTAAGTCGATTTCGGGAAAAACAAGTTTGTTTAGCCCATTTTCAGCTGCGGTTAAGGTCCCTAACCACTCCTAACCCTAGGATATGCTTTGGGAAGCATTAAAAAGGGTGAAAATACATTGGATATGGATTAGGAGAGTTTTTAGGGTTTGTTTCAAATTTAATGTGGGGGAGAGTTCATGTTTGAACTTTTAACCTTATTTTTGATAGTTTAGAGTTCCTATTGGCTTAGGGACTTCCCAAGGATATTGTTGGTGCAATGGTCAAGGGGGAGCAACCCTTTAGGGGGAGGTATCCATCTTGGGATGATGGATGTGTCTTTTCTCCTTGAAGAGGAGAAGTTATGGGAAAAATATCATCAATTGGGAAAATTGATGGGATTTTTTTTTTGAGACCCAATTTGGAAATTGGGAGAGTGAATAGGATTATCTCTCTTGTGTGATATGGGACTTATCACTAGAAAAATGGTAGGCATCCTAGGTATTTTTGGACCAAGGGAGAGATTGTAAGATCTCATTGGGACATGAGACTTTGACCTCCTTGGAGAAATAACCTTTTTGATGTATGTCAAAAAGGGGGAGAATGCTTAGGGGAAAATGTTTGGGATTACCAATTTGGAATAATTGGTAAGAGTTCTGAGTTTGTGGTCTAACTCAATGGTTTGTTTTGTTTGGTTTTTGTCAAACATAAAAAAGGGGGAGATTGTTGGTGCAATCGGCCCAAGTCATGATTGACCAGGACTCGAGCTTGGCTCGAGAGATGTTTTGATGTTAGACAAAAAAATATGACAATGTAATTGTCATGGTAAAGTCCAAGTCATGGGTACTTGGCATTGAAAGTCCAAGGGGGACACTTGGCATTTGGGAAAGTCCAAGCATGGGTCTTGGCAAGGTAAAGTCTAAGTCATGGGTACTTGACATTGAAAGTTCAAGTGGGACACTTGATGTTTGGGAAAGTCCAAGTCTTGAGTACTTGGCACAAGGGAAGTCTAAACATGTGTCTTGGCATGGAAAGTCCAACATGGGTTGGCAAGGGAAAGTCCAAGCATGAGTCTTGGCATTTGAGAAGTCCAAGGGGTTTGATATTGGCGGCGTAAAGTCCAAGCGGAGTCTTGGCGGCGTAAGTCCAATGTGCCTTGGCGGTGTAGACACCGTTTGCATGACATAGCCGATGGAAGCACCTGAGGGCTAGCGCGATGGATGAACAAGTCATGGATGACTTGGAGGGATCCGAGAGGCGTGAGGCTGATGGAGGTGGCTAGAAGGCTTAGGTCTAGGCTAAGGGTGGTCTAGCAAGTATGGGGGAACCATACTTGGGCTAAAACCTCATGGTTGAGGTGTGTCAGTCGACTGGTGCCATGTGGCAGTCGACTGGACTGAGTCAACTAGGGTTTGACTGCGAGAATTGCTCTAGCAGTCGACTGCCATAGGTGGGCAGTCGACTGATGGGCTCAGCAGTCGACTGATCTTGTGATCAGTCGACTGGTGCTCGTGAAATCGGGCATAGAATGGAGTCGAGACTCGACTGGTCGAGTAAGGCTCCATCAGTCGACTGATGGGTATCATCAGTCAACTGATGATGGATCCGTTGGACTTATCCAGCGTGGATCTAGCCGTTGTCTCACGACAACAGTGGCATCAGTCGATTGATGGTCCTGATCAGTCAACTGATCGACTTTTTCCAGCACAGGTTGAAGCTTTATAAGGAGCTCGTGATGGAGGAAAATGGAATGGTTTCTTGAGGGCTTTTGGGGTGATTTGCTGCTGCAAATCAAGGTCTCCAAGTTGATATCAAGCAACCAAGCGATCAAGCATTCAAGAGCATTTGTAAAGTGTTTCCTTTACTTGTATTGCTTTGTATTTCATTGTATTTTCTTGTAGCTTTTTTATTATTGTTGTAATCATATTGTACGAGGTTTCTCCGCCTTCGGATTGTTCCGAGGAGTGTTTATTAGTGGTTGCGTGTGCATCACTAGAGCTCGTAGAGCTCTATCCGTGGAGTAGGAACCTTGAGGTTCCGAACCACGTTACATACTTGTGTTATTGTTGTGTTTGTGCCCCCGGGGGCGCGGCGGAGTGGTACCGAGCGAAGAGCTCCTCTGGATATGCCTGGGGTCGATTCCGCCCTCTAGCAGCGCGCACTGGGCGGGTGGAGGTGCTCGATGCCCCCCTGTCCCAGTGTGGTCGGCCCATCAGGCGCCCATGAGCCCGTACGCCATGGGTCACCCGTCTCCCGATTTACCCTCGTCAACCGGTGGGGACTCTAGTTGAAGGCCTTGGGGCGGGGCCGGTTAGCCCTGTGGACTAGTGGGCGCAAGCCTGACACCACAGGTTAATCAAAAAAAAAGTTATTGTTGTGTTTGTCATATTTCGTTATTGTATTACTTCTATTTTCGCTGCGCTAATGAAATTGTAGAGACAAATGCAACGAATTCCATCATCGAACAAGCACGACGCTATTCACCCCCCCTCTAGTGACCTCAAATATCCTACATCTCTCTCTCTCTCTTTTTTTCTTTTTTTTTACAAAAGAAACATCAATGTCGCCATTTTTTTTTCTTTTTTTTTTGTGTGTAGAAAATCAAGTACTAATCACAAGCAAATATATCTCAGGACCAATGACCTCTGAAAACTATGGCTTTCATATCATGTTTCCAACAAAAATAATATAGCTCCTCCCCCACACTTAAAAATTTTGTTCGTCTCGAACAATACAACCCATCAAACTATTCCTCTAACATGGAAAACAATAGATATACAAAAGATAATCTACAAAGATACAAAGACAATGAATAGTAAATAAAGAGATATGACAAGTAAGACATGGAAGACAGGAGTATCAAGTGGATTAGACAATCAAACCAAGTCAGAAAAGAGTCAAGAATGAAATCCTTCATCATATTCATGCAAGTAAATGTTACTGCAGTTTTGAAAAGATTCAAAGCAAGTTCTAGAGTAACAAAAATTACATGTGTTATCACACAAAAGTGGGTAGATGATAAGAATGGCTTATAACCTCACTAGGTGAATCAAAATCAAGCTTAGTCTATCAATAAAAAGAGTTCACCATCATAACAAGTGACTGCATGCAAGTGGAGTCTCCTATCATACACAAAAATCTATAATTTGATGATCAAACTTAACTAATTTTTACCACCTCTGAAATGATACTAAGGCATGCATAGGGAATATTATTTGACTCAACAACAAACCAACAAACAAACAAACCTAAGTCAACTGGCAAATAAACAAACAACACACAGTTTATTCTGAACATGAAAGGAAGGAAGGAAATATAGTAAATAAAAGAACACACTCCCCTTTCATGTCGGAGAAGAAGCATCATCATGTCTAGCCCCACTGTATTCTCCAGAATAGACTTGATCTCTTTGCTTAAAATTGCCTGCGTCTATTACGAAAGTGAGACCCTTGATCACTAACGATCGCCCTGGGTACTCCAAATCTGCAAAATATGTGAGACCTAACAAAATCCACAACAACTAGAGAATCATCAGTCCTGGTGGGGATGACCTCCACCCATTTAGAAACATAATCATATGCCAAAAGAATATATGAAAATCTAAAAGATGCAGGACACAGACCCATAAAATCAATGCCTCAAACATAAAGAATCTCATAGAATAACAAGGATTGGTGATGCATTTCATTTCTACGTCCTATATTCCCTGTTCGTTGACATTGCTCACAAGACTTGTAAAATTCAGAAGCATCATAAAATAGGGTGGGCTAATACAAACCAGACTCTAAAACTTTCTTAGCAGTTCTTTGGGGTCCAAAGTGCCCCCCACAAGCCAGAGAATGACAAAAAATAAGTAAGTATGGAATGAAACTCATAATCAAGTCCACATCGTCTAATGATCTGATCACTACAAAATTTTCAAAGATAAAGATCATCCCATACATAATACTTAGCATCACTTTTCAATTTTTGGACTTGTGCATGAGTAAAATGTGAAGGTACAACACGACAACTAAATAAATAGCAAGATCTGCATACCATGGTGTCTTACCCTACAGGTGAAAAACTGCTCATCTGAAAAAGAATCTGCTATGGAGGTGGACTCGAACTCCATCACAATCCTGGTCAAGCTAAAATACCACCTCCATCTGCAACAAGTTGGTCAAGGGTAGGGCAATCTTACTGAAGTCTCTGATAAAAATGCGTAGAAACCTGCATGACCTAAAAAAGCATGAACTTCCCGCACAGAAGCGGGGTAAGATAAAGAAGATATAACATGAATTTTAGCAGGATCTACTTCAATACTATACACATAGATAATATAACCTAAGACTATCCCATCCTCGACCATGAAATGACATTTCTCACAAACATCTGATGGAAGTGATCCTTGGGGCATCACCTGAAGCGTGCAAATCCCTACACATTCCATATCCCTGTCTACAATAAAGAGGGCCCAAAGATAGGTCCCAACAACAAATTATTATCAACATCAGAATCATCAGAATCAATAAAATCACAACAAAATATAGAAGGTGCAGAGATATCCAAATGAAAACAAAACAGACTAAGAAATAAAGTTCATGCAGTCCAACTCATCAGCTATAACCACGCTAAGAATAGAATGATCCTCCATTGGGTGCTTCATAGCATCCAAAATACTAAACCGAACTACAATATCTCCTACCTACATGGAAAGAGTACAACTTCTCGTGAACACATAGATCTTTAAAAAAAACTTGGCATACTTGGGAATTTGTTAGCTCTTGGAATTCCCTAGCCTTTTCTTCAACAACCCCCTTCCTAGGCTGGGCCTCTGAGGGAAGAGAAAAATTGCTGCATAAAACTCAAGTAGATTATCGCCTAAAGACCTAGTCATCCACACAAAAAAATACAATGAGAAACAAATAGAAATAATAAGAAAGACCCTAATAACAAAAGAAAATAAACAAACAAACTACAGTTTAAAGACAAACGAACGCCATTAAAGTCCCAGACAACGGCGCCAAAATTTGATAAATGGTGATTGTGTCATGGTACCGTTACAAAATTATTTACTGACCCCCCTAACTACACAAATATAGTATAGGACTGACTCGGATCGTCTCCCAACGAACCTTATGGCTGGACGTTTGTTTTTAAACAGAAGTAAACACTAGGGGTTTTTACAATTATCAAAACAATTAAAATGCAAAATCAAAAGCAAACATGAGAATTAAACATGCAAAAAGTAAACCTAACTACCAATTATTAATTCCCGGGAAGCTAACCTACTGTGTAAAAGTAAGTAATCACGCACCGCACTGTCACTATACGGTACAATGATCAAGAAACAAATGTGAACAATTCAACCAAGCACCGCACTATCACTATACGGCACAGTGATCAAACAGTCACTAAAAAAAACTAAACTAACAGACAAAATAATTCAACCAAGTACCGCACTGTCACTATACGACACAGTGGTTGAAGACTAACTAAAAACTAAATGCAATAAACATAAGCAATTCAATCAGGCACCACACTGTCACTATACAGTACACTGGCCAAATGTAAATGAAATCTAAACTAATAACGAAAGCAATTCAACCAAGCATCGTACTGTCACTATACAGTACATTGGTCAAATGTAGATGAAAACTAAACTAAACATGATCAAACATAATAAACAAAACTAAACCTGATAAACATAACATAACAAATTAACCGTAACTGAACAAACATAACAAAGTAAACTATCTAATTAAATGGAATAAACCAAATATAAGCAATCGGTAACCCCACGATGGCGACAATAACTCGAGCGACCACTCCCATTTGTTGGAGGAAGGTCGCCGAAAGAACATCGGATTGTCGCCCGCGTGGGAAGAAGACCACTCCGTCGCGCATGAAAAAGGGGGAAAAATGCTATGGCTCGAGTTGCACTGCTCTTCATGATGTTGAGGATCTTCTTCCTACTTCGCCACCGGCTGCCTGTACGATCCCGCTTCTGCGCTCAAAAACAGAAGAAGCCACCGCGTCGCTCGTGATGAAGAAGACCCGATGCCATTTTCTGTCTGCACCTTCTGCCGATTCTGATGTCACGATTTCTGCCGAAGATGGGAAATTTGGGATTTTTGAAGCTATTTCCATGAGTCGTCCGATCATTTCGTCCACTGATTTCAGCCGTCCAATTGAAGCTAGGGCTTGATCAAGCAATTAATCCATTCAGAAGGTTGTGATCCAATGGCTGTGATTCCTCCAATTTTGAATGGATGGATCTGATCCATCTAAAGGGATAATTACGATCGATCGAATCTGGAGGAAGGGCTCAGATGTCCAGATCGAAATGTATGGACTAGATCTCTCTAGATCTGGATAAATAGCTCAGAATCAGCTAATTTCATCGGACGGTCCATAATGCTCAGATATGATCCCTTGATCGATTTGCCTTCGATCACGATGAAGGACCCAGATTAATCCAGTTTGAAATGATCCTTCTAGTCCTATATGAAGCCATATTTGATCTAACTTAAGTCTAGTCTAGTGGCTCATCTCGATCTCCTACAATTAAAGACAAATTTTGCATATAAATCCAAAATATAGGAGAATTTACAATTAGGTTCAAAAAATGATCCAACTCATAAGACATGCGAATAATCAACAATTAAACACACGAGAGGATTAAAATGATGATAATAAGGACCAAAATAATACAATAAAATGGAAGTTATCACTACTATCTTGTATGACCTTGTCCTTCTATCCTCGATATCTAGATTGATCAATGAGGCATAGACCATGCCATCCTCTTATCAATCTTTGTGTTTCTTGATCTCTAAGTAGACTCACTCAAACAAATGAGCTCAATATCTCATATTGACTCATTTGAGCATGGTCATGCATTTTGTGGTCCTACTCTATCAAGAGGCCTAAAAATATCACTCCCGTCATATAGGAGAGATAGATCCCGTCTACATCACTCACATCCCTCCGCATAATTTGTTACATATTCAGTGATCACCTTTATAGTCCACCATATTACGGGTGACGTTTGACGATACCAAAGTACATAACTCCTTATGTAAGGAATCGTAGTGATTTCAGGTCTAAGGATTATTCATACTAATAGTCACATGAGAAATTTTATGACACTCATATGACGATCCATGAAACTTTCTCATGGCGGGTCAGTTCAGTATATATTCTCTAATATATACCCATGTGTCAACTTGATATCAGATATCCATGACTTGTGAGATCAAGTCATCAATTGACCTACATGCTAGTCTTTATGTATTAATATTGCCCTTGCATATTAATACTTGACTAGGAACATTTAGGAAAGTGTTCTCTACAGTCTCTCACAATCAATTTTACCAATTGATAATTCTAGGGTCTTATTAAATTTATTTATGTTAATGCCTATAAGATTCACATATCTCTCTGATGGTATGATATTGTCTACATTGGGCCTAAGCCCCATGGTTTTATTTTGGGCTTAACACAAAAGGCCTCATACCAATGGAGATATCTTTTCATCTTATAAGCACATGATCTTTTCCATGTCTTACTAATGTGGGACTTTGATTGTATTCCTAATACTCCAACAATCCCCCCCCCTCAAATGAAGGACCACATTGACCCTCCCTCAAGCCTATCCATCCTCGAAGGACATCCTCTGCTTGAAGTCTGATCCTCAACCCACTAGGATTTTCTGCCAATTGTCTGGTCCTCCTGACCCAGTTGGACTTCTTAACAGTTGTCTAGCCCTTCTGGCCTAACTAGACTTCCTGCCAGTTGTTCAGTCCTCCCGACCCAACTGGACTTCCTGCCTGGTGTCTAGTTCTCTTGATCCGGACAAGGGAGCTCAACTTCCTTCATTCGAGGTTCATGGCTTGACATGGACCATGGCTCTGATACCAATTGTTAGTGCCTATAAGATTCATATATCTCCACAATGACATGATATTATCCACTTTGGGCCTAACCCCTCATGGTTTTGTTTTTGGGCTTTACTCAAAAGGTCTTATACCAATGGAAATATCTTTTTATCTTAAAAGCACATGATCTTTTCCATGTCTTACCAATATGGGACTTTGATTGTATTCCCCATACTCCCAACAATCTCCTCCTCAAACGAATGACCACATTGAGTCTCCCTCAAGCCTATCTGTCCTAGAAGGACTTCCTTTACTTGATGTCTGATCCTCAACCTACCAGGACTTTCTGCCAACTGTCTTGTCCTCTTGACCCAGTTGGACTTCCTGCCAGTTGTTCGATCCTCCCGACCCAACTGGACTTCCTGCCTGGTGTCTAGTTCTCTTGATCCGAACATGGGAGCTCCACTTCCTTCGTTCAAGGTTCATGGCTTGACATGGACCATGGCTCTGATACCAATTGTTAGTGCCTTCACATATCTCCACAATGAAATGATATTATCCACTTTGGGCCTAAGCCATCATGGTTTTATTTTTAGACTTAACCCAAAAGGTCTCATATCAATGGAGATATCTTTTCATCTTATAAACACATGATCTTTTCTATTTCTTACCAATGTGGGACTTTGATTATATTCCCAATACTCCAACAATCCCCCCCCTCAAACGAAAGACCACATTGACCCTCCCTCAAGCCTATCCATCCTCGAAGGACATCCTCTGCTTGATGTCCGATCCTCAATCCACCAGGACTTCCTGCCAACTGTTTGGTCCTCCTGACCCAATTAGGCTTCTTGCCAATTGTCCAGCCCTTCTGGCCCAACTGGACTTCCTCCCAATTGTTCGGTCCTCCTGACCCAACTAGACTTCCTGCCTGATGTCTAGTTCTCTTGATCCGGACATGGGAGCTCAACTTCCTTCGTTCGAAGTTCATGGCTTTACATGGATCATGGCTCTGATACCAAATAAATTGTCATGCCCTGAGAGGGGGTACTTGTCCGATGAAAATCGGACAGCACATCTCTTGTATTGCGAACAATTGAAACCTGTATACAAGGCCCACATGACCCATTATACATCAGCCAATATGGCCAGAACATAAAACCACAATGCATATAATGGGCCTCAAGCCAACAACCAAAGTACATACTGAGTCTAAAACTTCTAGACTTACCTCTTCTGCCATTTGAGCAGGAATACACAACCACACACACATAACCAAAACCAATCTAACAAAAAGATCATAAAAAAACATAATCAAGTACCACCAAAACAACCACGAGTATAAAGTATTACAAGTTTAAAACATAGAGTCCTAGTGATAAAAATGCAAAAAACTAAAAAGGAAATAAGACAATTTGTGGACCCTCCGAAAGCTTCATCCTGAAATAAAAGAGATATCAACGGAGTGAGTAAAACTCAGTAGATATCTAATAGTCATGCATAGTAAACTATAAGTAGCAATAATAATCCTGCTGGTACAATTTCTCGACAATAAACAAAACAATACATATACATACCTGAACCTGTACATACCAGAATCACCTAAGCTGACATGAGATACATCCATACAAGCAAATGTAGAATCACCAAAACAAACTACATAATACCTCCTGCATGTGCATGACAATCATATGCAATAACCAAAAGTGCAACAAGAAATGCATATAGTAAAAACGTATGCACATGATGCAATGACCTATGCCACCCCTGACGCCAGTCTAGCCACCGACATGTCATGTGTGCCGGCCGAGTGGGTAGGGTTGTGACAACTGTGCACTCTGTCATCACTACACCTATGTGACCAAGTGGACAGGATGCTGGCGGAGTATCACCCTTCTACCCCATGTATGTATATGGGGGACATCACCTCATCTCATCTCCTCGTCTCACGACAAAGGAGGGATCCCTGTCTGCTACCATGTCGCAATACCAATATTCTGAGTGACCACCGTGGAGCCCTGACAGAGCAACTACACACACCCTCCTGAAATACCACTAACTCATGAGTGGTTGTGTGTGTAGATAATGTAACTGATGATGGGCTTAACTACCAAGTAGTATCACCTCCTACCAAGGAGCCAATGATCGCCAGTCATGCAATAATGCAAGATGATGCATGTCACTAATGCACGATACACCTGTCAATCCATGGCTACCTATGGTTTGTACTAATAGGAGCCTATATCAACTAACCTAAGTATATAAATCTATGTACACATGCAAGGTATATCCATTATTTATTCAATACCCAGTATGTAAGGTATGTCACTACTCTAGTGCCAAATAAACAAATGACAAGTATCAAAGTGATAGAGCATCAATGTTTTTGTGAACCACAGTAAACCATCCTTACCAACTGCTATGAACGATGATACACTAAGGCTTACCCCACGGCACAACCCTCACCAACCTCCGGCACAAATCGAAGAAAATAGCTCCCTTCCACGAGCTGCTCTGTTCCACCGGTACTGCCCAATTCAACAGATCAAGTTAAATGAGGGAACCTATGGTTAGGAGCTTGATCTTCGTCCAAAGTAAGGGAATGATCAGACCTTACCTAGCTCCGACGTTGATCGACAGTGAAACCCCCAAAAATCCCTAGATTCGAACAACCAGCAGGTGGAAAGAACGGGATAGATTGAGATTTACCCGCTCTTGAGCCTGCACCGGTGAAATTTCTAGCCACCCGCACGCTCACCGTCAGCTCATCCATGAGCATCGGTGAGGGAACATCGCTCATCGTCGGCTCGAGTTCGGGCGATGATGACGGTGGCAGAGGAGGAGGCGGCTACAAGCTTGAGCGACGGCGTCGATGGCAGAGTAGTCCGGGCGTTGCGAAGCAGCAGAGAAATTGCTGCAAACGCGAGAGAGGGTAACGAGGAAGAGAAATGTTCGGTGACGGGAAATTGGGAGAGGGGCTCATTCGGCGCAGAGAAGGGGACGGCCTGGGCGAGAGACAAAGGCACGTGGAAGATGAGGTCGTGAGAAGAGGCGGCGAAGATGAGGAAGGGGAAGAAGAAATCGCACGACGTGTGAGAAGGAAATCAGGGAAATAGGAATAGAAAACCTAGATTTATAACTTAGGTTAATTAAACCTATTAAATAATCTAAACAAGCCCTTCAAAAACCTGTTTTTTCTTATCCCCGTAAATACCCCATACAAGTCCCGTTTGATTCCAGAAAAATTCTAGAAAAATTTCTAAAATTCTCCAAAAATCTTGAAAATAATTCCTAGGATTATTTTTCTAAATTTTGGCCATTTAATTTAGTATTTCAAATTTCCATATTTAACAGCGGGCCTTGGGCACACAACTCCGTTTTAGTACAACATTCCATCCATAGACATATGGACAGTCTGAGTGAACCATTCAGACTCTAGAGGACTTGTTGAGGTCCTACGTTATGGATTTCGGGGGCAACTGGGAGGACCACTTGCCATTAGTGGAATTCACCTACAACAACAGCTATTATTCGGCTATCCAAATAGCACCGTTTGAAGCATTGTATGGTAGACAATGTCGGACACCCACCCTCTGGGAGGAGGTTGGGGAGGCCCAGTTGCTAGGACCCCATAGAGCTCAGCATGAGGCAGAGTTGGTCCGTACTATCAGACGAAAGATGACAGAGGCACAGGATCGTTAGAAGAGTTATGTCGATCGGAGATGAAGACCTCTGGAGTTCTCTATTGGTGACCATGTATTCTTGCGAGTCTCACCCACGAAAGGGGTGAAGAGATTTGGCCTCCGTGGTAAGCTAGCTCCAAGGTACATTGGTCCTTTCGAGATTTTGGAGAGGATTAGAGCAGTCACTTACCGCCTAGCGCTACCACCGTCCTTGGATGGTATTCATGATGTGTTTCATGTGTCCATGCTGAGGAAGTATATGCCAGACCCTACACATATTCTGTCAGATGTGTCAGGTTCCATTCAACCTGATACTACTTGCGAAGAGGTTCCGGTACGGATTCTGGATCATAAAGAACGACAGTTGCGGAACAAGATTGTGCGACTTGTTAAAGTCGGGTGGAGTCACCACACCGATGAGGAGTCTACTTGGGAGCTTGAGGAAAAGATCAGAGCTCAATACCCCCACATGTTTACTTAAGGTATGTGAAATATTCTTTCAGTACTTGTGCTACTTGAGTGTGCTATCTCTTACTCATTATGCATTTGAGTGGGAAATTTGGGGACTAAATTTTTATTAGTGGGGCAGAATGTTAAATATAGAAATTTAAAATACTAAATTAAATGGCCAAAATTTAGAAAAATAATCCTAGGAATTATTTTCGGGTTTTTTGTAGAATTTTAGAAATTTTTCTAGAATCAAACGGGGATTGTACGGGGTATTTACAGGGATAAGAAAAAATAGACTTTTAAAGGGTATGTTTAGATTATTTAATAGGTTTAATTAACCTAAGTTATAAATCTAGGTTTTCTATTCCTATTTCTACGATTTCCTTCTCACGCGCCGCGTAATTTCTTCTTCCCCTTCCTCATCGTCGCCGCCTCTTCTCGTGACCTCATCTTCCACACGCCTTCGTCTCTCGCCCAGGCCATCCCCTTCTGCGGTGAACAAACCCTCTCCCGATTTCCCATCACCAACATTTCTCTTCCTCGTTCCCCTCTCTCGCATTCACAGCAATTTCTCCGCCGCTCCACGGCGCCTCGACTCCTCTGCCACCGACACCGCAGCTCGAGCTTGCGGCCGCCTCCTCCTTTGCCACCATCGTCGCCACCCGAACTCGAGCCAACGGTGAGCAACGTTCCCTCGCTGGTGCTCATGGACGAGCTGACGGTGAGCATGCGGGTGGCTGGATATTTCACCGGTGCAACCTCAAGAGCGGGTAAATCTCGGTCCATCTCGTTCTTTCCACCTACTGGTTGTTCGAATCTAGGGATTTTTGGGTGTTTCACTGTCGATCAGCGCCGGAGCTAGGTAAGGTCTGATCGTTCCCTTACTTTGGACGAAGATCGAGCTCCTAGCCGTAGGTTCCCTCATTTAACTTGATCTATTGAATTGGGCAAAGACATGACAGTAGCTCGTGGAAGGGAGCTATTTTCTTCGATTTGTGCTGGAGGTTGGTGAGGGTTGTGCCGTAGGGTAAGCCTTGGTGTAGGTGAGGATGGTTTACTGTGGTTCACAACAACATTAAGCGTGGATAACTCTGTTTTGCAGCAGGGCCTGGACGTTCTAGCAGTAGCTGGGGTCTCCGACCTTGGTTCTAGTGGCGTGATCTGATCTGTGAGCAACCAAGCGATTTAAAGGGGTAACACTCTTCATCTTTTAATTTATGATGTTGTTGTGTTGGATATGCTGTGTTATGTGGATTGAGAGTTTTAGAGCTCAGATCCTTGTTTGGCAATTGATGGATTGGGGCAGAGACATGAGGGAGGCAATAGGGGTGACTGTTGGGCTTAAGGTGAGTCCTAAATTAACCTATAGTTATGGAGCTGTGAACAACCTAGGTGATACTCTAGGTTGGGTTGTAAACAAGCTGTGAAGGTTTGTCCAGTCAGATTGGGGTTGTAAAGGGTTGTTGATCGGGATTTTAAAATTGTAGTTGATAAATTGAGATGGTTACAAGAGCAATGTAGGATCTGATTTAATCGTTGTCATGTATGCTAGGACTTAATGGTAATTATGTTATATGTAGATTTTAGTCACAAGACAGGTCCACGGGCGTAAAGACAGTTGGTATTCTTCAAGGCAGGCGGGTATCTTTGACTTATCTTCTTTTAGATATTGTCATATTACTGTGCATCGTTTACTATAGCTAGTAATAGTTTTCTATGCTTTTAACTACCCTGGTACGTCACTACCTAGTACGTGTGGTAGCCTTTTCATATGCTTATTATATTGATGCTCTATCACTTTGATACTTGCCATTTGTTTATTTGGCACTAGAGTAGTGACATACCTTACATACTGGGCATTGAATGAATAATGGATATACCTTGCATGTGTACATAGACTTATGTACTTCGGCTAGTTGATATGGGCTCCTATTGGTACATACTATAGGTAGTCATGGATTGATAGGTGTATCGTGCATTAGTGACATGCACCATCTTGTATTATTACAAGACTAGCAATCATCGGCTCCACGATAAGAGGTGATACTACTTGGTAGTTGAGTCCATCGTCAGTTACATTATCTACACACACAACCACTCATGAGTTAGTGGTATTTCAAGAGGATGTGTATAGTTGCTCTGTCAGGGCTCCATGGTGGTCGCTCAGGATATTGGTATTGCGATGCGGTAGCAGACAGGGATCCCTCCTTTGTCGTGAGACGAGGTGATGTCCCCCATATACATACATGGGGTAGGAGGGTGATACTCCGCCAGTATCCTATCCACTCGGTCACATAGGTGTAGTGACGGTAGAGTGTACAGTTGTCACAGCCCTACCCACTCGGCCGACACACATGACATGTCGGTGGCTGGACTGGCATCAGGGGTGACATAGGTCATTGCATCATGTGCATACGTTTTTACTATATGCATTTCTTGTTGCACTTTTGGTTGTTGCATATGATTGTCATGCACATGTAGGAGGTATTATGTAGTTTGTTTTGATGATTCTACATTTGCTTGTATGGATGTATCTTATGTCAGCTTAGGTGATTCTGGTATGTACAGTTTCAGGTATGTATATGTATTGTTTTGTTTATTGTCGAGAAACTGTACCAGTAGGATTATTATTGCTACTTATAATTTACTATGCATGACTATTAGATATTCGCTGAGTTTTACTTACTCCGTTGATATCTCTTTTATTTTAGGATGAAGCCTTCCGGAGGGTCCAGTTGCCAGTCCCCTGATCTGATAACTCCATTATTTCCTTTTTAGTTTTCCACATTTTTATCACTAGGACTCTATATTTTAAATTTGTAATACTTTATACTCGTGGTTGTTTCAGTGGTACTTGATTATGTTTTATATGGTCTTTTTGTTCGATTGGTTTTGGTTATGTGTGTGTGGTTGTGTATTCCTGTTCAGGTGACAGAAGAGGTAAGTCTAGAAGTTTTAGACTCAGTATGTACTTTGGTTGTTGGCCTGAGGCCCATATATTATATGCATTGTGGTTTTATGTTCCGGCCATGTTGGCCAATGTATAGTGGGTCGTGTGGGTCTTGTATACATATTTCAATTGTCCGCAGTACAGGGGAGGTGTTGTCCAATTTTTGTCGGACAAGTACCCCCTCTCGGGGCGTGACAATTCAGCTGGCACAAGCATGAAGTAAATATAATAACTAAACTTTGCTTTATTAATGAAAGATGATACATATGATCACTAATCAATCATCTCATGATTAGTACTAAGGGCTGACACTAACAACATATGTGTTCCCATTGTAAAATATATCAATCACGAGCCATCTCTTAAGCCCATGGTGAGAACACTGATGGAGAAAACCCTTGTATCGATCCCAGGCTTCAAATAGGGATTCTCCTTCCTTCTGGTGGAAGCTTGTGATTAGGTAGCACATGTAAGTTGTTTTACTTGGTAGGAAATTTTTTTTCAAGAATTGATGCTCACATTGCTCACACATGGTGATGCTTTCTGAAGGCAATGAGTGTAGCCATATTTTCACCTTAACTCTTAGTGAGAATGGGAATATGCTCAAATAGATCACATCTGTGGGTACCCCATAACTATTGTTAAGCACAAAAATACAATCCACCGACAAATCGAATATTTAATCGATTTCTTACATAACCAATTAACCCAAATCAATTTCCAATTCCACTAATTTATCTAACCCTTTCACCTAATAACGGTCTTTTTGTCCAATTACTCTTGTACAACACCCAAAGTAAATCCATCCCCAAATCGAACCTAAATCTTGATTAGCTTTAGATCTAACATCATAATCATAACAAACACTAGACCAACTATATAATAGTGTACCTCCAACCATCCAATATCAACAGAACAACATCAAAATCGTGCTTATAAATTTCTAGGATCCCACTGGCAACCAATCCATTCCCCAAATCAAATCCTTATCTCAATTTCCTAAATTCACAGCCGACCAACAACACACATTGGTATTCGTTACAACCCCTTTACAACCTCACCCAATCTCACGACCGAAAACTCCACAGAGTAAAAATTGACAAAAAAGAAAAAGGTAAATTAAGATTTATTTACCAGCACTTGACACTACGATGGCGTTCCTTCCCTATTCCACTCTACTCAACGCACCCACCCACCCCCCAAATTGTCGCGGCTAGCCACCCAAAAACCCAACACAAAATGTTAGGGACTAAAAACAACAAGGATCCCAAACAAAAACAAAGTAGACGATAAACATCTCACCTACTCCGACGGAAATCACAAACCCTAGATCTGAATTGCGTGCAACCGCTGTCGACCAAACCTCCCAGCCGCCCACACACCCGCTGTGGCAGGAATGGTCATCGATTCCACCCGCTCAAGGTTACTGGCAAGAGCTAGGACAGAACTGTCGGGATCTCGCCGATAAAAGAAACGCTGATGAGATCTGGGATGACAGGAATCCGAGAGTTCGTGTGGGGAGGTGAGGTCGCGAGGGAGATCACCGTGAGGAGGGGTCGCAGTTGTTGGTTGCTGCAGAGGTGGAAGCGCCATCGATCGGTGAAGAGATCGGGATTTGAGGAGACCAAGATCGAGAGGAGGAGAAAGAAATTCGGCTGCGGTTGGAAGGAAAAAAACGCGAAGCAGATCTAGGGAAAAATATAAACTTAGGGTTAATTTATAACCTAGGTAATTAACCCAAATAAATTCTTTAATAGCGGCTAGTCTAAACAGCCGTTTAAATCCATAAAAATTCAGAAAATTTCCTAAAATTCTCCAAAAATCCCAAAAAATTCCCAAGATTACCTTTCCTAAATTTTGGCCATTAATTTAATATTTTAAATTTTCAATATTTAACATTCTCCCCCACTAATAAAAATTTGGTCCCCAAATTTCCTACTCAAATGCATAATGAGTAAGAGATACCACAAGTACTGAAAATATATCTCACGCACCTTAAGTAAACAGGTGGGGGTATTGAGCTCTGATCCTTTCCTCAAGCTCCCAAGTAGTCTCCTCATCGGTGTGGTGACTCCACAAGACTTTAACAAGTCGCACAGTCTTGTTCCGCAATTATCGTTCTTTGTGATCCAGAATATGTACCGGAACCTCTTCGTAAGTAGCATCTGGTTGCATGGAACCTGACACATCTGATGTAATATGTAGTCCGCACTTACTCTCAAAGCATGGACACATGAAAACACGGTGATATCGCTAGGCGGTACGCGACTGCTCCGATCCTCTTCAAATCTTGAAAGAACCAATGTACCTTGGAGCTAGCTTACCACGGAGGTCAAATCTCTTCACCCCTTTCATGGGTGAGACTCGCAAGAATCCATGATCACCAATAGAGAACTCCATAACTCTTCTGACGATCCCGCGCCTCTGTCATCCTATGTCTGATAGTACGGACCAACTCTGCCTCATGCTGAGCTCTCTGGGGTCCTAGCAGTTGGGCCTCCCCAACCTCCTCCCAGAGGGTGGGTGTACGACACTATCTACCATACAATGCTTCAAACGGGGTCATTTGAATAGCCGAATGATAGCTGTTGTTGTAGGTAAATTCCACTAATGGAAAGTGGTCCTCCCAGTTGCCCCCGAAATCCATAACACAAGACCTCAGTAAATCCTCCAGAGTCTGAATGGTCCGCTCAGACTGTCCACCTGTCTGCGGATGGAATGCAGTACTAAAACGAAGCTGTGTGCCTAAGGCCTGCTGCAGACTCTGCCAGAACTGAGACGTGAACCGGGGATCTTTATCTGATATAATGCTCAAAGGAACACCATGAAATCTGATGATCTCCCGACAATATAACTCTGCCAAACGATCCAGAGAGTCGGTCTTCCGACACGCTAAGAAGTGCGCAGACTTGGTTAGTCGGTCCATGACTACCCAAATCGCGTCATGGCCTTGACGTGTCCTAGGCAAACCCACCACAACATCTATAATAATACGCTTCCACTTCCATTCCGAAATCGGAATTTCCTGAAGCATCTGTTCCTTAAATTAATGCAACTCCGGAAACCATTATCCTCCTCGGAGTCAGAGACGGTAGTCCATCTACCGTCCAAAATCCACTCCACCACACACTCTGTAAGTGCATGGGAGGCTATCACGACCAAACTTGTTACAACCGTTCGTGTTCCAGCTACTCTATAGTAGCTATCCAGTAGCTAGCCAAAACTCCATGAGCATTTCTGCTCCTCACCTCTTTAAAACAACAAAATAATCATAAGTCCACGCTCATATATATGGCGGCTTATCTCAAATCCTTTAACCGCCATAAGCTTAGGATACGCGTCTTATTCAATAGCATCGGAATCGCTTCGATCCCCGAAATGATGCATCCATGTACACTACCCTTCCATTCACACCAGAATGATTAATCAACACTGGCATAAAAGTCAACCATCGTCTGAACCCTGAAACTAGTTTCACAAGCTTCAAACTAAGTAAATTCCATCACCTTCCTGGTCCATCCAGTCAGCGATGTAGTACCACTAGAGCATCCTATCCATATCTATAGTAATAATCAAATTAATACCAAGAAAACTACCATCAACGGTGACCGAGTGCGCAACTCCAACTACCACCATCAACAAAGGGCTGTTACGCAACTCCAACGACCACAACTGACCCAATCGTGTCCAGAATACACGACTTTCCAAATCCCTGGATGACTAAGTCGTCAATAAGTCTAATAAGATAATCATAAGCTCATACAATTCATACCAAGTATGAAATTGTCGTCGCTATACAACTGCATTCTCTTTACTCTAGGCTGATGATATAACAATCATCCCAACGACAATGATAATTGTATGACACCATGTCACTACAATATCAACCAATCACCATAAATCAATCCTAGAGTATGCACAGTGTCCTATAGCTGATCTAAATAGATCCTCTATCCACAATGAAGGATATTCATTTCCTTCCACAACTACCACATTCTATCATCGATAATCGATGCATAATCTCAAAGGTCCATCTCTCTTTTAACAAAGAGTTCCGGATCTTCTCTAAAAGAAATATTGGGACAGTGAAATATCCCATCTAACATCTCCTATAATAAGGTAAAATGATCTTTCATCGTCTTGACCAGTCTAGGTATACATGCCTTATCCAAAACCAAATCACTAATAGTAGGGACTGATATTTTCTGAGGGTTTACTCCTTGTCCTCCTAATGGGTAGCTAGCGGGCCTAACCCTAGCCTCCTAATTCAACATCAATCGACTCTAAAGAGTCCTACTCAAATCATCGTTAGGTTCCGCAAGGTCAATACGTCATCGACCTCGTCCCCAACCATGAGTAGGGGAAATTTCACTAAGTCAATACTTTTCCTATAGCTCAGAGATATCCTTCAACTTGCCTAATCCCAAAACACGAGAACTCCTAAAAATCCAAGGAAAAGAAAATCCTCAAACACAAAACCCACAAACCAAACCGTAAACCAATAAAATTGTCACGTCCTGGGGGCATATCCGTCATCCAAATGACGGAGGAACCCCTTAGTGACAACATTCCGAAATACATGGACCAGATCTGGTAAAAACCTCAAAATAATAATAGAAATACCAGTATTTTATTAACGCATGCATGCACGACTAAACATATATCAATTAAAGTAAAATAGTTTTATGACACCAAATCAAATTACATCAAAAATCCAAAGTGCATAACAAAATGCACACCGATAAAGTAAATAAAGCTGCATCCCGACGATGCATGGAGACAAGAATGGAAAGGAACTCTCTCGAGCATACAAAGGTAGGTCATCAGACACGCCCTCCATCGCTAACCTAGAGGATAAGTGAGGAGGGGTAAGTACAACCACTCGGATGGATAGACAATAGTATACCATAA